>CM074784.1:10818789-11318108 GCA_037355745.1 Pseudo-nitzschia multiseries
TATTCACCGTTTTTTTCCATTGTTTACCTTCAAAATGGACCTTGTGTGTCCAATGCTTTGCCGGTTAGATACTTCCAATCCACTCGATCAATCGATTCGAAACTTGCAGGCCTTGTTCTTCTCGATATAATGAAGGGATCCCTGCAATATCGTTGCCCGCGGTGACTTCAGTATGGAGATATTAATATTCACCGTTTTTTTCCATTGTTTACCTTCAAAATGGACCTTGTGTGTCCAATGCTTTGCCGGTTAGATACTTCCAATCCACTCGATCAATCGATTCGAAACTTGCAGGCCTTGTTCTTCTCGGTATAATGAAGGGATCCCTGCAATATCGTTGCCCGCGGCGTCTTCAGTATGGAGATATCTGCTGTCCCTTGGGTTTGGAGGGGGTGTTTTCTGTGGAGGTGAAAATTCGGATTTGGAGTCCTCTGCTAGGCCCTCCTATTGCTTCTAATCAAACGCATACAGCAGATCCCTTTGAGACTTGCAGGCCTTCTTAGTATTGTTGTCCAGAATCGTTTGCCTATCCTACCAACTTTTTGGAGTTCTTGGTTTATGAGATACAAGGGGGGGGGACAGGTCCCTATCCATTGAAATGAAAATGGGATTTTTTGGAGTTGGATTTGAGTTGGAGTTGGAGTCGGGACGCCGGTTAAATGGTGGCAACATGTTGAGAAGATAAAAATAGTCATGATTCGTGCATAAGTTGTACACAAAATAGTGCTTGACACGAAAAGAATATGATATCCTTAACCCTAAAATAGCTATTTTGTTTGAGGAGTGACGAGATTTTGTCTCAAAAGTAAAGGTGTGCGACGCGCGAGGTTTTTTAGTAGACACGCGACCTAAAAAGATAGGAAATTTAAAAAATAGGGTCGAGAATTGTAAAAATACCGCGCGATAGCCCGCGGGGGGTAGAGAAACAGTTCTCGGACGTATCCATCATGGTCCTAATGAATTCCATTTGCGCTGCTGTGAAGCCGAGATTGGCAGGGATGGCTGGTCCATTGTTGGCACGTCCGCGAGCTGCTGGGTTAGCGGCGGCAGCCGCTGGATTAGTGGCCGCATTGTTGTTGCGTTGGTTCTGTCGGGCTGTTCTTCCTCTCGCCATGGTTAGTCCTTTGCTTCTGGAGTAGTTGTTTGCTTGTTCTGTAAGTGATATATGAATGATTTTCTGGGGATTTTTTTTTTATTTCTCGAATAATCACTCTCTTCGCGATATCACTAGTAGTGGATATTGTCTAGTGGTTTCTCCTTGCAAAATTCTACAAATGTTTCTATTCCGAATGTAAATCCCTCAGTTACCCCATACTTAAGCAAACTGTTCGGGTTCCAATTTGAATTGGAGCCGTTGAGTTTACTCGTGCGGGAATCTAGCGGCCGTTTGATCCGGCCCGCTACTGGTTCCCACAGGAATTTGCGGCCGTTGAATTGTTTGTACAGGAATTGGGGCCGTTGGTTTGTTTTCCCGTTATTTTACGGTTACAAGTTCAACGGATCCCTCTAATGAGCGGGAGTTGAAACTGCTCTAGAATAGTTCAACTGCCCTCTCTGTGTAGTGGCTAGGTCCAGCTTAGTGCACACGTCTGTGCGCTGCCCCGCCGTATGTTAGTACTCTCCTCGTACAGAGGACGCATGCCTCCGATACTTGGCCAGCCCTTTGGCTGTCTTTCCAGCTAGTACGGTGTGGCCGTACACCTTGTACTATTGGGGCTAGTAGCTTGTTGCCGTTTCTATGCACACCTAGGTGTGTTGCCAGTACTCATCGTATTGTTTGAGGCGCCATGTGGACCTCTCCATGCTTGAATTGGAACACGTTTACTTTTGAATGTAAAGACTGCGACTGCTTCGGCCCTGGATTCAATATCTTGTATTGTTGGCATTTGCTCTTCCCCCTAGGCCGTTATGTCATTTGAGAGAAGCAAGAGTTATTAGCTCAAGCCAGGCTGCACTAGTGCCATTACCCATCTAAGTGCTCAAAATTGAACATAGCCTTCCGGGGTCTTTGATTAACTGGTGATCAGTCGGTAATCGGTCTTGCTTCTTCTATTGTCGTGTGAACCGCTGGAACACTCGTCTCTCATTTGAACGGTAGCGGATTGTTGACTAAACACTCTTTTGGTTAGAATCTGTGGGTCTGATAAACTCTGATTTCTACTCCGTGTTGTTAGATAAATTTCGTTGTAATATTGATTAGGTTCTAAAATTGTGAGCATTAAGATTAAGTGATATCCGGATCGCACCTCTATTGGTCCCTCTTTACGGGTCGTATGTGCGTTGAGATGAATCGTATATACAGTTATTTACTTTGGCAACTATCACGAGTAAATGGTCTAGCCTGTCTGGCGTACGTCCCATAGTCTGCCTGTATGTCCTTAACCGCGTGATTTCTCGAGTAATTGAAGCTTGATGACCGTGGATCGAATCGTAGAATCGAATCGTAGAATCGAAACGTATAAGATCGTAGACGAATCGTAGAATAGAATTGATTGAGCATCAAATCAAAGATGAAGGTCGACTTGTAGAGATCAATTGATCAAATCATGAATCGTAACCCAAAGCTTGATCGGGAATCTAATTGGAGATTTGATGCCCCATGATTAGGCATCGATTTTGCATAGATTACGCGATTTGTAGATACAACCATAATCGATTTGTAGTATATTGATTTGTGGATACTAAGCTTGGAATGAATTGATTCGTGGTCAGTAATCAAACGATCGTAGATGTCAGGTGACAGCGTCATAAAACCAATTAGCAAGCAACAAAGTAGCATGTAGGTGGTACAGATTGAGCTTGAGAGCATCACAATGCCGTTTGGTGATGCACTCAGCAGATGAGTCGAAGGTCAAAGAATGTGCCCCATAAGTATGCTTCTGAACTAGGCAAGAAGATGCACCATAGTGCTGTGAATAGGCATGTACTGAGCTTGGAACTGCATTATCCTTGGCATGAACTGAACTTGGAACGGCACTATCCTTAGAAAGTGCCCCAGATGGTGGAAGTTGCAACAAAGGAATGCAAGTACTAGGCTTGTGGGAAGTAAATTGCTTGGGTGACCGGCTGAATGTCACAGTGGCAGATTTTGGATGAAACGTCCATGTTGTATTAGCTGAAGGCTTAGGGGAAGGACGTGTGGAGTGACGCTTTGGAGTAGTATGAGAGGCATCACCAGGTGGAGTGTCCGGGTGGACAATAGAAATGGTGGAAGAGACAACTCTTCTGAAGCGAACTGATTCAGTGCGGGGGAAGTAAGTCCAAGTGTAGGATGGAGTACCGATGAAAGCAGGGAGATCAGTTGTGGGAGCTAACTTGTGGGTTTCAGGGGATCCAAGAGGATTTCCATTGTTGGCAATAGGAGAAATGACGAGCGGCTCGCAAGCAGGATCAGATGCAGGAGACTTTAAGGAAACAGATGTCGTAGATGATGCCCGTGCTGGAGTCGTCTGAGAGACATACGTCATTATTGTAGATGACGCCTGTGATAGGGCTGGTTTTGTCAGGCTGGGTGTAGCTTGTATGCCGGACCGTGATGCCAGAGGGACTTTAGTAACCCATGGGAATGGTACCAGAGGAACTGCAGCAGTAGCCTTGTTTTTAATAGCGGCCAGTTCAGGATACTGGTCGCGCGCATTACAAAATGCAAGGAAAAATTCCGGGTGTACTGATTGTGGTCGTACCAGTTACGGCCAGCTTGGGAATTGATATGATATATAAGATCAACGAATGTAGTTAATGTGTGTTGATCTTTTATACTGATAGAACGGTAGCCGGTCTGAACTCAATATTCAAGGTCAGCAATATAACCATATTCATGAATTTCATTAATTAATCAAGTCCAGGTGGTTGCTCCTGCTGGAATGAGAGCCTCACAGAGGTGGTTATTAGCTTCCTGAGGAACATTCAGAGTTGTATGTAGGACACAAGCAAGTTTCAAACCAAATGATGGGAACAGGGATTTGAGATCTGGAGTAGCCATGATGAATGGAATTTTGATGACCGTTAGCCTTGGAGAGTTTTGTGAGGATACTTGATAACACAGTCAATATCTGGGGCTGGAGGACCAGAATGGTGTCGTTATGTCCGGAATAAAGAGGAGAACGGCCGGTGAAGATGTGACATTGTCACCGGCGAATAAGCGATCGTAGAATCGGTTATTATGTGACGTCGTCGTTGTGGAGCAGGGTGTTATCAATGTCCAACGTAATTGCAATAGCGAGTTGATGCAGATTCCGATGATACGTTGCCGTTGGTCGATGGCCAAAGCGAGGTGGCTTGTTGTTTGAAGGAAATTCGTTTTATGTTTGCTGTCGTGGACGGCAGCAAAGCGGCGGAAATTCGTTTCGTGGTGGAGCAACGTCGTTGACAAATAACGGATCGTAGAATCGGTTATTGTCAATGTCGCCGTTGTTGTCGTTCACAGTGAAAATTGAAGACCTCCGTCGCTACTGGGAGATGTGGGGCAGGGTGGTATCAATGTCCAACGTATTTGCAATAGCGATGGGAAACCGTTTTCGGGGAGATACGACGTGAAGGAGACGTGCCAAAGCAACGAAAATTCGTTTATTGTATGCGGTTGTTTCGTTGAGACTCACCATTGCTTGCGTGTCGGCAAGAGGTGGTGGCAGAGTGGCGTCGTTGACGAGGGATATTCGATTACTTCGAAAACCGATGAAAATTCGTTACCCTTGTTGTTGTTTGTCAGAGAAAATTTGATATCTCTGTCAATATTGGGAGATAGAGGACCAGGATGGTACCGGTACGTCCGCAATAATGAGGAGAAGTCTGTTTCGATGCGACACGACGTACAGGGGATGTGGCGAGGCAACGAATCGTTGACAAGAGGTGGCGCCGAAGCGGCGTCTTTAATGAAGAATCGATCGTATGACAGGATACGATCTGCCGGTGGCGTGGCGAAACAACGAAGTTCGGTTGATCAGAGATCGTCGATCGTAGATTCTTGTGTGTCAAGAGGGTGATTGATTGTAGGATCAAATCGTAAGCATCATGGGTCTGATAAGGCAATTATTGATGGAATAATTGTGATCAGTGGTGTACGGTGCTTAGCACAATCAAATGGGTGTCGACGGTTCCCTGACAAAGTGTGTGTTTGTGTCACGAGGAGTGTGGGCGCGGAAGATATATAATCCGGAAACTTGTGTTCTTGGATGGAAAAATTGTGATTGGCGTGTCCAATACAATGGGCTTCTAATAAAGACTTCGGCGTGTCCGATTGGTGTCTTTCTTGTGTGTAATCGGATCAGAGAACTATCAAATCGATGGGTCTGCTGTCGGATTGGTTGCGGCGGTTCAGATTGGTTGCCGCAGTTCTTCTTTACAAGCTGCCTGAGAGCTTGCGGCTGTTAATCTATTATTTTCCTTCTGAATCCAATCTGCCGAGAGTCTGATTCAAAGGCTTCTGAAGAACAGCAATGCTGAGTTAGTGTGTTAGTAGATAAACAATTGTACTCTATGCGTGACAATTGTGGTTGGATACGTTCTGCAACGGATAATCGGACTACAGGCGAGACTATGGAAACGCCAGATTTCTTCTTACTGTGAACTTGTTCAGATACAGCGAGACAGACCTTAGTAATGTAGATTACAGGTAGTTGGTAGCAACTAGTGTGAATTTTGGGATATAAATCAGTTGAATGTTAAAAGTATAAGATAAGAGAGTAATCTTGCTGGAGAGCATGATATCTCTTTTAGTGCAGTGATGAATACAGTGCACCGGCAGATCCTATCCCGTCATACGATCGATTCTTCGTCAAAGACGCCGCTTCGGCGCCACCTCTTGTCAACGATTAATATGTCGTACAGCACTGTAGAATCACGTGCTATCGAACTGCTATGATATTATCATGAGAAGCTTCCTTTTAATCGTGATCATTGAAACAGCTGTTACAAGAAGCTCCTTCAAACCTCCCTTTTGATCATGAGTATCGAAACACATGGTTGGAAGTATCAAAATACCAGGCAATTCACCTTGTTTTTGTCATGAAAACAAAAGGAACCTTGCCTCCGATCTTAATTATCGAACTTCGATCGTGAAAACAGAAAAGAAATGGGCCTTCCCGGTCATTTTCCATAAGATAACCCAGGTTGAAGGACAAGACAAAGTAGCTGAAGAAGGCACATCGCATGCTGTTTGGTCAAAGAATGTTGTTAACTACGACACCATACTGAAGTACATGAAAGTGTATTTAAGCCTACTTTGGTGGTATGTACGTTGTGTTGAATTCCCACTTGCACCTTCACCCAATGAGGAAGGTCCGTTTTTCTATCAACAATTTAAAGACAATGTAAAGAAAGGGAAGCGATACGTCCAGCAGATGGTCTCATTCTTCGAAGGTCTTTCCTTTCACCACACACTGAGGCATTTTCTTTCAGTGAGTCACTCCTTTGAACAGTTGGACAATAGAATGAATCAAATTCGGGGGTAGGAAGTTGTCTGCGCACCGACAAGAGAAGGTGCACCAGCAAGAAGTCAGCCTGGACCACTTTTCCAATGAGTCATTCCTTGATGACAATTTGTACAGGGAACTATTGCCCAATCTCTATCACTCTTCGTTTTTGGTTGGACAGTACAAAATACCAGGAGTTGACAATTAGGTGGGGAAAATTCACTTTAAACTGTTATCTTCTCTTCACAAAAGCAAGATTATGGAGCACCGGAAAACTTCTGACCAAGTGTTACAGAGTAGGCGTTGACTTTGCAAAAAATGTGGTGACTCTTTCTACTGCAAAGTTGTTGGAGGAACGGGACATATTTGTCGACAATTTCGTTCCAGAAGATGAACAATACGTGAAGAAATTGTTTCAACATTACCTCCTGAGTTTGTCATGGGTTGACAATATGGTTTCCACGCAGGACCAACTTGGCCAGGTGGATCTTGTTTGTGAGGAATTGCTCAACAATGTTCTAACATCTTGGTTGTCACGTGGTCCTACCGGTTGGGGGGCAATTGTTTGTTCCTTTGACCAAGGAACTCTCTGTGTGCGGTTTTCCAGAAGAAAAAATATGTGTCGGAAGCAAACTTGGAAGTAAGCTTTGTGTCAGGCAAGGATGAAAAGACTTTACAATCCAATGGCGACTCCTTGATCCAACTTTTCAAAAAATCAAGGTACCAAGGACTCAACACTACAATGCAGCCAACATTGCAAAGTGGGACTTCCTCAAGAAGCACGTGAAAAACTTTGAGACCTTCATCGAACAAAATGGTGCATATTCTGTTGGATGGCTAGTGTTCACTAACAAAGGGCTCAATGGAGTCAAATCATTCTTTTGATTTCCTGGGGAAGATAAATCGACAGCCGACCTGGACTCCAAAATTGTTGAAGCTGAAGCAGTCAAAGATCAAGAAGGAGAGGACAAAGGAAACGAGGATGAACAGACCGCCATCCCCAATGCACTCAAAGACAACCCATCCATGAAGATAAAGGCAAAGAAGAAGTCATTCCTTCACCAAGGTTGCAAACGTAGGAAGTCAGCATCAGACGAATCCAATGGAGAGGCCAAGTACAAGGAAAGGAAGGTTTCTCCAAACCTTGCCCATGTTCAAGATCTTGGATACCTTCTACAAGTTCCTCATCTCCTACCCAACAACGTACTAGGAACGCAAAAGCCCTCTGGCAGCGTGAAGGTGTTGTTCACAGAACCTGATCCCGTAATCTTGTATCCTAAATTTGCAATTGATAATGAGGTTACAATCACGGGTATTCCCCCACCTGAAACTGGTGTAGTGAAGAGTTATGCATCTAAGAGGAAGGACCTTTTTCCTGTTTACCCTGGATACATGGTGTACAAGAAACTACCGGATGGTAAAAAAGTGAAATGCGCAACCTGGTTCCCTTACGGCTGTGTCGGGTTGAATACACCACAGTACACCAAGTTGTCTGAGTTGTTACAAAAATGAAATGCTGTATAGGCTAGTCATGCATAGTGACCACGCACCACCATACAACACAATGAAGAGTGGCAAAACGGCAAAGAAGTGATCATAGTAGTACTTCTCTTCCACATTGGCTTGATGTTTACAAAGAAATGGTTGTTGACGTAACAAAGAATCATAACTCATAGTTACTACTAGTACAACAATGTATTACTTTAATGTTTTCATATTATTCTACTATTAGTAGTATTACTGCTGTCCAACCTGTTTGTAGTGCTTGCTTCAATGTTTTCATATTCTTCTACTGGTAGTACTGTCCAATCTGTTTGTATAATGCACAAGAACAGGATGCATTATCATGAAACAATAATTTCTACCCCATACATAATATGAGCAATATTGATGATGAAATTGCAGGCAATGTCACACATTTGCACCCAAAAACTGACTAGGACCCATTATTTTGGTCCATGCATGTCCAGGGACAAAAATGATTCAAAAATTCATAATGACTAAAGTATCATCTTGTTGTTTCTTGTCCAGGTTGTTTCGTAGTCTACCCCATACATAATATGAGCAATATTGATGATGAAATTGCAGGCAATGTCACACATTTGCACCCAAAAACTGACTAGGACCCATTATTTTGGTCCATGCATGCCCAGGGACAAAAATGATTCGAAAATTCATAATGACTAAAGTATCATCTTGTTGTTTCTTGTCCAGGTTGTTTCATAGTCTACCCCATACATAATATGAGCAATTAAACTCACTGATAGTCTATGTGTTGTTATGTTTTATTCATCATGAAGGATCCTGAATAGTATGAATAGGGCAGCAAGAAAAAAAATTCTGCATGTGTGTACCTGTTAACAAAATGTACTGCGTAAAGGACACCAGAGTGTTTTGTTCTCAATGGTTAATCCCACTCGTGTTGGGGAACTCGATCCAACGCATATGGTATCATCGATGTTAACCAATTGTACCAAGCAGTGAACGTTACTATTTATAGTTAGTCTACTTTTGAATGAAAAAGTTGCTGTGTTCAGTGGAGATGCCGGTGTGTACGCGTAATCCGTGTTAGAAATACACAGGCCAAAAGTCAACAGTGTATGCCAACTCCACGACAATGATGAGTCGTAAACAGATTATGACGAGTAATTGTAAAATACCAGAGTATTTGCCAAACCTCAGAGGATCTTAGAAGTAAGAGGTAAATGCAGAACACAACACCCCAATCAGCGTACAAGAGGAAGTTTTTAAAGCCTAGGTTCCTTTTGGATTCCGCGGAGTACTGTGAAAGGAGTAATGAGCTTAATCACGGCGACCTAAACAACGAGGTAAGCCCATTTTTGTATCATTTTGAAACTAGGTTCAATGCACTTTGTGCCCAAAACGGCCACTTGGTACTCGCAATCCTTAATGGATGCAACAAGATCAACGGTGTGAGAGCAAGACTCAACAGCCAAAAAGGACATTTCAATGAAGAAGGAGGTTTGGAGATTTGGGAGCAATGCTGAAAGTACGTAACGGAGGTAGTATTTCCCTTCTATGAGGAAGGCAACACTGATGGCATTGACCACGTGTGGGCTTTGGGTATCATTATGGCGTAAGTTTTATGCAGTTATACTGCATTGAAAGGAACGTAGGACATACAGTGCTACAACAACATGGGTATTGGACAAGAAGTACAATCCGGAGAACAAGAGAGGCTCGAACTGGATGGTCATACTTTCCCACCAAAGCAATGGTGTAACCTGACGCCAGCAGCCAGAAAACACATCATGGAATGCATACATTTTTACCAGGGTAGCCGTCCCTGTCTGACAAGCCTTTGGTTCAATGAGTGGCGCACAACAACTGAAGAGGCAATCATTGAAAAGTACCGTAGAAGGTACATAGAAGAAGCCGATGAGGTAAAGGAACAAAACAAAGAAAAGGAGAAACACAAGATTAAAGACAATTGGAATTCATTCATGATCAAAGCAACAAAACAGTCTAAGAGAAAAAAAAAACTAAAACAATTAGCAAACAAAGAGAAAAGGGAGAAAGAAGGCGGAAATGAGAGAAACATTGTGCACTGGCTACATCTCTACGAAAAATAAAGGAAATTATTGGAAGATTTGGAGGAGTACAACAACTATCCCGTTCCTCATGGCGCATGGGGACGTGTGAAACAGTACTAATAAGCTTTATGGCAGAACTTATCCCTACTTAGGAATATGTACATGTTCCTGTCCTCATTAAAAACGTAAATATAAAAATTAACTACTGTGAAAAATGTTTGTTACAAATGAAGAAGTCATCATTGCCGTTCCAGACAACTCAATCTAAAACACCTTTCCAGACACTTAACCCTAAAACGCCGTTCCAGACGTTGTGCGGATTTTCCCTTACAGACAATTGTTATCTCCAACACTGTTCCAGACTAGGAATATGTACATGTTCCTGTCCTCATTAAAAACGTAAATATAAAAATTAACTACTGTGAAAAATGTTTGTTACAAATGAAGAAGTCATCATTGCCGTTCCAGACAACTCAATCTAAAACACCTTTCCAGACACTTAACCCTAAAACGCCGTTCCAGACGTTGTGCGGATTTTCCCTTACAGACAATTGTTATCTCCAACACTGTTCCAGACACTTAACACTGCAACGTTGTTCCATATATTGTGCTTATTTTCTGTTCCAGGCACATCAATGCGCCTTACCGTTGAAAACACTTAACCCTGCAACGACATTCCAGACATTTTGCTTATTTTTGGTTCTACAGATTTCAATGTGCAACGCCGTTACAGACACTTAACCCTGCCATGGCATTACGGACATTGTGCTTATTTTCTGCTCAAGGGAATTCAATCTGCAACGCCGTTGTAGACACTTAGGCAATTATATCTAAAACACCGTTTACAGGCACTTACCTTTGCAACAGCGTTCCAAACATTTTGCTTATTTCTTGTCATACACTGTTCAGGGATTAAACAAAAATGAAACAACAATCAACCATGTTGAAATAAACAGCGTTGGAGTTGCACCAATAAAGAAAGTTGCGTATGAACTTGCGATCAAAGAATTCAAAACTGGAATCCTCACCGTCACTTACCTGCACTGCCATTGAAAGAAGGATTACAAATCATTACTGATTTCCCTGGCTTTTGCTATTGACTCCATTCTTTTTGTTTCTAAACCAGCCATTGTGTCACGGAAATGAAACAACCATTGTTCTCTATTTCCAAGGACAAAAGAGTGATCTTTCCTACCAAGGTTTTGGATCACGGTAACTTCAGACTCGATCGCATTGCAGTCAAACAAATATAATTTGTTGTGCAACACACCTTGCTTCACCAATGCGTGCCGGTCTCTTCTCCCTTGAGTCCTCTTGCTCGAGATTGGGTTAACAGAAAGAAAGCAACAGGCAACGGCGTAGTAACCATCATGTACGAATTCAAACCTGCTGACAGAACTTCCAGGGGGGAAAGGGCCTTCAAGATGAAGCAGGCACAGAATCTGACATGGATAAACTTGCAGACCTACATCTGTCCAGGAGGTCTAGTTGATAATTTTCCCAGTCGTACCATACGTTGGACAATTGTCCAGAATCAGACTTAAGAGATGGATGAGCGTGAAAAAGTAACCCCATACAACAATAATTGTCATACCTCTTGTGCTCCATGGATCCACGAAGCGTGTTGGTTCCCGCAGCCGGAAGAACCACATCGCAACAAAATTTGAGAACATCCAATGGAAACCATGGCACACTTGCGTTTTTCTTTTTGTCCCACTTCATGTAAGGCAAACCATCCCTAAGTGAAATCGAAAACTTAGACCCGGCCGACCAGCCGCCATCTGTAAGATGACTTACTCCTGTAAAAGATTTGTGATGAAACAGATCAAATTCATGGTGGAGTTGATCAATAGTGTGGTATTCCAGTACTTGCTTGCAGGTTTGTTTGATTAATGTGGATTTGATTCATTGGGTTCTCTTCACGGGAGCCTTCACTTCAGTTTTATGGTTGCTCTCACTAGCTGCGGAGTCCCATCCCATTGGAGGACTAAATAATCTCATGTACTGTGATAAATGAAAATACATGTGACTCTTCACCAGATTGTTACCCTCTCCCTTACTTCATTGTAGGTAATTATTTAGACAGTTAATGAAATGAACAACCATCTTGTCAAGATTTAAAACACCCTTGTTGTCTTGTTTGAAAACCTCATCAAATGTTTCAGCATATTTCAGGAACTCTTCCATACCCAACAACAACTCAAGGGCATAGATACGTCCGTCAATTTCTTCCTCACATTTTCTGCTCCTATTCTCAAGATTTGTTGTTGTTCTTGGGGACAACAACAATTGACAACCTTCAGCAGACAAAAGTGCGAGCTTCTGAACATAAAGCATGCCAATGTACTGGTTCCCCTCCTTCTTTGCTGTATGTATCAACTCAGAAAAATTGGTTCGCGGAAAATCACGATTGGATTGCCTCTGAACAGCACTACCATAGTAACTTGCTATACGGTCCATTTCACCTAGTAGCCGCATTTTATTACCTAAAAAATCCTCACAGAAAGTCTCCGCTGCTCGCTTTGCGCAACCAAGTTGGTGCATATGGAGTCTCTCTCCTGGTGATGCTAAATGTATATTATGTGGGTTTTCTCCAAAATCAAGATCATAAAACGCATTATTGTTATGAACACGGTGGTGGGAGACATTCTTGCAATACTGTTCAACATTCACTCCTTCCTCCACAGTTGGCGAAGTAAAATTGGAAATCTTCCATAATCGAACGGATTGATACGTCCGAACTTTTCCCCATTTTCATGATTTGACACCTGCATGTTCCTACATTTAATTGAAACAGGAATCTTCAGAACATTCACACAAGAGTTGTTACCGTGTGCTCTTGGACAATTGCAATGCCTACAGATCATCTTTGTATTGGCCGTTTGATAATGTCCACAAAGTTGGTTGTGCTGGGGTGTATCGCCTATGAAATACGTGGCTGCAAATTTCATTCAAACGGACCGTTTCTTCTTGTTCCAGGGCAAATTAGACCACTCTATACCATCCGTTAGATTACAGACTTCTCTCAAAGATGAAAGAGCGCAACAAAGGCCAGAGTGAAGATTGTTCACATTGTCAATTGATTTGTTACCTTTATCACGTGAACCTGTTGGATGAAAATATATAGTTTCCCAAGCATCCAGCCGACAGCTCCAAGTTAGGGTGTTGCATATGCCAAGTGTCATGTTCAGTGGGGTAAGAGTGGTTTGACCACTATTGTCAATTGGGATTCCATCCATGTAGAGAATGATAGGCACCAAAATTTCATTCGAATCTCTTGTGCATCTCTTTTCCCAAGTATTGATCCACCATTCACTGTGGTGGAGTTTGTCTATATCAATATTGCCTTGTAGTTCTGGATAGCGGACTGGTAAGGTTGGGTCTTCTGTATGGGGGAAAGACAGGTTTTCTTCTTTTACCAAGGTGACATTTGTTAATAGGGAATGAAGTACTTTTTGGAATGACCGAACGTAGATTTCTTTTGGAACAGGAACATCACTAGTTGTTGATTTCTTAGAACACCAGTCAATAAGATGAGGTTCAAACCCATTGTCTTTTATTTTGGGCATAGTTGCGGAAATCTCTCTCAGAACTGTTGACCTTGTATGTACAAGGTTGCCTTTTGTCCATGAAAATAAATGGAGACACTCCGATTTGATAGCCCATTTGTACAATTCCTTCTCTGCAACTAGTGGTATGCTATGATTCCGCATAATTTTCATTAGCTTGATCTTTACCATCAGTTCATCTGATACATGCCTCCCGGCATTTGGTGTCATAATTTCCATGTTTGAATCACAATGGGAATCATCAACCTCAATGCCGTTGCCTTCTTCACTACTGACACTCAAAGAGTGGGGGGCCTCTGTGCTGTCACTTCCTTCTTCTTCATCCGGACGTCGTCATCATTAGGAGAAAACAAATTGTCATTGGGAACAGAATAATTGTCATCTTCAATGCTTGCTAATTCCTGACCAATCAAGGCACGCCCCATCGGTTCAACAGAAGGGTCATACATAACTTGTATGTCGAGCACCTCTGGTAATGCGCCGCCACTACTACTCTGTGGACCGTTACGGGTGTTCGTTAGACCTAATTGTTGAGTAGCATCCTTGAGCTTCTTCGATTTTCTAATGAATACACAAGATGAAAAATTGACTACAGCGGAAGATTACCTGTAATAAGAATAGCATGATGCGTCATTCGGAATATGGTCCAGCAGACCGGGAGAAACAACTACTCCTGTTTTCTTTCTTAGCCGCGCTGTAAACAAGGTTGGTTTCATCTTCTTGGTGACCTTCTTCTTTCCCCTACCTTTAGTGATCAGAGGAGAATTCAAATTGCAATGTTTACGATAAACCTGATATAAAGGAGTGCAGACCATTGTTACTAGTAGCATCTTACCGTACGTACGATAGCCAGTAATAACAATAAAAATGAGGAACCGAGTGAGATTGAGAAATTGTGACCATGCACTGTTTGTTTCAGGCATCAAACTCAGTAACATGCCACAAATTTGGAAACAGATGCCAGCAGGGTAGGAAAATGTACTCTGCATCAAGATATTAGGAGTTTCACATTAATTTCAATCAGTAGTAGGGTGAAATTACAAAGGGGGACCAATGGAGTTCGGCCCAAATATGCGCGTGATTCCGAAAGAACCCCGAATCTCGTTTGTGTGACGTGAGCCTTTGCTTCCTGTTGGATTGCAAGCTCAGCCTCAGATAATAATGAAGGTTTGGCAGAAGTAGCTGAAATCTAGAGATTCTCCGAGCTTTCTGTATTGTCCCCGGTAGTGCCAAAATAAGCTGAATGAAACCGTTCCACAATACTACTTCGTTGAGTATACCCCGGCCGTTTACTTTTGATCTGTCCGTCGTACGGCGCACTTTCGAGACCTTTTGAGAAAAAGTCCGTGCCGTACGGTCCGGCACTTTTCAACTTGGCTATCGGTCTTACCGTAAATACGGTACCGTATCAGCACTGCATAATTACCGCCATTTCTTTTATCCATAAACGCTGGTTCGTGTGTTCATAGTTTCCAATCGGTTGACGAGCCAGATTGAACTACACCAACATGGCAGTAAGAGGTCGCGATGCCGACGATCTAATCGCATCGTTGATGCATGAGATGGGCCAGAGGCAAGGCTATGGAGGTGAAAGAACAGAAGACGAGCAAATGGATGGCGGAGGCAGCAATGGCAATCGCAGAAAGATCACGGGGGACGAAGCACGAGCCGCACAAAATCTTGAGCAACTGCGTACACCTTTTCGACGGCAGATACCAGAGTTGCCGAATTATCCAAACAATTCGCACAAGGCCGGAAGCACATCGATCTGGAACCCGATGGTGGAAGGAAACTGTGGGCACAGTTGTTCCCACGACAAAAGCGAGGACTCCACACAGCCATTCCTGTTTTTGCCACCTACCAATCCACAAATCGAAGTCGTGCGACGACGGGTCTTTGAGAAGTTTCGTCAGGAAACTCAAACGATACTGCAAGAGTTTCAAACCAAAAATCTGTCGTTCTCGGGGATTTGTTCTTCCGTCAGTAGCAGCAGCAGCAGCTTTAGCAAGAACAAGAATAAAATGCCAATTCCATCCATGATTGACAAGTGGCACATGGATGCGAAACTCAACGAACGCAATTTCCTGCTGCAAAAGATGGCGACGGCAAAAACATCGAAAAGTCAAGAGAGCAACGCCTGTGTATGGTCATCGGCCGCGTCCACCTCCACGGCAGACATTCTTCGAGAAATTACGAAGAGAAAACAACAAGGAGAGGATGTTTATGATCCAATCTTACTAAACGAACACGCCCCGTCTATCTTTGTTGACAATATTTTGAAACCCGAGGTTCAAAAACTGTGGCAGCAGAGTGGACAAGGCGGGAACGGCAATTCACAATTCCCGCCAAAATTCAACAAGAAAGCGCAACACATCAGAAGGCGTTTGCACCGCCTGATCTGCGAAGCCGTCGAATCTTTTGAAAAGCAATTGCTGCAGGGTGCTCGACAGGAATCCACACGGTCGACGACTGCGAAAAAGAGTCGCAGAGGAAATCACAACGATCACAACAAGCAACCAAAAATATCTAGAATAGCAGCGGATGATAATTCTTTGTCGGCTTCGCTGGTGCGCGTTACGTTTTCGGGTGTCACTTTGAAACTCCATCCTGCCTACCTAGAGAAATTGCAACGGCTTTACGATCGAACCAGACGACGACGCCAACAAAAGAAAGTATCGGAATTTTTTTCGGAAATGTATCATCAATTATCATTCGAGGAGGCTTTGTTTTGTCTTTTGTGTCGTTACGATATGATTCAAGGTGCCGGTCTTCAAGCGGGAGTGCCAGGCGCAATCATGGATGTACTGCTTCACAGATTTGATTGCCGGATGGAATGCTTTGCTTCTCCCATGAACTGTCGATATGATCGTTTTGCATCGGCCTTTGTAGACGTCGATGCGCCTTTCGGTAGCCAGGGATCATTTTTTGAACTTTCATTTTCCCCGGAGGATGGCGAAGGTGGTCATGGGAATGAGAACTACAGTGATAGCAACGTTCAGAATTACGATGGTGATTCCAGTTCTTCTCGTGATGGCGGCATCTGCTACGAGGCAAATCCACCGTTTTGTGAAGGTCTGATTTTGCAACTAAGTGATAAGATCCAAAGGATATTGTCACCGAAACCAAATCAACGTCCTATCATGATTGTTGTTTTCGTTCCAGCTTGGCGTGAGTCCAAATGCTACCAAGCCTTACTCGCTAATGAGTGTTTGACACAACACCTCCTTTTGAAGAAGGGAGAACATTGGTACTCGGAAGGTACGCAACACCGAAGGAAAGACTCCTTTCGAGTGGCTTCCTTTGACACAAGTATTCTGTTTTACCAAAACGAATCTGCAAAAAAGCTGTGGAATGTGCAGAGTTGCGCGACGAAAGAAAACAACGTCATGAGTGAATTGACCAGGGCATTTGGTCAAGATCCAGGTAAGATGCAAAAAGACTTTCAAATAATACCGGAAAGCGAAACAAATGGTGAAGTTGATTGTACCTCGGTGGATGCTCCTGATATACCGACCCATGGATCAGGAACCAATCGTCCGGCTGATCACAAGAGAAAGAACAGTAACTGTGGATCTTTCTCTTCCTCGACGCGAAAACAGAAGAAGGATTCCGTTAAAGAAACAAAGAGAAGATGGAATCAACTGGAAGAAGGAAAGGCTCAATTGGATATACTAGCTTCTCTGGGTTTGTCGTCAATTACATCGGAGTGTCAAGTCGGCATAAAATCGAAATCAGATGCTAGCGAAAAAGTGAAACGACAGAAGAAGAAACAGAGAAAGTAATCTTGTAATGAATTCTAAATTTTCAATACCCTTTAATCGAAATTACACCCGTTTCCTTTGGTTTTGTCGAGATGAGACGAATGAAATTCTCAGTATTTCATCAGTTCGAAAATCTCAATTCGAGACTTTTGACGCCAGTTGCTTTAGCATCCAATTTATAATTGGTTGGATTCTACCCACACGTACTGCCACATTGCTTTATCCAATCTAACAACATTAGATATTGACAATTCGCTCATTTGGCACACCGAACCGTTCTTCATGGAACATTCTCTTGAACTCTCTGACTCTCTCCTTTAAAGATGGAGATCCGAGGCATATTTCACACTCTTCGGGAATCGCATCGATGATTTTCCCATTTAGTATTCTTTCGAATCTCTGGGGCATGCAACAATTATCCGGTGTTGTCTTCAAAACGCCTGGGAACTCGAATCTTAGCTGTGGAGTGGCGATCCGTTTTTGCTGCTCCTGTCTCTCCAACGCCTCTTCGTTTTCACGAGACGCTTCCTTCTTTTGCGCAAGATATTCCTTCTGCTGCTTGCCCTTCTTCATCCGATGAAAGTTTGGTGGAGGAACGACAAGTTTTCGCGGTCGCAATTGCCTTTCCCTCTTCTTCTTGAGATATATCATTCCCAAGAGCATGGAAGTGTCAGTGGTAGAATCACTGGCATTTTTGAGGGCTTGATTATCGTGCTCCATTGAATTCTCAATCAGAGACGATGAATCGACAATCTTCTGCTTCAGAAGAGACCCGTTTGCCATTGGGCTCACTTCGTTGTATTCCGGAAGCAATTCAGCGTCCATGAATCGCTTCCCCCCCCCTCGTCAGTTGGCATGTTCATGCAGATTTCTCTGTTCTCAATCACATCTGATTTCAGAGACGCAGTGGTATCAAATGACAATTGATATTGTGATGGCTCGGAAGGAACCAACATTTTGACTCTGGCGTCTAGAACGGATGAGGCACTGCAGTTGTTGGTGATAAATGCATTCTCGCATTTGGATGATATTGAAATAAAATGTTCAATGACTCGACAATGCATAGGGATTTTAATGAATACGGGGTTTGGGAATCTGAGGATAGGGACTTCCGGTTGTTGTAAGGGCCAGAGTGGCCCTAATGCCCTTAGCCGGAATTGTTTCGTTATCACTTATATTTCGCATCACTAGACAATCCAGAGCCCTAGCAGCTACAGCATGTTCTATCACAATTTTCTGGGCATACCAGTAAGAACTATCTTCGCCTGACAGGATACAGTTATCCTTGACTCCATAAACGTTCCCAATTTAGGTAAGTGTTTGATCAAATTCACTGAGAGGACTGGCAAGAAAGATTTCCTCCGTGTATGGACTTGGGGATAACGAAGTACAGATTTTCCCAGGTGGTTTCTTGTGTTTTTCCAATGTGATGTATGACTTCTTGAGATGGCGTGAAGAGAGCTTGTAATGTTTAGAAAGTGTTAATTTTGGCTTATTATTCCACGGGATGGCACGGATTCGGTCGATTTCTTCTGATATCGAGTCTTTTGACGAGTCGTTGGTCAATTGTTCAACATGGGCAACATTTTTCTTCTCTGTTTCACCCCCGCCATCTGAACTTTCGCCAATCATTAAAAAGCTCGATCTAGCTTTGTCTTGGATCACGAACACCGAGTGGAATTCATTATTCTTCGAACGACCAAAAAGGTCAAGCACAGACACAAAGTTGCCATGAAGACCAATCCCACCCAATAAGCTCTTCATAAGCACTTGTTCCTTCGTCAAACTTTTGCAAAGCTTCGCCGCATGGTTCATTAAGTCCGATAAGCAAATGTTTCCATTTCGAGCTTCTGAACGAAGGGATAGATTTGCGTTCAGACGACTCTCGAGGATTAAGAGCCTCAAGCGTTTGTTTTTAGTAAATTCAGTGATTCGCATCGATATGAGTGAGATTAGGCTTAGTGCATAAGCGGTTGTTTCCCTCGAAATGATCTTGACTAGTGTTCTGTGTGACTTTTGCCTCACTGTACCAGTAAGCAAAACATCCCGTAAATCGTCATAGATTTTCGTTCCACAACGGAACAAATCCCAGGCTTGGTTGATGTTGTCTGGGTCGGCTTCATTCATGATGAGCTCTGCTAATATGTTAAAGACCATTTTGCTTAGGTTGGCGAAAAACACAAACCAAATTAATGGCGCATTGCGTATCACGTGCCCGAAAGAGGAGCGTCGTGCTTCAGTGTCCGAGGCAGAAAGTGTTTTCTTTACAAGCGGTTCGAGATACTCTTCGAATAAAGGTTTGTTTTATATGGTACAGTTGCTTTTGTCTTGTGCTGTCGTAAGATTATTCTCGGCAAATATCGTTTGCTTTGGTTCTGAAAACGAGAGTTCGACATCCACCGATTTCGAGGCGTCGAAAACTCATATCTCAAAATATTATGGCAGCAGAACGTAACCCTGCTGTTGCTCGATATTGCTTGGTTTCTTCACTCTTACTCCAATTCAAATGTTGAGTCGATCCATGAACGGGTCGATCCATGAACGGAGACAAGGCCGTTGGAACTACTGAAGCGGGATTTTCCTTCTCGTGATGAAAAAATCGAAAAATCGTGTTTTTGAGTTGATCTTGAGCTCTTTGAGGGATAACATCTGCTTTTAAGTTTTGCGCTGTCATTGAGTGATTCCCACCACCAATGAAGTAAAAAAAGTTTGCGACCAAAGTAAAAAAACTATTCATATAGTGCATAGATTTATTAACTATTGAATATAATTTGGCAGTCAAGACTGTCTTGACTTTCAAAACTTTATTAACTGAATAAAAACAGAATACACTCCAATGGAATCTTAAAATCATACTAAAATCAAATATTTTAGTCCCCAACATACGAATCAATCATGTGTGCACCTCTTGCACCTCTTTTGCCGGGCATGCTTGCATGCTATTTTTGGTGATCACCGGTAATTTTGCTGAGCTGAAAAATTGCAGTCCATAAAGAAAAGAAAGTCCAGAAAGAAACAGCAACAACAGTACGACTTGTTGCTTGTCTCTCCAGCTCATTAGACAGGGCACCACCACCAATGTCCTCCTACACTAGTACTTGCTGTTGCTGCTCTTGTCGCACTTGCTAGATTATTAGTAGACAATTTGTCAGTAGATTCGTCAGATGACGATGAATCAATTTCAATTCAATTTGGCTGCTCATGTAAAACACCACCAGCAATACGATCTATCGTAACAATCATGCCAACTGGAGGCAGGAAAGCCAGCATCGGTAACTACACCAAGAAGGTCGAGTTGGAGAACATGATGCTTGCTGCCATTAGAGCTATCCTACCATGTGGAAGAGATGGCTGGAAGGATGTTGCAGACCTACACACTAAAAATTTCCTGGAAGGGATGCTGATTCCATTTGCAACAAATTCAATTGATTGCACCGGAAGAAGGCGCCAACAGGCAATCCAACCATGAGATGGGACATTACTGAGGCAAAGGAACTCTTTTGAATGATAGGCAATAAATCACACATTATAGACGGAGAAGATAGGTGTGAGATTGAAAGCGATAAGTTCACTCCTCCTCCTCCTCCTCCTCCTCCTGCTACAACTCAACCGGTACCACTTCTACTTGGTCAACCAACTCAACCAACACAACCACTTCTACTTGGTCAACCAACTCAACCAACTCAAGAAGTTACACAGTTCAAAGAAGTTAGTACCATTAGTGCTAGCAAGAAGAGACATTACAACTGCAAAGGAGACAAATCAAAGATGATGAATACAATTGCTCAAGTATTAAAGCTTCAGCAGTCATAGTACAGTCTCCATAGCACCTCTTGATCTTGGCAATGGCTGTGTTCACATCATTCCCACGGTCTAGAAGCCTTTCCATACATCTCAAAAGAACCTTACAATTGCAATACTTGTACTTCACTCGACCTCGCTCAATGGCAGTGAACTCCCCTGCTTCCTCCCTCCTATTCCATTTTGGTACTCATCCCACAAGGCTTGGATGGTCTCTGGTCTATCAAACAGGAGTGCTGGTCTTTCTACCACCGGAGCCCCTTGACGCGGATTTTCAGATGGTCTGCTTGCTCTGACTCCTCCTACTCTCCAAGCTGGCGCAATTGCCATCCCGCGAACCATCTGGGTAAGAATCTTAATCTGCCTTCAAAGCTCAGCAAGCTCTGAGATCTGATGGTTCCTCATATCTGCTGCATTTCGTTTGAGTAGTGGGTAGCTTGGCATAGATAGCATTCCTCCACTGCTGCCCCCCTCTACCAAATGTCCCCTCAGCCGTCTCCTTCTTCACCCTCAGGGATCTCATCCAGCCACACGATTCCATCAATGTTTGAAGCAACCACTTCAGCTCTACGAATAGGGTTCACCCCATCCTCAAGTCTGCCTTGCAACAGCTCATATTGCCGTGCAATCTGTTGCTTCAGCCCAAGGGGGATATAATCTGCAACAGCAGGATCAAAGCAAGCCCAAAGCAAGGGCTTTGCTAGGATAGCAGCAACATCATCCCCAAACGCTCCTCGAATCGCAGGAGCTACTGAAGCACAAAGCCAGTCATCTGTTAGTCCACTGTCATCCTTCTCCTTGTATAAGCAAATCCCCTGATGGGAAAGCTTGCTACCAGCATTAATATACGGCCAGTCCAACTGAACATCCAAGTACCAATCTTGCATACTCTTAGTCTTCCATCTAGCCCTGTAGTTAACATCATTGCGAAGTTGGGCATCCTCTCCTAGCCATAGTTGTAGCCCACTTCTTAACTGAATGAGTCCCTAGACTTTGCTGCCTTCCAAGGGGTCCAAACTGGTCCCCTTCAATGATAGCCTTAAGAGCCTTTTGGTATGCCGACTTGCACCTGTCCACTTCCTTGTTCTGAGCCTTCACTGAAGATCTGTAGTCAGTATCATCCTCAGAAAACAGCCATTGGCTCAACCGGCTGGCGCCACTACCAAGCCATGCCTCCAGGTAGATAGCAAGGCCAATTAGTACACAGTACCTGTGATCCATAGCACCCATCACCAGCTGTAATGGACAATTCCCCTCTGTCATGGATGTTCTTTGACCACCTCATCCTGAATCGTAAGATAGCCAGCATATGTACTACTAACCTGCAAGTTCGCCTTCTTCATGTGTGACGTGTCATCCCCTCTTGCAATCAAGTGCAGTTGGACTCGGAGCATCGTCATGTGCTGGAGGCTTTGGAGGTTGTCTCCAATGGCTGTGAGGTTGAGCATTTGCGCAAACTCTTTATGAGTGAAAGCCCTATCAGCAGACGTTTTGACGCCAAGCTGCTGGGTTTCCTTCTTAGCCACAGCTTTGATCAGTCAATTGATCTTGATAGATCTAGTAGGATTGCCTGTCTTGTTCGTTTCATCCCAAGCTGCAGTGTTAGTCATGAAGTAGGAGATAGCTTTTTTCCAATATCTCAAAATGCTAGATCGCCCACCAACTGGATTATTGTCTATTCCTGGATCCTCCATCCCATACACCTTCAAACACATCCATTTGTAGATGTGATCTGGCTTAACAGTGTTGAGCTCTTCCTGGTTGAACACCTGGTCGGTGGCATACTCATGCCCTCCAGCAATATGGGACATCAACTCCAACAAGATCCCGGTGGTGTCTTAAGAGCTGAGTGGGGTCATTCACATCATTGGGTAGAATTGGATCCAGTCCGCTTCGCGCCGGTCCTCTTGTTCGACGGGGGATTGGTCTTCTTCTTGTTGCTGGGAACGGCGCTCTTGCAGTAGTTGCTGGGGCCGCCGGCGCGTCATCTAAGACTTCATTGTCGTCCTTGGCATCATCTAGGACTTCATCCTCGTCATCAGAAGCTAAGGCTAAGGCAGCTAGCTCACCTAGGCCATTATCTTCAGCTTCATCCTCCTCCTCCTTGTAGTCCTCCTCCTCGTCGTCCTCGTCGTCGTCCTCCTCCTCTGGAGGCTCCAGTGTGTTGTCGTCAGAGTCACCAGCATCTTTTGCTGCTGCAGCTGTTTTAGCTCTTTGCATGACAGCTTGTGCATGCTGGATTGCTGCAAGGTCCTTTGCTTGCTGCACAACCCTTGCCTCCTCCCTTGGTGTTCTTGCTGCAGGATCCATGGCAGCTAAAGCTGCTGCTGCTTGGGCACTAGCACGGCGTTCGCGGGCTCGTTCCCTTGCCTGAATGTTCTTCAGATCCATGCTCAGCTGACGCAGGCATCTTGTTTGCTTGTTGCTTGTTGCGCTTGTTTATTATGAGTAATTAATTGTTTGCAATTAGATCGATGCGATTGAAAAAAGTGAGCGTTTGGCTAAGAATCGATCGATCGAAAGAAATCAAGTGATCTAATCTAATCGGAGTGCAATCGATCAATTTGCATGTGGATGAGAATTAAGAGAGCAAAAGCACATAAGTTATTTCCTTGTTTATTGATGGGTAATAAGCGAGTCACTCATTATTCAGGAGTTCCATAAGTTGCGCACCTCCGTGGGAAAGTGCAGGGCTACAAATTAACCAGTAGTGCAACTTTGCTAAAATTGAAAATGCAACCCGTACTCTACTCTTAGTAGTACCAAAAAATTGCGTACCTCAACAGATGGTGGGGTACCAAACATAATACTAGTGCCTACGTAGAATTGTGTAGCTGGTTGTACTAGCCCAGGTTAAATGCAACCCGGGTTGCATTGGTGGTGTGACATCGTACCGGTACGTACTAATTACTCTTACCTATGCTGAGATTCGTACTGTACGTTTTAGGTACGGTACTACGAAGTACTCGTAGGAAGAAGTACGTAAGTTACTTCATACCATTCTTATCAGGTGGTCTAGCCACCGCCTTATTACAGCAACACCAGCTAGTAGTTGTAGTAGACGAAACAAGAGAGACAAAAAGACGAGACCCACCGCAGCAACAACACCAGAACACCGGAACCACTCACTCGTCTTGCAGATCTCACTGACAATGCAGTAGTAGTAGTACTAGTAGTACGGAGGACCCTAGTACTAACCAAAGTAGATACTGGTGGAGTTCTCAAAGCAAAGAACGACGAGAGATGAAGCAAAAGAGACGGTACAATAGGACGAAGAGCCACCAAAGAGGTCCTGCCACCAGCAGTAATAGACACCAGTACCAGCACGACAACCACTACTACTAGTATTAGTACTACTAGATGACGATCACTCTGTTTCTGATGATAATTGTTTTTCTCTTAATGATGTTAATGAAGAAGAAGTAATTGACAGCACAGAAGCTCCCCCGTCTTTAAGTGTTGATAGAGAAGGCAGCAACATGGATGTTGATGATTCCCATCATAATTCACACATGGCAATTATGACATCCAATGCCAGAAGGCATGTATCAGACAAACTGAAGGTGAAGATCAAGTTGATGAAAAATCATGCGGAATCATAGCATACCAGCAGTAGTTGCAGTAGAGAAGGAACTTGTATGAATGGGCTATGTAATCCAAGCATCTTAATTTATTTTCATGGATGAAAGGAAATATCATACAGACAAGGTCAAGAGTCATGAAGGACATTTACTACACAACTGTGCCTGAAATAGAAGGTGATGGGTTTGAACATCATCTTATTGGCTGGTGTTATAAGAAATCAATTTGTGCTGACGTTGACGGTTGGTAACAAATCTATGTCCGGTCGTTCCAAAAAGTGCTTCATTCCCTATTAACAAATGGACTTTGGTAAAGGAAGAAAATCTGTCTTTCTCCCATGCTGAAGACCCAACCCTACCAGTCCGGTATCCGGAACTACAAGGTAACATTGATATAGACAAACTCAACTATGGTGAATGGCGGATCAATACTTGGGAAAAGAGATGCAAATCAGATTCCAATGAAACTTTGGTGCCTATTATTCTCTACATGGATGGAATTGCAATCAACAATAGTGGTCAAACCACAACTCTTACCCCACTGAACATGGCATTTGGCATATTCAACACCCTAACTCAGAATTCTTGGCCAGATGCATGGGAGACTAGTATATGTTTTCACCCAATAGGTGCACGTGATAAAGATGACAAATTGGTCGAGAATGTGAACGATCTTCACTCTGGCCTTTGTTTTGCTCTTTCATCTTTGAAAGACGCCTGCAACCTGACAGGATGGTATCGAATAGTCTAATTTTCCGTGGAACAAAAAAAAAACGGTTTGTTTGAATGAAATTTGCAGCCGCATATTTCATTGCCAATACTCCACAGCACAACGAACTTTGTGGACATTATCAAACGGCCAATGCAAAGATGATCTGTAGGCATTGCAATTGTCCAAGGGCACTTGATAATAATGCTTGTGTGAATGTTCTGAAGGTTCCCGTTTCAGTTAAAAATGGGAACATGTGTGTGTGGAAGCACCAAAATGGGGAAGAGTATCATTCTGTTTGTCTTTGGAAGATACCCAATTTTATTGCTTCAATGGTAGATGAAGGAGTGAATGTTGAACAGTATTTCAAGAATGTCTCCCACCACTGTGTTCATAACGGTAACATATTTTATGATCTTGATTTTAGAGAAAAACACACATAACTTTCATCTAGCTTCACCAGGAGAGAGACTCCATATGCACCAACTTGGTTGCATGAAGCAAGCAGCAGAGACATTCCCTGAGGACTTTTTAGGAAATAACATGAGGCTACTTGGTGACATGGACTGGATAGCCAATTACTATGGTGTTCCTGTTCATAGGCAATCCAATCGCAACTTTCCGCAAACAGTTTTTTTGGAATCAATACATACCCCAAAGAAGGAGGGGAACCAGTACATTGGCATGCTTTACATTCAGATGCTTGCACTTCTTTCCACTGAAGACTGTCAATTGTTGTTGTCACAAAGAATGGCAAACAATCTTGAGAATAGGAGCGGAAAGTGTGAGGAAGAAATCCATGGATGTATTTACACCATTGAGTTGTTGTTGGGTATGGAAGAGTTCCGCGAACACGCTGCTGGAACGTTTGATCAGGTTTTCAAACAAGACAACAAGAGTGTTTTAAATCTTGACAAGATGGTTGTTCATTTCATTAACTGTATAAATAACTATCTACAATGAAGTAAGGGAGAGGGGAACAATCTGGTGAAGAATCACATGTATTTCCATTTATCACAGTACATGAGATTATTTGGTCCTCCAATGGGATGGGACTCTGCAGCGAGTGAGAGCAATCATAAAACTGAAGTGAAGGCTCCTGCAAAATTCACGTTAATCAAGCAAACCTGCAAGCAATTAATTGAGTACCGTACTATTGATTGACTTGACCATGAATTTGATTTATTTGTTCACAACTCTACAACAGAAACAATTCATCCTAAGGAGCGTGGTTGGTCAGCTGGGTCAAAGTTTTTGATTGGTATTATGGATGCTTTGCCTTGCATGAAGTGGGAGGAGAAGAAAAACGCAAGCGTACCTTGGTTTCCATCAAATGTTCTCAAATTTTGCTGCAATGTGGTCCTTCCAGCTGCTGGCACCAACACGTTTCGAGGATCCACAGAGCACAAGAGGTATGACAATTATCATGGGATGAAGATACTTTTTTTGCGCCCATCCATAGTTTAAGTCTGATTTGGGCCAAGAGGTAAATGTATGGTATGACTGGGAAAATTTTCAACTAGACCTCCTGGACGGATGTGGACTGCAAGTTTATCCATATCAGAATCTGTGCCTGCTTCATCTTGAAGGTCCTTTCCCCCCTGGAAGTCCGGTCAGTGGGTTTGAATTCATACACAAAGGTTACTATGCCATTACTTGTTGCTTTGTTTCTGTTGACCCAATATTGAGCAATAGGGAGAAACAGGAAAAGACACTGCCATGCATTGGTGAAGCAAAGGGGGTTGCAAAACAAATTATATTTGTTTGACTGTAATGCCATTGAGTTTGAAGTTGCCGTGGTCAGAAAACTTCCTTGTAGCAAAAATCAATACTTTGTCCTTGAAAACCGGGAACAATAGTTGTTTAATTTCAGCAACATAATGGCTGGGTTGGAAACAAAAATTGAATCAATAGTGAAAGCCGGCAAACCAGTAGTGATTTTTAGTCCTTCCTGGAACAGCGTTGCAGGTAAGTGAAGATAATGATTGTATTTTTTAATTGGTGGATTGTTCTTTTGTTCAAAATTTCCTTTATTGCTGCAACTCAGTTCCATGTTGACAGGATTGATTTTAACGTGGTCAATTGTCGTTCCACATTTTTGCATCCTGGAATGGTGTAGTAGAAGTACGGTTTTCAGTACTGTACAATTTTGATTATTTTAATTGGTGGAAGTTTGGAAAAATTCTGGTCTATTGTTTGGAACTGTGTTTTGAAATTCATTGTCTGCATCGGTGTTGCAGGGTTAAGTGTCTGCAATGGCGTTGCAGATTAAATTGTCTGGAATGTCAATCATGACTTCTAAATTTGTAATGTTGTTCCACTGTTTTAATCCTGGAATGGTGTAGTAGAAGTACGGTTTTCAGTAACATACAATTTTGATGATTTTTATTGGTTGAAGTTTGTTCAAATTCTGGTCTGTTGTTATAAGTAGTGTTTCACGCGTCTCCATGCACCACAAGGAACAGGATAGTTGTTGCATTCCTCCAAATCTTCAGGTGAATTTCAATGTTTCTTGTCAAGATGCAGCCAGTGCTGAATGTTATTCCTCCTTTTTCTCTTTGTTTGTTAATTCTTTTAGTTTCCACTTTTAGTCTTGGACTGTTTTCTCAATTTCTTCGTGAATGAATCCCACTGCTCATTAATACATTTTTGTTTTATGTCTTTTGCCATTACCTTTACCTCCTCTGCTTGTTCTGTGTTGGTCGTATACTCCTCAGTAGGTGATTTGGAGATTGCATTTTTGAAACCTTCCTTTACAATTACACACCAAGTAGTCATTATCCACCAATCAGTGAACCAAATCACCAACAGACAGGGATGGTTCCCTGGATGAAGATGTATACATTGTTTAATGTGCTTCTTGACTGTATGTGTCAGCTAGCACCATTCATTTGCTGGAAAACTATGTTCATTCATTTCCATTTTGCTTCATTGTTGTGAGTCTGCTTTTGGTCTGGTTCCAATTGTGTCATAGCAGTGGATGTCTGCCTTCCCGTTCATTGCAAGATAATTGCATAGAAGGTACAAAAGAATGATACTCAGACCCCAAATGTGGTTTATGGCTTCAGTGCCGCCTTTCTCATGGTCCAGGAAGAAGTTGTAGTGGACATAGTCCAGGGTCTCTATCCAAATTGCAGAAGCTTCTGCTTCCTCAAATCTTCCTTCTCTGCTGTTTAACCTTGTTCTTACAATATTTTTTGTCAGCTTGCATCCATGGAGGATTGTAAGTACCAAATGTTCACACATGTTGCATAGAGTATCATATCCCATTTCAAAAGGGTACAAAAAAGGATTCAGATCTTCCATTTGTACTTCATCCATACGTTTCTTGTACTGACCGCCCATTACAGGAAACCATTCGTCTGTGGAGCAAAACTTGGTATCATCCGTTGAGTAGCCAAACCATTCCAATCAGTCCTTTTCAATGACCGCTTATTCAGTCTTTGCGCTCCACTTGCTCCACCAAATCGCCATAAGACAGGGACGGTTCCCAGGTTTAAAATGTATACAGTTTGTTATGTGCTTTCTTGCCAGCGGCATCAGATTATACCATTCCTTTGCTGGGAATGTATGACCATCCCTTTTGAGTCTCTCTCATTCTTTGGATTGTACTTCTGGTCTGATACCTATGTTGTTGTAGCATTTTATGTCCTCTGTTCCTTTCAATGCAGGATAGCTGCACAAAAGGTACAAGAGAATGATACCCATAGCCCACACATGGTCCATAGCAACAGTGTTGCCTTCCTCATAGTCCAGAAACAATTTCTTGCTGACATACTCCAAGCATTCTTCCCAAATTGACAAAGCTCCTTCTTTGTCAGATTGCCCTTTTTTGCAGTTGAGTCTTGTTCTCACAGCATCAATCTGCTTGTATCCCTCAAGGATTGTGAATACCAAGTGTCCATTTTTGGCACATATCATGTCAAACCCGGTTTCGAAATGATATAAAAACAGGTCTAGGTGGTTGTTTAGGTCTTTGTCTTGGAGCTCTTTCCTCTGTTTCCTGTACTCCGCAGTATTAGTACTTACTAGTACTACTACATCACATTCTTATTGATGGTGTTGTTGCAGTACATATCAATGTTGATGTGAAATATTGATTGAAAGTAAAATAATAATGAGAGGAGTAAGGAGGAGCATCTTTTTAGAATACTCTTCAATGGTTATGATATTGATGATGCACAGTATGATGCTGAGATTCTAAAATGAGATAAACCTCTTTTCAGATTTGTTCTTGTTGGAAGGAAAATCAAAGTCAATCACACCAAGAACTTACACTTTGAACTATTACGATCATTAGTACGTGCTATTTTCTAACGTTGACAAAAAAGATGATTCAGGATAATGCTCTTTATAAATATTAAATAAGTGGTGCAATGTTGATCAAAATGGATAAGACATTCTTGATGTAGTACGTGAATTTTGCAGGCACTTGTGTTTCGTTCATAAGATCAGGCATATGAGAACTAGGATCAGTTTGCCATTTCATCATCATTTGTGTTCTTGTGTGACACTTGTGCATCAGGCAATGCATCCTTCCAATTGAATAAATTGGCCAATGTGGTGTACTGCAGTATATTTGCCATAATATGGTCATATGGGAACCAGATTGCGCGGGAGATCTGCGTACCATCCACTTTTTCTTGTACACAATGTATCTAGGAAACAAAGGAAATTGGTCCTTCTTCTTATATGCATAACTCTTGACTACCCCTGTTCCAGGCTGCTTCTTATTGTTTTCTTTGTCCTCCCTTTCCAAGTCATTTGGGAATCCTTCTCCATCACTTTCTGATTGTGAGTCCACTGCTGATTCGTCAACCCAAGGAGCTTGAAAGAATGACTTCACTTCACCATACCCTTTGTTAGTGAACACTAGCCATCCAACAGAATATGTACCATTCTTTTTGCTGAACGATTCCAATTTACAGCATTGTTTTTTGAGGAAGTCCCACTTTGCAATGTCAGATACATTGTGATGGTGAAAACCTGGTACACTGATGTTCTCGAAAACTTCCCTCAAATAAAGGCCATCAGATTGTAAATTCTTTTCATCCTTTTCTGATACAAAGCCAACTTCCAAGTTTGCCTGAACAACCCATTTTTGGTTCTTTAATACTTCACGCAGAAGTTCCTGTGTCAAAAGAGTGAGCAATTTCCCTTAACCAGTAGGTAATTGTACATAGTGAGAAATTCCAGGGACCTTTTGGAAAAATTACTAGCGCAAGGTAGTATTTCTGGTGGGTGATAAAAATCTCACAACATACGTGTCTTGTTTCCTTGCAGAACAATTGGTCCTCCACTGTGCATCGGCAGTTCTAATCAAAATTAAGGAACCTTGTAACCAAAAGGAGTTTCTCATCTTGTCTAAGGGGTAAGTCTCCTTAGACTTGTCACCTCTTAGAAGTTCTCGTGGAGTCAGTTTATCAAATTGAATGGAACTCCTGTCATTCGTGATGTAAAGATAGAACCAATCTTAGCGGCGGTAAGCTCCATGGAAGGTGAAGTTGGACAATGATTGGCACTCTGTTTTCAAATATATGTCCATCTTCTCAATTGCAGTGTGAAGATTAAGAGTTGTTTGTGGTGTGTCAAATATTGCATGAACTATTGCTTTCACAACCATGCTCTGATCCACCAGCCCACCGTCAACATTGGGATCACGTGACAACCGACTTGTTAGAAGCATTATCAAGCAACTCCTTGCACAGAATACTTCAACATTTCAATAGAGTTGGATGTCAGAAGAACATTGTCACCCCAACACAAAAGTCAGGGATTAAATGTTGCAACAATGTCTTTACAAGCAGTTCATTTTCTGGACGCAAGTTAGCAAAAAATATGTCCCGTTTGGTACTCAACTTTGAAGTACAAAGAGACACAAAATGTGTGTCAAAGTCAACAACTACTTTGTAACACTTGTTCAAAGCTTTCCTGTGTTCCACAAGCTTTGAAAAATGAAGAGGAATTAACAGTTGAAATCAATTCCGCCGACCAAATTGTCCAGTCCTGCTATGCTGTACCATCCAACCACAAATGAACACAGATACAGATTTGGTAAAAGTTTCTCGTACAAATTTTCATCAAGGAATGACTCATCAGCAAAGTGGTTGAGGTTGACTTCATCAATAATTCTTGTCATTGTTCATTGGAATTGTACCCACAAAGGCATGAGGACCTTTTGAAAGGCAAGATCTCTCTTTGACACATTGGATGGTCAATCCAACTCAAGGTACTTTGCAGATTTTGTGGAAGGGACTAACTGTACTGCTGGTGAACCTGTCTTTGTTTGGCCTAAGACGTCCCTGCCCCAAATTTGTTGAATATACTTTTCCATTTGTTTGAACGAGTAACTTGCTGAAAGAAAATGTCTGAGTGCGTGTTGCAACAAAAGACCATCAAAGAAAGAGATCATCACATGGACGTATCATTGGCCTTTACCAACGTCATCTTGAAATCTTTGATAGAAAAACAGACCTTGATTGTCATTCAAAAGTGCCAGTGGGAATTCAACAGAATGAATGTACCACCAAAGAAGGCTTAGGTACACTTTCATGTACTTCAGTATGGTTTTGTAGTTAATCACATTGGTTGACCACACAGCATACAATTTGCCATCAGGTAATTCATCTTCTCCTTTGATGGGGGTATACTCTGTAATACCTGTACTATCATCAGTGTGGATAGCGGAGTTCAGTGCTCTCTGAAAGGCATGCCATGTATCTTTCATGTTGTAGTCCGTGAAAAGAGTTGTCAGTTGAGTTGAATCCAAGATGCCAACCTTTCTTATAAACTGTTCACCAGAGTCACGCAGGAAAAGATGTTGTCAATGACCTGTGGAATAGCACCCAATACCAATGATGGATTCTCACCCATTGCCATCTGGCTAAATCAGGATAGGTTCCCGTAGAAAAGAGACTGGTGACGATGTAAACCTTATTCATCAACTGGCTGAAGCCTGATTTAAGGTCCCAACTTACGGTAGTGATCAATTTGTCAGTCAAAATAGCAAGCCGCTGGCGCCCTGGTTTTCAAGGCAAGCTTTGGCCTGTCTTTTCACCGCCTCTTTGTGAGCCTTGTAATTCTGAGTCATTTTCAAAAATGTCAGATAGTAAAGCCTAACCGCGTACATGACCTGGAGTTACTGCTGCTGTTGGAACCGCGCCATTTTGTGCTTCACCTCCATGAGACAACATAGCTTTGGATGTGGATGCAGCTCCATGTGCTAATGCACAGGACCGGTGTGGCTGTGGCTGCAAGTGTATATGGTGTTTTCAGGCTTGACATGTACTTATTGAGTTCCAGGAGCAGCAGCGTGTGCAACTATGGGTACCTTGGCTGTTGGAATCATGACATTAGGTACAGATGCCTTTCCAACTTTTTGACACAAAATTCTTGTTTTGGCTGCGGTTGTGGATTTGGGTGGAAATTGTTGAGACAAAATTCTTGTTTTGGCTGCAGCTGCGGATTTGGGTGGAACTTTTCAAGACAAAATTTTCGTTTTGGCTGCGGTTGAGGATGTGGGTTGAACTTTTCGAGACAAAATACTTGTTTTGGCTGCGGCTACTTTTTGAGTTCCAGGAGCAGCGCTGCATGTGCAACTATGGGTACCTTGGCTGTTGGAATCGCATCGTTGGGTACGGATGCCTCTACAACTTTGGGACACAAAATTCTTGTTTTGGCTCCGGCTCCAATTTGGATGGAACTTTTCAAGACAAAATTCTTGTTTTGGCTGTGGCTGAGGCTGCGGGTGGAATTTTTTGAGACAAACTTCTTGTCTTCCTTTTTGTTGTTTCTGGCATTTTTCAATTCACAATTGATAGAACACCAAAAAATAAGTTGTGTTGAAGCAATCAAAGTTGGTACAATTTGGTAACAAATTAGAAAAAATGGCATTCATTACCCAAATGGTTACACAAACTCACCAGTTGACCAAGATTACGTAACTTCACACATAACAAACCAGATAACAGAACAAAACAGACATAGGAAGACATTCCAAACTGATGAAATGCAAAACTTATTCAAAAATAAACAGACAACAACTTAATATCATGCAACAATGTCAGAAGTTTTTGAGATTTTCCATCCACTATAAATGGCTGTAAAATGTAAAATCTGCAACGCCGTTCCAAAACAAAAGTTTAAAACTGACAAAAACAAAGCATGGGTTGGAACAGTGGATACACCCCTCTTTCTCCTGTGTGGGCATTCCTCCTGTCAAGCCCATTGAATCCGCGGTCAAACCGACTATCCAAGTTTTTGCCCAAGCAAACAATTCTATTGTTGATACGCCTGCTCCTCCTGACTCCAATGTTGACGCCATCGTTCCATCCCCTTGCGCAACTGTTCCTTCTGGTACTGGTACTGGCTTGGTTCATACCAAGACAATTGATTCCGACGCTGTAGCGACCCATTCGAACTCTGCTGCACCAGATGCTCCCCATTACACTTGGACCTGGACTTACTCTCCCAACAGCGACTCTCTCCCCTTTTGCCTGGGTCCCTCCTTCCGCTTCTGTTGAATGCTTGCTCCCTGCAAGCGTACACTTCCCTGCTCGGCCCCCACTTTCTGACGCGCATCTACACGAATATCTTGTGTGTGCCTAACCAAGCGACACCACCATGCTCTCACGATCAAGCTGTACCACCTACATGCTAATATCTTGTCTATGAGTTGGTTTAAGCCCAAGCATAGTAATATCTTGTGTGTCCGGATGTATGATGAAAGTAGGAATGTATGACAGGAAGAACTTATGTTGGAGGGGTGAATCCATTTCTCCTTGCATTCCTTCAGACCAATCCTATTCTACGGCTCAACGGCTCGATCCCGACAGATCTCAACATCCTTTGTTGACGATATGATATCCCCTTTCGTTTAATTTCTATGACGATACTATTTGATTCTACGGAACCGATGTGAACGACAATTCGATTCCTCCTTTCGAACAATCCTTTACTCCGTTGAGATCCTCAATCAAGCCTTCCTCTCCAGTTCAATCAATCCGTCTCATCGCTAATCAACTCGTTTGATTCTATTCGGCGATTGAATTGAAACTAAGACTACATTCGATTTATACTATGGTCGATCCCTCCGTCGACGATCCCAGACTCCAGTCTAATCAGCACTATGATTACAATGAATCAATTATCGATGTCAGGCTCTATCCTCCGTGTGACATTGATAGATTTTAACATACGTCCCCTCCGTTGATGTTTGATTCTACGACACGTTCCTCCGTGATTCTCTTATCAATCAATCCTCAACGCTCCTTATCCGTCTCGTCTCTAATTGATTCCTTTGATTCTATTCCACAGCCGAATCAAACCTACAACTACATTTGATTTTCAACTATGAGCATTGATCTCCTCTTCATCAACGTTCAATTCAATTCGATTCTACGGTCAATTGATTCCCCAACCTACCAATTCGCCTTTACGTACAATTCTATTCTACGGCTCCAAGCGATTGATCCTGGAATTAATATATCTCCCTTCCATTCCGCTCCATTGTTATCCCATCCGTGATATCAACAATCCTCTTCTTCTCTCTGATCTCCGGTTCTCCGCGATCTACCATTCCCCAGGATCTGCGATTAATCAATACTCAACCTGTTTCCAACCTGGTTCTAAGACCAACTCTGATCAATCTCCTCGTCGATTCCAGGACCACTACTACACACACAAGTACCTCTCCTTCCTCACCGATGTCTCACGCTTCTCTGTTTTACGATTACAATCTTCTGATTCGTATATCCAAGATTATACTTAGTTTTTACAGTTCTACAAGATGGAGAACCGACTTGTAATTCAACACTCCTTTCATCAATAAGTGTTGAATCAAGGGGTGTGTTGTTGGTCAAAAATACTACACCGTACTTCTTACGTACATTCTACGGTATTTGTACCCACTCTACACTTGAAAAGTTGCTTATACTCCTCCTGAGATACAAATGACTTGAAGTATCAAGATATTAAGGTCTCATGTGTTCTCTGCCTTATGATGAATAGCACATGATCTATGACCGGTTTAGACATCCCTACATACAACACGAATAACACAGGGATACTGGTCCACTACAAGAATAACATAGCAAAACTAAGAGCCTCACTCTGAGCTCACATCTCTTTAAATTTTAATTATCCTATCCTTTCGGTCGATTTTTAGAGTAACAGCAATAAGGGTGGAACATACCATTGATAGGGTAGGGTACACAATAATATTGTGCTCTGCGCCAGGATTTTGGTCTGTGCCAGGATTTTCTGGAAACCGCATTCCACATTGTCAGGGCACCACGCGCGGACAAAGGATAGGCAGACATCAGTACAACCCCCTCAAAAGTGCAACAATACAAAAAATAGTAGTGATACAGCCCTCCTCAGGATGCAGTTAATCAAGCACTTACAACAACTCATAACTTTTAGTGCAATATGTCAGTGTGAATGACAACAAAAATTTGCATACTCCAAAACAATTCAACACCCATAAAACTAGCACACCAAAACACTGAACAGCAAACTTGATAAGTTTGTCTTTGCCATTTAACGAAGAAATAATGGTACAACAAATTTGCAGACCACCGGTTCAGGGTACAACTATTGATACGTATAGAGCACACAGCCCAGCAAGCAGTGTATTGGGAAGTGAGCCGACAAACACAAATGAGAACCAAACAGATACAACCATTAGCAGTATCAACAGCAATGCAATGCAGGCAACAAAAGATCCCTACTGACAAAAACATTAAGCAGTGCATTACCGTGTATGTCAAGGAAAAAACATTTAGGATGATAAAATTCCCGATAAATACCAACCAAGGTGCAAAGAATTCTTGGAGTAGTGTTGCCAAAACAGACAGACTTCAAACGGAAATCATAATGAACAACAATCAGTAACATTTTCACCTCAAGCAATGAAGCGTTTGCACTGCTTTTCCTTTACAATGACTATGAATTGTGGCTAAACACAACAAAGGGCACAAGGCTAAGAAAGAAATGCACTGACAGTAAGTCAGGAATTAAGAATGGATGGAGTGATGAGGGACAAGACCTTTGCATACATGTCAAAAGTGAAATAGAAAAATGAAGGGAGGAACAACAGACGAAATATTTAGAGATTAAACTACTTAAAACATACCACCAGCAAAATGGCTATGATACACAATGATATAATGAGGACAAAGATAATACAAAGGAGCAAAGACGGAAGCAAAAATATCACACAATGGAGACTCTTGACAAAGATGATAAGGACTTCAAATATTACATTGAAAATATAAAAAATTATAAAAGTAAATGGTGGTAACAACACTATAGTAGCCCGGTTAGTTCATCATTATTTTATGTCGGTTGGCACAATATGTTTGTCTTGTATTAAAATTAAATTGTATGAATAAGATTATTGCATAAGCTGATGGAATACTTTCTTCTTTGTCCAAAAATATGTTTGTTGGCTTTTGGTATTCGATATTTTGTAGTGTGAGTATTGTGAAATGGACGTAACATAATAGATTGCCGGTTATGAAGAAGCTAATAAAATTGTGAAGAAATTCATGATAACGCTATGACAATATCATTGCACATAGATGATAATACTACAAAAGATGAGTTTCATAAGGAAAAACAAAAATTGAATGGAGAATAAATTATTATTGGGGTAAGCATGAAATGAAGTTGTGCCAGAAAAAATTGTGAAGGAACCATAATAATGGAGCTGAAACTATGAGTGCGGAAACAGCCCTCCTTGAAATTGTTGCCTGCAGAAATACATAGAGAATTATTTTTCATGTGCGCAACAAACTATTCTGAATGTTTTAAATAAATGGTACAAATTTGACACAAGCATGAGCATCATTTAAGTGGTGTGGAACCATGGGACTAGTACCATGATGTCAACACCCCTTTCCTCGTCCTTGTTCTCCTCCTCGTAGTATCCAGGGGAGGAGGGGTGTTACTCGGTACCACTTTCCAGTAGCTCCTTGTATTCCTCAGCCAGGGACCAGGATTTTTCATTAGATAGGCGGGGGGACACGTTCCAACCAAAACAGGAGGACGGGGTGTTATCTTTAGTAGTAGTAGTAGTAGTAGTAGTAGCGTTTTGATGCTGCTACAAGGGGAGTAGTAGCGTTTCGATGCTGCTGCAGGGGGAGTAGTAGCGTTTCGATACTGCTACAGGGGGGGACAAGGCTAAACCGGTACCATACCAATTGGTGGTACTGACAAGTACTCGTAGGAACAAGTACAAACGGTACGGGGGGGGGCTACCAATCAGCAGTGGTACCATTTTGGTGGTACCGGAGTACCACTTCACTTGTTAAGTAATAATTTTTTCAACGCATTGCACGTGTTTTTAGGTATACTCAAGCGTAAAGAGGGAACTAACGCGCGGGATTAGCAGCAGCAGCAGCAGCAGCAGCAGCAGCGTGGAATTGAACTGATTCCTTGACACCTGTGTACTAGAATCTAGTAGAATTCCCTACTACATTGTTGATTTTTAATCTTTTGCTTGCTTTTTCCCGGTTGGAATTCATAATTTCGAAATCAACCACTTTCAGAAGTAAATTGCTCCCCGACCATGGTAATGGACCCTTTTCGCTTCTTCCTGTCCTAATACAACAACAAGAAACCCATCATATTAGCTGTGTAAGTCATCGACAGTCCTTTGTTTGATTGGGGGGATGTTCAGGCTGTTCTGTTTGATTTGCCGCCATCGTCGTCGTGTTGTCGTTTGTTCATTCCTATCTCACGACGCTGTTTGACCATGGGAATAGCAACAACAAGCACTGTAAGTGACTGTCAATTCTTTGTTTGCTGGGGGAGAGATGTTCAGGCTGTTTCGGTTTTGTTTCAGATGTTTTGATTTGCAACCCTTGGCGTTGCCATGATTATTCCTATCACTCACAACGTTGCTTCTTTTTGCTTTGACCATGAGAATAGCAAGCGCCGATCGCTTTGCCTCACTGCGTCTGCCTGCTACAATCTAGGGGAATGGTGTATTCTTGCTCCTGGCGTCCAAACTACAAGCAATGCCTGCTCCGGTCCAGGGAACTTTGTGTTCTTGCTCCAGGGTCCGAATCAGGGGACTGCTGCGTCACACAAACAAGATTCAGGGTTCTTTCAGAATCACGCGCATATTTGGGTCGAACTCCACTGGTCCCCCTTTGTAATTTCACCCTATTTATTGAAATTTATGTACGAACTCATAATATTTTGATGTACATTGCATTTCTCCTACCCCACTGGCATCTGTTTCTGAAGTAGTGGCATGTTACTGAATTTGATGCCTGAAACAAACTGTGCATGGCCGTAATTTCTTAATCTCAATCGGCTCCTCATTTTTATTATTATTACTGGCTATCATACTACGGTAGTAACTATGGTCCGCACTCACAAATATCAGGTTTATTGTAAACATTGCTACATGGACTCTCCTCCAATCACTACTGGTTACAGAAAGCAGAAGGTTACCAAGAAAAAGAACCCCCCCTTGTTTACAGCAAGACAAAGGAAGCATACGGGAGTAGTTGTTTCTCCCAGGTCTTCTGGACCATATTTCACGTAATCCGGGTACATGTTAGTCTTATTACTACTGGTGTTTGGGGGTAGATGATTTTGCATCTTCCTTATTCATTAGAAAATCGAAGAAGAAGCTCCGAGGATGTTACTCAACAATTAGGTCTAACGAACACCCGTAACAGTCCACAGAGTAGTGATGGCCCATTACCAGAGGTGCTTGACAATCAAGTTATGTACTGACCCTTCTGTCGAACCAATTGGGCGTGCCTTGATTGGTCGGGAATTAACAAACATAGAGGATGACAATGATTCTGTTTCCAATGACAATTTTTCTTTCCTAATGATGACAATGAGGGAAGAAGGAAGTGAGAGCATAGAGGCCCCCCACTCTTTGAGTGTCAATGATGACGAAGAAGACAACAACATTGATGTTGACGATTCCAATTCGTGATTCAAACACGACTAATTACAACACCCAATGTAGGAAGAAACATATCTGACAAACTGAAGGTCAAGATCAAGTTAATGAAAATCATGCGGCAATCATAGCATACCATTAGTTGCAGAGAAGGAATTGTATGAATGGACTATTGAGTCGGAGCGGCTTAATTTATTTTCATGGACTAAATGCAATCTCATAAAGACCAGGGCAAGTGTCATGAAGGAGATTTCCGCAACTGTGCCTGAAATAAAAGGTGATGGGTTTGAACCTCATCTTATTGACTGATGTTCTAAGAAATCACAGAGTGCTGACGTTTCCAGTTTGCAAACAAATCTACGTCCGTTTCGTTCCAAAAAGCACTTCATTCCCTATCAACGAATGTGACTTTGGTGAAGGAAGACAATCTGTCATTCCCCCATGCTGAAGACCCCACCTTACCAGTCCTGTTATCCAGAACTTCAAGGCAATATTGATATTGACAAACTCCATCACGGTGAATGGTGGATCAACACTTGGGAGAAGAGATGCAAATCCGAATCGAATGAAATTCTGGTTCCTATTATTCTCTACATGGATGGAATTGCAATTGACAATAGTTGTCAAACCACTCTTACCCCATTGAACATGACTCTTGGCATATTCAACACCCTAACTCAAAACTCCCAGCCGGATGCCTGGGAGGATATATATTATCACCCAACATGTCCCAGTGATAAAGGTAACAAATCAATTGACAATGTGAACAATCTTCACTCTGGCCTTTGTTTTGCTCTTTCTTCTTTGAAACAATGCCTGCAACCAAATGGATGGTATTGAATGGTCTAATTTGCCGTGGAACATAAAGAAATGGTCTGTTTCGAATGAAATTTGCGGTCGCTTATTTCATAGGTGATTATACTCCCCAGCACGACCAACTTTGTGGACATTATGAAACGTTGAACTCAAAGATGATCTGTAGGCATTGCAATTGTCCCAGAGCACTTGGTATTAACTGCTCATGTGAATGTTTTGAAGGTTCCCTGTTTCAGTTAAAAGTGGTAACATGCAAGTGTCTAAGCACCAAAATGGGAACAAGTATCAATCCATTCGTCTCTGGAATATATCTGATTTTACTGCTCCAACGGTTGACGAAGGAGTGAATGTTGAACAGTATTTCAAAAACATCTCTCACCACGGTGTACATAATGGCAACGCTTTTTATGATCTTGATTTTGGGGAAAACCCACATAATATTCATCTAGCGTCGCCCGGAGAGAGACTACATATACACCAACTTGGTTGTGCAAAGCGTGCAGCAGAGACGTTCCGCGAGGACTTTTTAGGCAATAACCAGCGGCTTCTTGGTGAGATGGAAAGGTTAGCCAGTTACTACGGTGGTGCTGTTCAGAGGCAATCCGATTGTGACTTCCCACGAACCAATTTTTCAGAATCAATACATACAGCAAAGAAGGAGGGTAACCAGTACATTGGAATGCTTTATATTCAGATGCTGTCACTTCTGTCTGCTGGAGGTCGTCAATTGTTGTTGTCTAAAAAGATGCCATCCAATCTTGAGAACAAGAGCAGAAAGTGTGAAGATGAAATTGACCAACGTATTTACGCCATTGAGTTGTTGTTGGGTATGGAATAGTTCCTAAAGTACAGCTGGAATGTTTGTAATAGAACCAAAGATCGCTATGTCGTTTTTATTTGTTTTTTTAATCTGTTATCTGTTACTGTTACGATGTTGGAAAGAGTTATCGATAAGATTATGATCGGATTGTTTCCGGACCATACTAATCTCCCATTTACTAATCTATTGTTTCTTTGTGTGGGGATACTCGTATCGCTTGGGTTTCGTCGAGAGTTCGATTCCCATATTGTGTACCTCTGTTCAGTGCTTTAAGTATCGTACGGTACTCACCGGCGCTTATGTATAATTTACTTATGGTCCTCATTCCTTTGGTTGCGTCTCAATTTTACTTATCGCGCTCACCTTGGAATCGTACCATCGAACCCTATTCTCATCACATACCGTGGTAACTTTCGTGGTCGCGGTAACGTTCATGGCCGGTTTAGTAATTCAATACACCCTTGGATGGTCCTCGGACTATCCGGTCCATATAGATATATTGGTCTTACCTTCTTATGATGGCTGCCCGGATGGTGTTTGGTGGGGTAATCAGCTAAGTTGTGTTTTCCTTGTTCCCAGAAGATATTAAATTGCCCTTGTTCCGCCCTGTCTTTCAGCCAATAGAATCGCATGTCGATCGCCTTGGACCTTTTTTGCTTAATCGTGCCATTCAATATACCTTCTGCTGTATTATTGTCTGTCTTTAAGGGGGTGGTCGGCTGCTCGTGCCCTAGTTCAATCAGGCATTGTCGGATTGGCAAGGCTTCCCTCGCATTCAGGAACAAGGAGGCAACCTCAGCTTCAGCGGCTGATGCCATGACATTCTTGGTGATTTTCGCCAATACAAGTACCGCGCCATTGAATGTGTGATCGGTTGGCCTCTGGGCATACTAGGTAGGCAGCATCGCTATCTACCCGGAGTATCATATCACTTGCCCTGTAGATTATGGTCGCGTCGGGATTGCACGCAGCATAGTTGAGAAAACTATTTCGTGGCTGCTAATGTCGTGTTGTTGTTCTTGGCGGAGGCAATATTGTTGAGTGCATGTAGCATGGTGTTATCAACTGCTCGCGCATAGAATAGGAATTTTCCCGTGACCTGTTGGATGAACTTTATTTCCTCGTCCGATAGCGTGGTTGTGTCCTCAAGTTTTGCGTACGGTATTTTTTTGCCGTAGGCGGGGACAGTCTGCACGTGAAGGGCCCGCGTACGTGCGCGTGGGCCTCACGTGTTCGAATTCCTTTAACGCTTGCTCCACATAATCATCCATGGACAAGCGTACTTCAAGTTTGTCGTAGTCCCACTGCAGATGGACGCCGACGTACTGTCTTCCCGACCAGTCCACCTTGAAGGTGTATTTTGCCCCGACTGTCTCAACTAGGTGATCCACATCTTCCTGACGGGTGTATTTGATCCCAAAGTCGTCCACCACTAGGGTAAAACTGATGTCCCTCTCATCATGTAGGAATAGTCCCTCAGTGTGGGGTGCCTTCCGTTATCCGTATTGCTGGAGGTGTTTAACTAGGTCGTCGTGGGCTATCTTCCCGCTCTGCTTTAGTTCATACCATGCCTTTTTCATGCGAGCATAAATATAATCCCCTTGTTTGAGCCCCTCCAGCTTGTATGCTGTCCTGATACGGGGGGGAATCATGTCCCACCTGAACTTTACAAATTCGGGTTCATCCAGTGTGGAGCATAAGTACATGTTGGATATGTCGCCGGTACAGTACTTAGCCCCTGGGGTGGACTACTACACTGTTCCAATGGGTTTTTATGGTTTCCATGCTCGCCGTCCGGGTGGATACTTCGCCGTGGTACTCCAGTTGGTCTCCCCCCGCGGTGATCCTTGTCTGGTAGGGGTCGGCCTTCTGGGGGTGTATAGCGACTGTGTACCGGGGATACGTGACCTTCTTGTGTATGGGCACTTCGTGTCTATTGATCCAATCCAATACATCCATCCCTTCTATGTTATTTTGCTGGAAGCCTTGGAACAGCCGGCCGAACTCATCTTCACCTGATTTGAGCCATATTTCCTTTATTGCGGCTTTGGGGTGCTTGATTAGATCTTGGTACGCCGCCCACTTGTTCAAGTTATCATCCCATATGGATCCCCCGCACGCGAGCTGGGGCCGATATGTTGATTTGCTTGTGCGCAGGGCCTGTTTTGGTACGGGGAAATGGACCGGGTCGCGCGGGTATCCTCCCATTAGTGCCTTGGGCTTAAGCTTGGATTTTGAGTAGTATTGGTCCGACTTGTAGTATCGGGATACTTCACCGTGTGTGCAGTCGGCAATGTCCCTCATCTGTGAATCTTACTTTGTAGTATTGATTGGTCTGATCATAGCTTAAGACTTCACCTTCGTACCACCCTGAGTTGAACTTCTTTCTAATGATTGTGCCCACGGCCCAGGGGTGTCCCCATCGGGCGCTGCGTTGTTGTGTAGGCGACACCCTTGGAGGTTCACGTGCATTCACTGGCTCATTGATTGATTTTGTACTGGGCCCGTTTGACACCCTTGGAGGTTCGCGTGCGTTTTTGGCTGTATCACTAAGTGTGACAATGGGCCCATTTCGTTTTTGTCGTGTACCTATATGCAAAAGCTCTCGTATACTCCGAAGGGCCTCGTTCACTTGAGTTCCCTGTTCCATATAAGGGATTGGCGGATGGGGTTTACCAGTAACTTCCTTTAGGTCTTGGAGGATCATGAGCAGTCGGTCTGTAGAAGAGGTATGTGGCATCTCAGTCTTGGGAAAAAACGCCACTGTGTTGCTGATTCTGTTGGCGCGGCTGGCCTCCCTGACGCATGTGTAATTCCTGTAGTGCTTTAAGGCCGGTCCAATGTAGTAACCCCTTGTCCCGTGGTCCTGCCATGCGCCTCGTTCTTGAGCTCTGCCGTGAATAATCACTCGACAGCCCATAGGGGCCAGTGGGTGTTTGTTGTAGTCATAGATTCCGAGTCTGAGCTCATAGGCTGATAGTTTCGGCTGAGTACGTGATGAACGTAGCAAGTTGAGTGTAATGAGGGCCTGTGGGATCAGTAGGTCCCAATCATCCACCGGGAACATGTCGTCTACCCCATTCAACCCCGCTATGAAATGGTTCTTGAAGGTCTGTATGGCCCTTTCAGCATGGTTGAGTCGATGGTCCCCGGGTGATGCCAGTTGATAATCGAGGTTGTTCTTCGTAATGTACGCGATTAGTTTCTTGGAGGTTTCGTTGTCCATACGTACTATTTTAGCACTTACTTTGTCCTCTTTCATCTGCGTGTAACATGCCGTGAACCCCTGCAGGAGGTCTTTGCTCTTGCGTGATTGGATGGGTTCCACGTCAATGTAATTGGAATCATAGTCGTACATGAGGAATACGTACTGATGTCCCACGGCGTGATGTGACTGGGTATCTCCCCGGTAGGTCCCACGCAATGAGTTCCTTCGGTTCGTCTCTGGCGCGTGGCTCTACGTGGTTGGTTGGTTGCATTTCATTCGTGGCAACGATGTCTACGCAGACGTTATGTATCTTCTTTCGGTCGACGCGCCGGGGTGGCTCTGTATTGGACGTTGGCTTGTCCTTTGGGTTCTTTTGCTTGCGCGTGCTTTGGATGCCTTGCCGGACCATTTGTAGGTGCCCCATAGTCGTTTCTTCTGTGAGTGGAAGGTATCGGTTGACCCGTTGTATGGTGAGGCCCGGCCATGTGGCAAATGAGCCACGCTTGATGGCGCGGATCCATGTCTCTTTCGTGGGATATCCCGCTGCTGCGTGGTAGAATCGGATCAGCTTGGGGATGGCTTGAATCTGGTATGCTCCTGCCCCCGTGTGTATTGAATATTCGTTTTCATTATTGTTTTGGTTGGCGCTGGTTGCGGCGGCTTCGGTTTCGGTATCGTGTTGGTCGGCGCTGGTTGCGCTGTTTGTGTTTTCGTTTTGCGCGGGGGGGGGGGGGGGGGGGGGGTCTGTCACCTTTGGAGATTTAGCTGTCCCCTTTGGTGGGTCGGGCTGATGGAGGGGAACCATGTATAGATTCCTTAGGGGGTCACGTTGACCGGTGAGTATGACTTGTTGGGTGGGGCCGATAACAGTCACGTCGTCCTTAGAGAACTCTACGTGGCACCCGGTACTGCATAATTTAGGCACCAAGACTAATGGCAGTTCCACTTCATCAAATTTGTGACACCCGCGTGCCTCGAGGGGGAGCCGGGGTAGGTCTAACAGATCTGTTGCTGTGGAGAGCATCTTGCTCCCATTTGCACAACCTGCGGTCAGCGCCCCCGGCGTCTCTTGATGTGCCCCCCCTTGGTATGAAGATGGGACAAAGTGGTCTGTTGCCGCCGAATCCAGGGCCCCATAACCCGGGGAGGCCCTGATATGGAACACGACGTCTTGTGCAAAGGTAACCGTACGTGGCGGTTGAGGTAGGATATCACGCGAGGGATCACGTAGGATACTAAGTAACTGTGAATCATGATTACTAGGTTCTTTATGTACGCTACTTTTGTGTTCCCTCCCACACCGTCAAGATCGCAAGGGTGTATCAACAATCATGGTCCGGCCGTTTCTGTTGGGGTTGGGACCATTCCACTTCAACCACCGGTCTGTGTTCCTAGTGGCTCCACCCATCTGATTGTCGTAGGTGGCGCCTTCCTGGTGATCGTCCTTGTTGCGTCGCCTGTAACAATTCCGGCCGTCGTGGGTGAGATTCACGCCACACGAGTGGCAGTAATATTTGTATTGCTTCCACTCCTGAAGTATTGGTTGGCGTGCGTCGGTGCGGCTTGCGTCGGCCAATTTGAGGCGATTTACATCGGCTTGGAGGACAGCCATTGCGGTTTCCCATTGGTTGGACATTGTCATAGTTGATGCCGCAGTTGCTGTTTCAGTGACTTGGGAGTAGATTTCCTGACACACGTTGGCCAGATCACGTTGTTTGTTTTCGAGCTCTGTGAACCGTTGATCAGCCTGAATATCCGCTAGGTTTGCCGTAGACATATTGGTGTGGTAACTGCTGTACAGCTCCTTCAGGCGTTGCCCCCAGAACTTTTTGTATTGGGTGAATCCACCATCCATCGTGTCCCGGTATTTCTTCCAATCCTCGTCTACTCTGTGTAGTGTGATGGGGTCGTGTTTGCTGCATGCGAATGCCTCCCGTGAGTAATCAATCATCTATGCCTCGGTCACATTTGCTGTCTCTGGGAGCAAGTTGATTTGATGTTGATACTTAGTGAGCTGTTCGAAGTACTCCTTGGGCCCGATTGGTCTCAGTGTGTATGTCAACGAATTCATTTTCTTGGTGAGCTCTCGTGTGAGCTGATGCTGGGCGGCGGTAGTACAAAGGTCTTCCTCCATGGTTTGGAAGGCTGCGCGCACAGTAGTACCACGGGGGAAGGCGTCCGAGCCCGGGTCCTTCAGATCTCCAAGCATGTTGGGGAATTTCTTGTCTGTAATTAGTAGGGCCTCCCTGTCATACTTGTTCCATTCTACATATAGGGCCCGGCTCCGCTTCCACAGTTTGTATGCGTCTGAAGTGAGTTCGATTGTACTGTCGAGTTATTGCGGTTCCCTCGGTACCTTGGGGAACAACGCTTGGGGGTCCCTTGAGTGGTATTGCGCTTCTGTTTCCAGTAGGAAGGCGTACCCTCCTCCCTGTATGTACTTGATGGAGGGTACTTCGGCTAGTGCATTTGCTAGTGCTTTCTTGAACTCGTATACTTCAATGCTCGATGGTACAGCGACCGGTTTTGCCTGCGTCTCATCCAAGTGATCCTTGAGAGTCACGTTGTCCTTCTTCTTGGACATCTCGTCGTCGGTATCACTATCCTCACTATCCTCGGTATAGTCGTATAGTAACCTATTCTGTGTTTGCAATTGTGTGTTTTGTTCTTCAGTGTACTCGAGTATATCCCGGTTGTAAAGTTCGAGCTCTTCCAGTTGGTCTCTCAGATTACGGATTGCGGTGGAGCCTATGTTCCTGGAATTGTCGATGCTCGTGTCAGGGGTAACACCTCTTGTTGTGGGGCTGTGGATTCCTTCGGTTTGTGTTCCCTCTGGCATTGGGGTGTGTTAATCTTATCGATAACTAATAAGACCAAAGCTGTAAGGCGACGGTTGGTTAATATACTTTCAGTATTTACGTTTATTCGTTCTTTTACGGTGTTGGAAAGAGTTATCGATAAGATTATGATCGGATTGTTTCTGGACCATATTGATCTCCCATTTACTAATTTGTCGTTTCTTTGTGTGGAGATACGCGTATCGAGAGTTTGATACCCATATTGTGTACCTCTGTTCAGTGCTTTAAGTATCGCTAGATACTCACCAGCGCTTATGTATAATTTACTTATGGTACTCAACACATTGGTCACGTCTCACTTTTACTTATCGCACTCATCTTGGAATCATATGTTTTCGTATCGCGTGTACGTAAATTGTATGTTTTCGTATCGCGTACGTTAAGGCGATTTTGCGCGTACGTAAATTCACGCTTGATTTAGTATTCCAATAAATATAAGTAGAATGGGTCGAAAGGACGGAGGTCGAAAAGATGGATCGTCGAAGGAAAAAAATAAATGTATTTTTGTGTGTGTGATGTGTTTTCTTGTACGGTAGATTTCCTTACTACCATACTTCGATTGCAAAGATAGTCCGTACAGTAAATTCATTACTACTTAGTGATGATTGCAACATTCCTCGTACAATATGTTTAGTAGTGCACAGTACAGTCAACTTTTTAAGAGGGTTAATACACAGCGCCGGACGGGTCAATCCCATCAGTTCTTCCAAACATTCGTTGGCAGGCGCGTCAGTTCTTCCATACGGTGCACGGAAATGTGAATTCGAAATGGTAATCGTGGACAATTGCGTTGTTGATTATTGAAATGGAAATCGTGGACAATTGCGTTGTTCATTACCATCGAGTTGATTCCGACTTTCATGTACCCGTAAAACCAACTACGCTATTTTGCATGAGTTATTACTAGTAGATACTAGTAATAAATTATTTCACTAGGTACTTCTTCATTATAATTCATTATTTCATTTTCTTTCCGGCCAGCAAAACCAAAACCAACATGTTAGGTGTTACTACTAACTAATCTTTGAATCGACAATCTACTCTACTGATCCTACTAATCCTAATCTTCCAATCGACGATCGAACCAACCATGGAGGGAATTTCCAAAATATAAAAGATGGTTCTGGATCTTCTAGTCAAAGTACAACAAGAACACCCAGCCGATCTCGAACAAGAACACCGGAAAATGATTGTTTACTACAAGCAAGAGATTGCTCGACACAAAAAAAGATTCGTAAGATTCGTGCACGAACCAGCAATCATCCAGATGTTAACAATGGAATCGTCGATCCACCTAGCAATCATCAAGTCGTTCCGAATGTAACCATCAATCCACCTTTCGGGTTATTGAAGAACGATTCAGATTTTGGTGACGATTCCAACAGTGTAGCTTCTGAAATTACTACGGATCTTCCTGCCATTAAACAGGAACCAAACCCTTGAGGGCAATAGCCCGCCTGGGGTGGATTCAACTTGGAGTTGGAGTTGGGATTTGAGTTGGAGTTGGAGGATTTGGGAGAAGATGAAAATAGTCATTCGTGCATAAGTTGTACACAAAATAGTGCTTGTCACGAAAAGAATATGATATCCTTAACCCTAAAATAGTTATTTTATTTGAGGAGTGACGAGATATTGTCTCGAAAGTAAAGGTGTGCGACGCGCGAGGTTTTTTAGTAGACACGCGACCTAAAAAGATAGGAAATTTTAAAAATAGGGTCAAGAATTTTAAAAATACCGCGCGATAGCCCGCGGGGGGTAGAGAAACAGTTCTTGGACGTAGGGTAGGGAACATCAAAATGTTTGGGTCCGCGCCAAAATTTTGAGGACACCACATTCCAGAATATCATGGCACGCTCGAAAAAAAGATAGGCAGGCGCCAGTAAAACAACACTCACAGGCAGTACAATTAATTGAAATACAGCACTTCCTGGGAGGCAGTAAATCAAGAACTTACAGTGTGTACAGTATAAATGAAAACAAAATACCAAACGATTCCTACAAACAACATTATTATCATAAAAATAGCGCCCCAAATCAATCAAAGGAAAAAACGGTAAGTTGAGGTGCACCGATTTAACAAAAAATAATGGTAGAACTTAGTAGTAGTTGCAGTCCGGTGACAGGTAAAACCATTGTTACCAATAACACAAACAGCCCAAACAGCAGTGTATCGGGAAGTGACCGAACAAACACAAACGATAGGCAAACATATCCCTTAATCGTTCTGGAAAAATACGTCAACGCGCGTACAAACTTTTTTGAATTTTTGGGTTTTTTTGGTACCTGATGACACCATCGTCATCCGAGTTCTTGCAAGTGGAGTCAATAAAACGGCATCATTCTCAACTAAAGTAACACTCTATCACTCAGTACTAGTGTGAAATAGCACAGAGAAGGATTTTTTATTACTTAAGTTGGGTATTTTTGGCTAATTTTGTCAGAAATCGGCCAATTTTCATACATCGGGTCCATTGTGTTTCGCAATTTTGAGACGAGACGACTTCACCCCCAGCTAGGAAAACACCAAAGACTCCAACAAAATCCCACAATGTTTCCACACAAATAGAAAGGAGTGGTGAATTTGAAGCAATACTTGCTGTCAGTCGAGGTCAAGGTTGCAATTGAATTGTGATTTTCGTCGTCTTCTTTTTGAGTTTCCCTCGTCGTCGTCGTTGTTGTCGTCGTCGCCCCCCACCTAGAAAACACCAAAGTTTCCAACAAAATCCCATGCCGTCTCCACACAAATAGCAAGGAGTGGTGAATTTGAAGCAATACTTGCTGTCGTTGAGGGCAAGGTTGCAATTGAATCCGCATGATTCGTCCGCGGACGGCAACAACAACAAGAACAACAATGACAACGATGATGGCAATGACAATGACAACAGCAACAACAACAACAGCAACAACAACAGCACCACCGCCATCATCACCAGCAACGCCGTCGTCATTGCTGTACTTAGTCTTCTGTTTCTGTGCTTCCTTTTTGTAGATGTTCTTCACCCGGTGGACTTGCTGCATTGTTGTTGTTTTTCATTTGTCCCCCGTCCAAATAACCAAAATAGGCCGTATCTCCTTGATATCTGGAGAAATCCGTCCCTTCTTTTTGTGGCTAATAGGTACTATCTGATAGTTGAAGAAGGCCGGATACTTCGATTGGCAGCATCGATTGATCCTGGAGCTTGCTTGGTGGATTCGCTGCAGTGTTGTTGTTGTTGTTGTTGTTGTTGTTCACTTGTCCCCGGTCCAACAAACCACCAAAATAGGCCGTATCTCCTTGATATATGAAGGAATCACTCCCTTCTTTTTGTGGCTAATAGATATTTAATAGTAGAAGAAGGCAGTATACTTCGATTGGCGGCATCGATTGATCCTGGAGCTCGCTTGGTGGATTCGCTGCAGTGTTGTTGTTGCTGCTGTTGTTATTCATTTGTCCCTGGTCCAAATCACCAAAATAGGCCGTATCTCCTTGATATATGGAGGAATCAGTCCCTTCTTTTTGTGGCTTGTAGGTATTTGATAGTCGAAGAGGACTGGGTACTTCGATTGGTGGCGTCGAACGATCCTGGAGCTCGCTTGGTGGATTCGCTGCAGTGTTGTTGTTGTTGTTGTTGTTGTTGTTCATTTGGCCCCGGTCCAAATAACCAAAATAGGCCGTATCTCCTTGACTTTCAAGGAAACCAGACCCCTCTTAAACTGGATTAAAGCTCTTGTCATGAATATGCCGTCAATGTACTTGAATTACTCATTAGTGGACCTAGAGGCCTGCTGGAGAGCAATCCTCGTTGTTTGTGACGTTTTGTCCCATGATGGAACAGTTCCAAAATAGCAAATCAGTCCGTATTTCCTTGATTTTCAGGCAAATCAGTCCGCTCTTCTACTGTATTGTAGCTCTGTTGATGGCGATGACAGCGATGTGCTTGAATGCTAGATTGGTGGAGTGCAGCGGCCGGTCATAATTTTTCCCATGGTGATATGGAATTTTGGAGTTTGTACGCACACCAAAAAAAAAGCAAGTGTAATAGAGCTTCGGTTGCCGATAGCTCAGCCAAAATACCAAGTAGGGACCTGGGACAAAGTGTTTTCTAAGACAGTTTTTTACGAGGAATAAGAATATCAAGTCGGATTTGAAATCCGACAGAGTTAAGCACTTTCGTTTGGCCCCTCAAAAATGAGCGATTTGTACGTTGCTGTGCGTACAGAACGATTAAGGGATAGAACCACCGACAGTAGCAACAGAAATATTCTACAGACAACAAAAGACTTCGATAACATTAACTTGGAAAACAACATTGTCAAACATGTCAAAGAAAAAGTGTTCAGGAAATTTAAATTCCTGCCAGAGAATACATTCGTGAATGCAACGATATTCAAAATTGTAAAACAAGCAAATAACAATGAAATACCAAATACGATCGATATAAAGGACCAAAAGTGGAGTGGAATTTATTGCCGAGCAGCCACTGCGTGTAGGCACGACAATGCTCAAACTCTTGCCAGGAAAAACTACAAAGGTAAGCAACCAACAATAAAATGATTGCCGGCATGCACTCTTTCATAATCCTTTCTAACATTTTGGTCATATTAACACTGACACGTAGACGATAAAAGGAACAACCAGATACCAGATAGTTTCCCAGGAACGGTTCTAATCATGGACACCCAAGACGTGAACTCAGAAAATAGGTACCAATTGCACGAAGACTATCGACGGAAAAGTTCACCAGAATTCAAATACTTCATGAAAAGAATTCTTGGAGCTGGTGTCACCAGAACAGACAGACTTCAAAAGAAAATCAGTCAGAATGACAGTCAGTAACATTTTCACCCCAAGCGATGAAGCTTTTGCATTGCTTTTCCTTTACAATGACTACCACTCGTGGCTAAACACAACAAAGGGCACGAGGTTGAGAAAAAAATTCACTGATGGTAAGTCAGGAAATAAGGAGGGGTGGAGTAACAAGGGACAAGATCTTTACGAATACCTAGTAAGTGAATTAGAAGAACAAAGGGAGGAACAACAGTCAAAAGAATTAGAGACGGAAATACTTAAAATGTACCAAAAGCAAAATGGCAATCGTAAACAACAAGATAAGGAGGAGGACGAAGAAAGTAAAAAGGGGAAAAGACGGAAGCAAAAACGTAGCTTGCTTAGAGATTCTCGGCAAGGATGACGAGGAATACAAATTATACATCAAATACAAGAAAAATGAACCAGAGTAATTGGTGATAACAACATCATTATAGTAGAACGGCTAGTTCATTATTATTTTACGGCTTGCACAATATTGTTCCAGGGTCTTCTGTTTGAACAAAATACAATAAACGAGGTAATTGCAAAAGCTGATAAAATACTTTCATATTTGTTACAAAATATATTTGTTGTATTTTGGTATTTGATAAGCGTAGCGTGAATTTTGTAAAATGTCGGAGAGTATTGCAAATGTGGATAAAATGCTTTCTTATTAGTAAAAAAATATGGTTGTTGACTTTTGATATTCGAAAAACGTAGTGTGAGTAATGTGAAAACGTCGTAACAGAATTGATTGATGCTGGTTATCAAGAAGCTCGTACATTTGTGAAAAAAATTGTAATAACGCTATGACAATATCATTGTACATAAAGGATACTATTACAAAACATGAGTTTCGTGTGGAAAAACCAAAAATTGAATGGGGAATAAATATTATTGGGGTAAGCATGAAACAAAATTGTAGAATAGAAAGATTCTGAAGCAAGCATGGTACGAGGGCTAAACAAACGGTGGCAAAAATAGACCAAGTTGAAATTGTTGCGTGCAAAAATAGGTAGAGAATTATTTATTGTGCGCACAACAAAATGTTTCGGAATTTTTTTTAAACATCGCACGAATTTGACGAAAGCATGAGCATCGTTTATGTGACGTGGTGTATCCACGGCGTCCGAACTGTACTCGGAGGAGTTCCGACCCGAGTTGCTAGCGCTTTGGACCCGGTGGACAGAGCAACTTGCTGGCCAGATCTGGAGCATCCGGGTCGATGCCGCCGTGGCGCTTGGGCAGGCCTGCTAGGAGGAGCCGCATCCCTACAAGAATGGCGAATGTGACAGTACAAGTGGCGTCTTTTGGCCCCAACAGCCTGCTCGGTATTCATCATGGTGGGCTCCCTAGCAAGAAATAGGTCTACAGACTAATTCTAGCTCTTGTTTTGGCATATACCCTGGTCCCTAGTATTCTGCTGTGCATTAGTCTGTTCTGGGAGTATCAAAACTACTAGTGGTAGGAGAATAGTGCTCACAATACTACTTCTTCGTACGATTTAGAAAATACTTGTACAATACTACTAGAAATCGCGTAGAAAATACTACCAGAATAAAGTGTGGTACTATATGTAACTACCCCTCCTCCGATTTGGTTGGCACGTGTCAACCCCTCTCTAAAGAAAAATTCGAGGCGCGCGCGCCGAGAATTTTTCTTTAGATAGGGGTTGATTCGTGCCAACCAAACGACTCAGAGTACTAGTATCCGGGGGGGGAGTTTTCTTTAGGATGCTTCCTTTTTCTGAGGGCCCCCGGCCCGAGGAAAAAGGAAGCATCCTAAAGAAAACTCCCCCCCCGGATACTAGTACGAGGAGGAGAGCAAGGAGGAGGGGTAGTTAGGTATGTAATACCATGGTCGTAAGGGAGAGCACAAAGGGAAGGAGGGGGGGGGGAGCTTGCTAGCGAGCGTCAGTTGCTTGTTGTTGATGCTGTTGGGGGGGGGGGGGGGGGTTCTTGCTAGCGAGCGTTGCTCTTTGTTGCTGCAGTTTCGCGGGGGGACAAGGATAAACCTGCTCTCCCCACAGTCCACCGTGTTGTATGTGTGAAAAATTACTTTAGTATGGGAAAACGGTACTAAAGTAATTTTTTCGATTCCGTGTTGACCAATCAAAAAGTAATTTCAGCCATTTTTCACACACAACTCCGTGTGTTAAGCAAGTAAGTATTGCTCAACACACGGAGTTGCGTGTGCAAATCTCCAAAAATTACTTTAGTAATTTTTGACACATACAACACGGTGGACTGCGGGCAAGGGAGATCCACTTGCGCGACAGACAAAGAGGGTACTAACTCACGGGATTTAGCAGCAGGACTACACGATTGATTGATTCCTTGACACGACCTGTGTAGGATCTAGTAGAATCCCCACTAGACCCCGGATTTTGGAAACTTCCCCGTACAGTAGGATCTAGTAGTATCTCTACTAAGTCCTGGATTTCAGAAACTTAATCACGCATACATATTCAGCCGTTCTTACCGTTCAAAAGTATTTTTAGTGTTTTGTCTTAAGTAACTTAGTATTTTTAAGCTTTTGTCACATACCAACTCCGGGTGTTGTTGATCAATATATATGGCAAAGAGGAAACTAACGCGGGATTACTAGCAATAGCAACAGGGATTTCGCTCATTTGATTCCTTCACATTGTGTAGAATCAAGTAGAATCCCTACTGCAACCTTGATTTTCTGCTGTTTTCCCCCGTTAAAATTCATTATTTCAAAATCAACCACTTTGCAAAAGCAATTTGCAAAAGCAACTCCCCCCCCCCCCCCCCGACCATGGGAATAGACCCTTTTCGCTGCTTCCTATCCTACTAGTATTACAACAACAAGCAACCCATTCTATTACACTGTAAGTCATTGCCGGTCCTTTGTTTGCCGGAAGGTGAGTCGGCGTCGTTGTCGTTGTCGTCAACAGTCATTTGTTTATTCCTATCTCACGACACTCTTCTTGCTGCTCCTTTTTTACTTTTGACCATGGGAATAGCTCCTTTCAGCAACCATGGTTTGAACTGTACCACCTCGACGAAAGAGCAAGGCTCCAGCTCCCCAGAATCAATCTTCTGCTCCAGCTAAAGATCTTTGGTCTCGGACTCGGTCGGTCATTTACGGATGCAACAACAACAACAACCCAACGTTGGTCTGTAGCAGCCAGGAATTCTTCATTGAGCAACCCCTATTACAAGAAGATGAACCCCCCATCCTCCTCCTTCTGGTTGTCCAACTACCATCCCTTGGCAGATGAAGAAGCGCGCCCTCCGGACCCTTCGTCTTTCTTCTACCCCGGTTGCTCCTTCAATACCTTAACACCGGCGCCAGCTGCTTCTTTGGCGCCTGTCGTATCCACAGGCATCCGAAACTACAAGCACTGCACTGCTCCGATCTAGGGGACTAGTGTATTCACTGGCGTCCTGTCAGTCTAGGGGACTGGTGTATCCAGGGCATCCGAACAAGAACTACCGGCGGTAGTACAAGCGCTGCTTCGTTTACTACTGGGACGTCCCTATTTCTCGCTCCGGCATCAAAACTACAAGCGCACGAGCTACAAGCTCTGATTTTGGCCCCAACAGCCTCAATATTCATCAGGACTTGCTCTCTAGCAAGAAATAGGTCTACAAACTAATTCTAGCTCCTTTTTTTGGCATATACCCTGGTCCCTACTCTGCTGTGTATTAGTCTGTTCTGGGAGTATCGAAAAGAGTTCTAGGTGAATAGTGCTCAGAATACGACTGGAAATCACGACAGAAAATTCTACTAGGCAACGAGTAACACTACCGTACTAGAAAATCACGTACCACTTCTACTCATATTCTTAATTATGTACCACTCATACGGAGTATTTCGGAATTGCCAAAGTATCAATCCATTATCAGAGCAGAAAACACTACTAATATTTGTGTAGCATTTCTACGGCATATTTTGGAAATTACTTTAGTATCATGCCATTGTCAGAGCAGAAAACACTACTAGAAATCGTGTAGCATTTCTACGGCATATTTTGGAAATTACTAAAGTATCATGCCATTGTCGGAGCAGAAAACACTACTAGAAATCGTGTAGCAATTCTACGGCATATTTTCAAAATTACTAAAGTAACACCCCCTCCCCGCACCTTTTTGGCGCCTGTTGAGTCTGTTTTAAATCCGTGAGTCCCTTTTTTTAATTTTACTTAGGCATCGATTTTGCGAGTGCACGTGCTCTCCCGTACGAGCCATGGTGTTACCAGAGTACCACATTCTGCTACCGGAGTACGTACCACTCCCTCCTCCACCCGTTGAGCCTGTTTCAAACCCTCATTTTTCTTGGTACTTAGGAGTGAGTACACGTGCTCGTCCGCCGAAGCCATAGGATTAGAGTATTACCATAGGCAGACACGGTCTACTATGGACGGAGAGTGCTATGAGAAAATCTAGAATTACGTATTTTATTCCTATTATTTCAATCGATTGATTCATTGATGACGATTCTTGTGATACCGTAATTTTGTTGTTGCTAAAAGATTTTTCTACGAAATCTGGATTGCGATTTTGACTGACGACGATTCTGGGTGATGGCGAGAGTCACCAACGAGGAAAACTGTTACTGGTACCGGTACGAAACTCTCTCGTCATCAATGTTGTCGCTCACAGTTTGGCGCTGGATATATTCACTAGCAGACCTACGCTCCCATCATCATACTATAATATCTTACGGATCAGAGAGAATTGTAGCACTCTCAAAAATGAAAGTTGCTTTAGGACTTTTCGTGACCAGTTGTTGGCTTATTTCATGTGCCAACCAAGCCTCGGCTTTCACGCCGAGAGCGACGGCAGTGGCCGGAAGGGTCGCGTCTTCACTACAGGCTGGTCCCGAGAGCAATACTTCCGGCATGGCAACGAAACAGCAACTAGAACCAAAATCGTTTGTTTCGTCAAAAACAAGGTTTGATCCAGCGTTCCAGTTCTTTGGCGCTGCATTGCTGTCAGCTTCCTTGATGTTTGGAACGGTCTTAACGGCCGCTCCCCAAGTCGCATCGGCCAACGATTCAAAAGTAATCGGCCAGCTCAAGGGGTCGGGTCTCGTCTTCAAGGACACCTTGTCCATTGAACGCTTCGACGATCCCAAAGTCAAGGGCGTTGTCTTGTACATATCAAATTTCGATAGACCAATGACAGAAAAACTGAGCAAGGGAAACTTTTTCAACGATCCCTCTTATGCCAGTGTGGCTTGCGCCCGAACCGGTCAAAAGGTCGCTATTGCGAGCAACATCAACAAGACACCGCAGGGAGAGGAAGTCTTTGAGGAATCCAGGTCCCTTCTGTTCAAGACCCTCCGGGTTCAGCGTGTGTATGATGAAGAAACTAAGTAAGTTTTCGTGAGATAAAATCTAGAGTCGCAACAACTGCGTAGCCATTGCAGATAAGTCACACGCAGCCTGCATGGGTTGATACTTGCTCTTGCTCTGAACAGATTCGTTTTATTTAGTGGACGGATCGCAATGAATCGAGTAAACTTTTCCTACGAGCGAGCGTTCATTTCTCATTGCCTTTTGATTTTCTTTCTCCATCCTATCTCGAAGCACCGCGGTATATGTATCTTACAATACCCGTCTGGATAAGAACGATGATACTAACAAGAGTCGGTTCAAATCGTCCTTGTGTGCTGTCAATTTGGAAGACCCCGTTGCTCCTCCCGCTGTTGCCGCTGCTGCTACAGCCACCTTGGTGGGTGCTTCTGTTGCTCCGTAAACGAAAGTGTAGCTAGAGGATACGCCCAAAACGGTGCCACCGATTTGATTTATACGAAAAAAGGACCAGTCGGAAGGAGAAGGAAAAGCATCATTTTTTACAAATTTGCTTTTGGTTTATTCCAGCATATCAACCAATATCCAAGTGCCTGATTTGAAGGCAAAAACAACGGCAGTTAATCGCAGCAATGCCTTTGAATGATATGTGAGATTGCATTGCGAAATAGAAACTCGTCGTGCTACTCCTCTCCTTTCATCAGTACTGATATTGGATGGAATCTCTGGCTCAATCATAAGCAAACAAAACCATTTAATTTGAGATATATCCTGTCGAGAGGAAAGTTTGGTTACTGCACAAATACCGTATGACGTGAGAATGATTGGATTGATTGCAAAACAACACATCCTGCGTAATCTTTTTACATCACCTTTAATCTATTCATTGCTATCAGTGATTCGTCGTATGTCATATCTCCTTTCCGAACCGACCGACAGCCCTCACCCTGTTGATTTAAGCTACACAACCAGCGTCCATGCCTCTGCTCCGAAATCTAGTTTTCCTCATAGTCTTGTCGCTCATTTAGTGTTTCTAGAATGGCAATTTAATAATTCTGTGGTCATATCGATAGAGCGTTCCTCCTTATTGGGTACTGCGTGATTTCTAGAGTCCCCGTGTCTTCGTGGTATTACCATACTAGTGGAAGATACTTATCCCGCGGGTCTAATTTTCCCTCTCTCATCAACACCATCTCGCCACATGCATCTCATAGTTAGTTCAATCAGTCTAATCCCACTTATTAGTTTAGTGAGCAAGTCAGCACGATTTGACTCGCCTGGCTCCTTTGCAATCTGGATACTTCCTGTTGCTATGCACTCCCTTGCCTTATGGTAAGCAACACTGTTATGCTTCTTCTTACAAGGGCTTTCTGGTCGCGTAGTGTTCTTCACGACCAATTCATTGTCACAGTAGATATTGGTAGCGCCTTCTATAGGTATGCCCATCATCCGGAGCTTATATCTTAGCCCCTCTACCATTTCGATTGCTATCCTAAGCGCGACTATTAGCCGAATGTAGATGTCTCAACGGTCGTTTGCCTCTTAGAGAACCACAAAATAGGTGCCCTATTAACAAACATGATGATTCCCGTATGAGATCTTCTGGTAGCCTTGCAGCCCGCATGATCCGCGTCTACAAAACATGTAGTAACAACAGCCTTCCCTCTTGGTTCAGGCATATCTGGAGGCAATAATTCTTTGGCTTCTGGGTAGAACTCGCTCCAATCACACGCCTGAAAACTGGACTTGTCAACTTCGGGCGTTGAAGCATCAAACACAAATTTTGACTTGCTGTAATTCTTCAAGTACGCAAATAGATGAAACAACTGATTGAGATGGCCCTCTCTTGCTTGAGCAAGATATTGAGACATAAGCGACACAGGCATGATAATATCCAAACAACCAAGTTCACATATCCACCTGAGTGTTCCAATCAAACCTTGATAATAGTTCTGTTTCTCTGGATCTAGTTCTGGAGATGCGTCTATCTCTGGCCTATACTCAGCGCTCAGTGGAGATCTTGCTGTCTTCGGCAGTACCTTGAATGCATACTTTCCGGTTAATAGTTCTTCTTTGACCGACTTGATAGCCTTTGAAGTGTACTTGGATGAAGCCATGGACCAGTATGGATTGCCATTGATGTAGGTCTTTCCAATATCAGCCCCTAAGTAGAAAGAAGGTTCTTTGACTGTTCCATTCTTCAACTTGAATTGCCTTTCTATTACATCCATCTGAAACTTAGGATCCATCCTGCATACAAGGATATCATCGACGTATGCCACACAATACTTGTAGTATGCTGTACCATCTGGCTTGAATGCCGACAGTAGATGCACGTCAGGGTCAGCTTTGCAAGATACATAACCAAGTTCCCTCAAGTGACTGGCCAAGTGGGACCGAAAAGATGCCCCCGCAACCAGGAGCCCGTATAAAGCCCTTATGATCTTGCAGGGCCTTCCACATAACTCTGGCGCAAATCCTTGGGCCTCTGTGGCTATTGTGAAATACTTCTCCTTGATAGGAGCCGTTAAGTAAACGTTCTGTATGTCTGTGCTGAGTACATCGAGGTTGTTAAGTGCTGCCACTAGGAAGAATAAACAAACTGAATCCCTGCTGGGTACACTTGAGTAGGTATATTCCTTGGAAATTTCTAGGACCTTGTGGCCATCACCAACTAGATGAGCCTTCCGAGTCAGATCAATTTTGACATCAAAGACCATGAGCATGATAGTAATTTTGGTATGCCCCACTGGAACCTCATCTTCTTCATTGAATTCAAAGGCAATAGAACTGTTCCTCATTTCTTTTGCAATGGCCCGAGCCCAATGATCGGTCCCCATTTCGCAATCAATTGCCTTTGCTTCCGCAATCAACTTAGGGAGGCGAACTCCATACTTATGGGACTCCTTGGCCCAGTATTTGGTTTTAGCGACAGATGTAATCCAGTCCTTCCTTCGAAGTATCCTATAGGCCCACCATCTGAACGCTGGCTCATTTATGATGCCGTGTTCCCAAGCGTATATTGCTGTTTTGACCAGAAAACTTTCCTTCATATTGCTTAAATTTGTCCAGGATGTGGTGCCATCTTTCCAGCTAATAAGTAACCTCCACCCTTTGGTCATTGGTTTTGTTCTGATTTGCCCAGATTTGTTGTGCAAGTAGCCTGTTCAATAGATAAGGCCATTTCATCTTTTTTGAAGTCAATAATCTCATCTATCAGACAATACATGCGCCCCTTGTCATCCACAGAAGAATAGATACTCTCAGCAAGCATGTTGGTGGTATCGATTTTGATAGACCTGTTTGGCATAGAGACCTTGTAAGATCTGGTATCTAAGAGTGGATTATTGTTCTTTTCACCAATCAGCACACCGCTTGCATCTCTGCGAGAGTTCTTGACTAGTCCCCGGATTCGTTGGTCCCCTATCTGGAGTAACACTTCACTTCCAAGATATTCATCAAGATCTTTGTCAGTTAAGTCATCGACATCCAGGGATGAAGCCTCAGCCTCTGCCATGAGCACTTCATCCTCACCCTCATATTTGCCATCAACTAGGCCCAGAGGTGGTTCGCCAAGTTTGTTTTCAAGATAAGTATTGGAGGGTTATCTTTGTTGTGTTCTTCCAACTGGGATAGGATATCCAGGTGTCAACATTCTTCTTCTGATAAAGCCCACGTGCTGTTTGTTATGTGAACTTTTCCAGTCTTGAACAACACGTAGTGGCAGTCACCACCACCAAAGGTATCCCCACAAGGGCCCATCCAGCGACCGAGCCTATTGGTCTTTCCATTTAAGTCGTACCACCAAATGAAATCGTACCAGTCATGGATCATATGCAGGGTAATATCCAGAGTGTATCAGTGTACCAATTTGAAGCTAGTCCTCCCCATTGAAGAAGGATCACTTGATGCCATAAGATTCATCCGGCCTGCAGCTAGCATCCCACAGAAGGCCCGACACCTTCAAGGACTGCTCTTATTAGAAGTCATCCAACGGATTGTCCTTCTTAGGTCCCCTGCACTGTGCTCTGCTGTATTTTGCCAAGAGCAGTGAGGCTGTATGTATGTTTGGCAAATGCGATACTCTGACCTAAGCTTGTCCCATCCAGTGTTGTGTGTCTCGTGGTTGCCTTTGGCCTTTGCTCCATCGGTGACAAGATGTTCTGGGATTCCCACTTCATTGATAAAGCAAGATAAACCATCATGGCATCAAACTTCTCCCCTGGCGGGATAGAAGGCCACATAGCACTTCCCATTTGCAAAGACTTGAGCTGCTGTATCATTGCGAATGATGCTGGGAACCTTGAACTTCATAGTATCAGCATACCATCTTCCTTTTAGTGTCCGCCGGTTCCTCCACTTCTGCATCTTCAGCCTTCTAGTGATAGACTGAGACAGTTGTCGGATACCCTCTTGGGTAGTCACTTCAATTGTAGCCTTGGCACGCTTCTCACTGATGTCCCACATCTTAGCAATGGCCTTGGCATCATACCTGTCGACCTTGTTGGGGATTCTTATAGGAGGCCCCCATTGTCCCCGGCGGATGAAAGACTTCTTGTCAAGGGACATTTCTTGGTCTAGGACATCTTGTTGCCGCCTTAATAGCTTCCTCTCCTTGGTTCTAGCCTTGGCTTCCTGTTGAATGGCAAGCTCAGCTTCAGATAATGAGGACAGATCAGCTGATGAGGGCTTGGTGGAAACATCAGAAATTGTAGAATTTTGGAATTTCGAAGATTTTCTTGGTCCTCCCCGGTGGTTCCAGCAAGGGCTGAAGGCAATTGTGTGGATACATCCGTTGGAGTATGTCCTGTGTGTTGGGAAGGAGCTCTGGCGGTACAAAGTGAGACAAGATGAAGTAAATGGTGCTTGTCATACCCAACACCTAGGGGTTCGGGGTGAATCATGGATGAATAAGTGATCGGGGTCCCACAAGCCGGCAAGCATCCTGAAAGGGCAGCAACTACTTGCAGGAAAGAAGCATTGGTGGCATCTTCTTCTTCAGCAAAGTGTGAAGAGTAGGGATCCCACGTGTGAGTATCAGTAGCCAGCACGTGCTCACAATTGGCCAGTTCCTTCTTGGTAGGTTTGCGGGAGTCAAAGTAGGATATGACTCCATCGACTTGAAGAGGAATAAATAGCTCGTTGCCATCAGATTGAAGCATAATCCCGTGTGTAGAAGTAGAATCATCATACCTTCTGGGAGTATCTTCAACCTTGTTGAAGTTACAATCCCAGATTTGATTGGGACAGATCAAGCTGTGTTGTAACTTGTTGCCAAAGAATAGAGCCTGCCTGAATACCAAAATATATGTGACCCCATCCATTGGATTGGTCCAAGCTGTGGCACAATGGGCAATTGGGACATTCTTAAGAGGTGAGTAGGTATTGGAAAATGGTGCAACATCCACATACGTCAAAATAGAGTCCGACGGATCGAGTAATACCATTTTGGATCCTGCAGCCATGGTGTCAGCATGGCTGTCCAACTTGCACCGGCCGGTACCAGAGGACAGCAAGCCCAAGCTTGGGATATAATCGACAGGCCCCGGCTGGTCAATCAATCGTGGTTCTTCTTCTTGTGAGTATGGCTACCAAATTGGTCGCCAGCCGACCCCTTCGTAGTAGTGTCGTCGCCCTTGGCCTCAACAAGAGAGACCTTTGCAGATTTCCCAGGGGAGTTGAGTGCGGGTCGGAGGGACCGGACTTGGTTCTTCTGAGCCTCTGACATAGTGACCCAGACTTCTTTTGGATAGATCTTTCCCTCGAGAGGTCCATTGTAGGTAGAACCGCTGCCGGAAGTTTTCTGCTTCTTGTTGCCAGATTTCTTGTTGGAGAGAGAGTTGCCTTCGATGTTACGTTTGTTGCCCTTTTCCCTCTAAAAGCGGAAATATTCCTTCGACCGCCCTTCCAACTAGCCTGAGTCTTCTTGATCCCAAGCGCTTGAGTGAAGTGAGCAATCGCTTTGTCAAAGTTGTTATACATGTTTCCCCCTTCGTTTAGGACCAATTGGACAGCTATTTCAAGTCTCGGGTCCAATAGGGAATGGCAGAAATTGGTGACAAACTGGTCCTCAGGTGGAAATTCCTTGTGGCGCAACAGGAACTCCTTGGCATTGTACCACCTTCTTTTGTGCTTATCAAAACTGTAGTTCTTGGTGTCCTCGGAGTAGGTGGAGCTCTGGAGGAAAGCCCTCTTCTCCTCTACTAGGAGTTGGATGTTTGTTGATTTGTATGCCTGGGCATATAATGTGAAGTATGCATTCCTTCCATTCCCTGGAACGCCCCCTTCGGGTTCTTGGATATAGGACCAACCGGGGCCTGCCCCTACCAACTTGAACAGAATCCCCCAGAGTGTATTGTTGTCTTTGGTCCAGTGAGACCCGGAATGAATTGTGCAACGGATAGAATACTCAGTCCAATCAGCATATGTATCTGACGCCGTTCCGTCCCTCTCAGCGCCGGTTACCTTTGAGTCCTTCCGGATTGTGTAGAGTAGTGAAGTCTCAGTAACACCCCTTTTATGCCGGAGATACTTGCAGAACCTCTCATCAAATTCCTTAAACTTTGACATTGCCGTAAGTGGTTCAGGGACAGTCAGGTCCCCAGTAGCAGTATTGCTATCGTCTTCCTTCAGTGACTTCTGTCACGCCTGAGTCTTGGCGTCTGCCTCCGGATCAGCCATCCAGTCAACCAGAGTAGCGGTGGCCCCAATGAGAGGTTGAAATTTGATCCAAGCCAGGAATAAGTTGAGTTGGTCACCAAAGACCCTTCCAATGTAAGCATGTTTTGGGTCCGGGCAAAAGTTGTGTTTTGTTTTATTGACACAGCTCACGAGAGACTTGATAGACAAATCTTCCAGATCGTGGAGGGAGTCAGTATTGCTGTAGTCGTTTTGAAATAGTTTGTTGGCTGTGATGTGGTTCAATCTGAAGGACTCCAGGATCTCCCTGAATACTACCTCAGTTGGAGTTAGGGACCTCTCCTTTGCATATCATGGAATCCCTTTCAGACACTCGGCTCTCTTGATTGCTTCTTGGACCTCCTGTGTGAGTGCCGGGGCCCGGTTGGTGACCATCATGGCTCTAATGAATTCCATCTGCGCTGCAGTGAACCCAAGGTTGGCAGGGACTTCTGGTCCGTTGTTGGCTGGAGCCCCAGGCCCATTGTTGGCTGGCTCAACCGCGTTGTTGTCACGTTGGTTTTGTCGGGCCGGTCTTCCTCTCGCCATGGTGGGTAGTGTGCTCTTCAAGTGTATTGTTTGTTTGCTTTGAAAGTGATTTATGAAGAGTTTTTCTGAAGAGTTATTATTCTTTCCAATAATCCCTTCCTAAGCGATATCACTAGTAGTGGGAATTTTTTGGCAACTTCTCCAAGCAAATTTGTGAGCGCTTCTATTCCAAGCACAGATACCTGCAGTTTCGCTATACTTAAGCGAACTGTTTGGGTTCTGATCTAAGTCAAGGCCATTATTTTGGCTTATGACTTCTCTTCTAGCCGTTGAATTCATTCGTGCGGAAAATTGGGGCCGTTTTGAATCTGCTTGCTCCTTGGGCCGTTGGATTCTTTTCCTGTTATTTTACGGTTACGAGTTCAACGGATCCATTTAATGAGCGGGAGTTGAAACTGCTCTAGAATAATTCAACTGCCATCTCCAAGTCGTACTGGCTAGGCCCAGCCTATTGCACACGTCTGTGCGCTGCCCTGCCAAATAGTACTTTTTTTCTTGTACGAAGGACATACGCCCCCGCTGCTTGACGCGTACGTAGTCCTTGACTGTATTTTCAGCTACTACCATGAGGCCGCACGCCTTGAGCTGTTGGGGAAGGAAGTTTATTGCTGGTTCTATGCACACCTAGGTGTGTTGCTAGTTCTTACCGTGTTGTGTGAGGTGCCATGTGGCCATCTCAATCCTTGAATTGGAACACGTTTACGTTTGAATGTAAAGACTCCAGCTGCTTTGGTCTCCCCAGATGAGATGCTTGCATTGACAACATTTGCTTTTCCTCCTAGGCCGTTATGTCGTTCGAGAGAAGTGAGAGGTATTAACTCAAGTCCCGCTGCACTAGTGTTGTTACCCATCTAAGTGCTCGTACATGGACATAACCTTCTGGAGGGTCTTTGATTTAACCGGTGATCAGTCGGCAATCGGTCCCATCCCTTCTATTGTCGTGTGAGTCGCTAAACCTCCCATCGTCCATTAGAAGTGATAGCCAATTGTTGACTAGACCCCAGCTCGGGTGAGTCCTGTTGGGTCTGATAAACTCTGATTTCTACTTCGCATCGCTCACTTCACTGTACACATAAATAGGTAGTAACATATAGATTGGTTGTATTTTGATTAGATTCTAAAATTGTGAGCAGTAGGAATAGGAGTGGTATTCGGATCGCACCTCTATGCCTCCTCTCTTTATTAGTCATATTGAGTATGTGTGTTGAATCTTAACTGAATCGTATAAACAGTTATTATCTCTTGGCCGGTTGCCACGAGTGATGCATTTAGTCTGTCAGTCGTACGTCAGTCTGCCCGTATGTGCTAACCGCGTGATTTCTAGATAACGTACGAGTTGCCTAGCAATTGTCTTTTTGTCCGCCGTTAGCCAAATAAACGAATAATAAACTCATGATTTCGAATGACACTGATGGCACTTTACTTTTTTTTTAAATAATGAGTAATTCCCACCAATGATAGGGCCAGAGCCTCAGAATAGGTTTCTCAAATCTTTGTCAGCCTTGTTGTACCTAAAACCCCGCCAAATTCTCCGTACTGTGCCTGACCGCGTGTGTTTAACCTGCTGTTTATGTTCTGCTGGACCTCAGTGCCGGTTTCAAAATTTAGTATCCATACCTTTTGAGCCTGGTGATAGGTCCCCTTGCCTACCTTCTTACGCAATCATTTCCGTCATTTTTTGGGCTTAAATTTGTTCCACCCATGTATTTTATTCTTGTAACGTTTTTATCACTTTCATGATTTTGGGTCAAATCTAGTTTTAATTGGGTAATTTTTCTTAGTCTATTTTTCTCACACACACCCTCCCATCCTGATTGGGATCGGATTGTTTTTTCTTTACTTTGTACTTATTTCCCAATTCACATCCCATCATTCATCATTCATCTGTTATTATTTATTCTATTTCTTGACGTACTCTATTTTGGAATGAGCAAAGTTTCCGATGATCAATTTGTCCACTTCAGACCATACACCCGTTAAGTCATGGTCGCCCATGTCATTACAGCAATTCCGCAATCGGTCTCCTGTTTTTTCCTCCTCCACGGACAATTTGCTCGACTCTCTTGGAGCATACTGTTTCAATCGGTGGGGATTTAAGATCACCACCTTTCATAGAACAAGTTACCGCTCCCAACATTGTAATCGTTCTTTTAAGGGCATGTGTTGCAATCTTGAGATCGGAGTTGTCTGTTTAAGTCATGATGCACCCTGCCAGACTCGGAAAAAACAGATTGATTTAGATTCTACTTTTTGTGGTTGGACAAAACTCTTTTCCCAATGTTTGATCAACATTGTTGTCTCCACAGATGTTACCCTCCATAAAGGAACAAATTTATTTAACTCATTTCCCTCCATTCCAGCAATTTATGTCTGAATGTATGATGAAGAGCCCATCACACAATGACACTTCCCAAAAAAATACGTATTCTTGGTTTCTAGTATCTGGTCTCACCTCAACTTCCAAACTGAGGCAGGTTAAAAAGATGCTAAGGCGATCTCAAAATGTGTGTTTCAAAAAAATCTCAAATCTTTACCCAATCAACAATCATGCACCCACTCAACCTGGATGCAGGCTTTTGCCTTCAAGAATCCTGAAGCCACTGTTATTCTTCAGACCAGCACTGATAATTGGTTCTATAGATGCTTTCTTGCTACTACCCCAATCACTTCCGGGAAAGATTTTGGGAAACTAACTACTACAGTTTAAGAACATAATTATGATGGTGTATGTTTTGTTCTTGTAACCAACACTAGTTACGGCGACACAATACCACTTGCGTGGGCTATCATTCCTGCCGAAAAAGCTCCAACTTATCTTGGGTCATACAGTGTTGTTGAAACATGGTACCCCTGTTGACTTGTATACTTTCTCACCAACCAAGGTTCATTAGTAGCTACATTTGAAGTCTTCTTTCATCAATATGGAATCTCCTTTTTGGTGTCGTTGTGTCTCCAGCATCTCACAAGGTTCATTAGATCAAAAAATGATCGTTTATTTACCAACTACAAATCCGGTAGTAGTGAAAGCACAGAATCCTACAACAGTTGGGTTGCTTCCTCTCAACAAACGATTACTTGATATATTCTTGCTTTGTCTGATCCAATGTCAAGCAATTCCTTCTTTCAAAACCTTATCAGTTTATATTCCGCCCTACTCAATCTCAACAATAGTCCTCTTACTAAGCATTGTGCCGATGTAAATTTGTACTTCGTACCTATTAAAGTATGATCCAAAGCTTTGGACTGTTTTTGCCAACAGCGAGGGCTTTGTCAAAAATATACACCAAACCAATTCCTGTATTCTTTCCGGGCAATTCTTTTTCTTAGAAGAGCTTCATTCTCTTTTCCAATTGAATTCCCATGTAAACCAATCAATGATCAACAACGCTTCTTTGATTGCTAAAGATTTAGCTGTCAAGTTTCGTTATTGACAACTTTCTCCATGCGATCCAAGTAAAAAGATTGCTCCGCATGGGGTTCAAACGCACCAATTTAGCTGAAACTGTTGCCAGCCAACTCTTAGCCTCCAACAAACGTAGAAAAACCCCTCACTGGACCAATGTCATCTCTGCTTCTCTGTATAATGATTCTGTTTCCAAGCTTATGTCAAAGGCCGGTATTCAATCTGCCGCTAAATCTACTCAATCATCATCTACGGTATCCTCCATTGGACAGATGATTAATCATTTCAACAGCAAAGAATCAGATGTGGTTACATACATTCCCGATGGCCAACATTCATTTGTTGAAAATCATTATGGAGTGGATGGTGTTTCTGTTGTATTGAAGTGCAAAGACAACTCTACAGCCCATCAAATTGTTTTCAAATGGAATCATTGTTCCAATGACAAATATCTGAATAGAAACAGGCATGAGTTTGAGCAAGATATTATGTCCGCCCGCAATCTCCTTTGTTTCAATACTTCCTGCAGTTGACATGTTGAATTCACTCTGATGAGGTCTTCTATTTGCGCGTGTTTCCCCATCATTTTTGACTTTGCCAAAAAACATTCCTATTGGGCTTTACCTTTGACTATTCCTGTACCTGGGCTGGTGGAAGGGTTGGTTTACCACGAGTCCTGTTTGTCCCTATGTTCACGTCAGCTCATCACCAAGGCCATTCCACCCAGTACGCAGTCCAACCCATTCACTTCCACTTCTATGTCATTGGAATTGCATTTACCAACAACCATTGACACACAGAACCTTTATTGCCCAATACACATGCTGCCCGCACCTTGCTATTCTGAATCCACCAATTCAAAAGGAAGATGTATAACTTCAAAAGGCGAGCTAACAACTTTCCCTAACTCCAGTCAGCGTCCTTGCAATAAAAGAGGCTCAGTTTATACTTCTGGTGCACAAATCAATTGTCCTTATCATCTCAAGAAACAGAATAATTGACTATGAACATATCAAACACCGAAATACAGTTGACGGTAATCTGGACAGTTCCGGTATCAAAACATTGGACAAGCTAACGAATATCAACCCCAATTTGACTGGATTAAGGAATCAAGCAATATCTGACTTTTGTCCACTATTGGATATTAAGCCTGGTGAATTCATTATTTATCATCTCAGCGTTACAGGTCAAGAACTCTGTTACTCCCCTAATCCGGATTCTTTTCCATTTGACGTCCAACCCTTCTCCCTCCAGACAAATTCCACCAGTCGGTCTAATGGATTGCGCGACATAATTTTGCTAAACGGATACGACCGATGTTTCTTTAATGGAACTAATTTTGGGGACTCTACAGATGGTGGTGGTATTATTCTCCAGGACCAAGAATGTCTTACTTTTTTCACTGAACAGTATCATGGACAGATTTGCCTCAAAGCTACTTGGTGTTGATTTATCTTCTTTCAACGTTGACTTTTGATTCTACAAAAAGTCAGATTTAAACTTGCCGTCCAATCGTGGAAAAGGATGTCCATGTCCAGACAAACCCGGAACCAACACCCTATCACACAGGTTGTATGGTTCAGGTAATTTATCGGTTTCTGCCCACCTGCCAATGTTAGATGAGATTCACATGGGTACCAGATCTACTGATGTTGGTTCAGTTGATTCCCCGGTTTCTATTCATTCGCAAACGTTAGATGAAATCAGTATTGGTGCCAAATCTACTGATGTTGCTTTGGTCAGTTTATCTGCCCAATTGCAAACGTTAGATGAAATCCGTATTGGTGCCAGATCAACTTATGTTGCTTTGGTCAATTTATCTGCCAATATAGATGATATCCAAAGGGCTGCTAAATTGCTTGTTGGTATTAAACCACACTAAGATTGTACTCCTTCCATTGAAAAGGATACACCAAATATTTCCCAACCAGTAGGAAAAAATCTGACTCAGGCATCCCTACTGGACCCGCATGAATCCAATCTCTCTCAATCTACCGCTGCTGCTCTTCTTGCAATAATGGGAAGTGATTCTGACAAGAGTAAGCCAACGGCATCAAACCCATCTAAACCACTGGCCCCAAATCTGATGGTACCTCCTCCTGAATCACCTTTGGATAGTAAGAATAGCAATTCAGATGATAGTTTGCCACCCCCTATAGATCAACCCAACCCACCGGCACAAATTCACAAACTGACCACTAATGCACCTGCCTCCCATCCTATCCAATCACCCGCCTCCGTACCCAATCTTGTTGCGCCTGAGCCTGCAATAAGTCAATCTGATTCTACCTCCATGATACACAGTATTTCATTTTTACTCGCTAAATCTTACAATTTAGAAAAGACTGAAATAAAGGAAGTTTTGGAAAACATTGTCGTTGGTGAACGACCTGTTTCCAATAAAGAGGCACCCAAATTATCAAAGGCTGTTCGTGGTATATTCAACAGCCACCAAGGCATCATGTCACCTACCGCTCTGAATGTTATTGTTGATCTATTCAATCATCAGAGTATTCCATCAGATTGTGTTAGACCCCGCTTCTTTTGCCACAACACCCTGTGTTATGGTGTTGTGAGACCATCCTAAAAGATTAATTATGTGTTTGATTATGATGGCGGCAAATCATTTTGTCCAAACATAATCTATTTCCTGGTCTTCACATTTTTGGATCTTTCTTGTATGGTGTTTCTTTGGAATTTAATAACGGTGTATCCCAGGTGTCGGAACATAGTACCAATCTACCATCCAAAGTGTACTGAGAACGATATCAAATTACTGAATAATTTCTCACAGCGTCTCATTGTTCACGTTCTCAACCCTGACAACTACACAACCACACGTCCATGGATAAAGCCGGATAGTAAAACATATATCTTATCAAATAATCTGTATCCAGAATTTGATTCAAGTATATGTGTTTTTCATGAAATGAACAGACTTTCCTTCTTGTCCATGACTACAAATCCTAAAGAGGAGATACCTCCTCCTACTATGAAGGTTTGCCACCAAGTGTCCTTGTCACTGTCTATTATACTTGAGAAATACATTACTCCATTGAGTATCCATGACCTTATTGTCGTCCATTCCTCGGGCACAGCCTCTTACAACAAGCCTAACACACACAAACACAAACACAAACACAAACACAAACACAAACACAAACACAAAAGACGTTATATGGTTGACAATAAAAGGAATAGTATTAAATTACCCGTACGCAACCCAAAGAAAAAAGGCACAAAGCCCCGACTGATAATTGACACAATAACCCTATCGGATTGAATACCATTGTTGGAAGACCCGGAACTCGTCAAAACCAAAGAGCTGAGAGCACTTCTTTTTGTTCTTGATATCCGCTACAAATTGACCATGAACAAATTACATCTGAGGGAGTTACTGAGTGATGCCCTGTCCCACAAGTGGTTTTCTGATGTTGCTCATTGGTCAGAATCCAATGTAACCCGTGGCAAGTTCAAAATATCTGATAATCCTTCCTATGTCAGAGAAGCCATCATGGGATCCAAACTTAAGAATCCATCTGACTACAGAAACCTATACTGTGAAGCAGCGAATTCAGATTTCAATAACTACAATTCAGGTGCTCTGCTATGTGCTAGCGGGTCTCACTGTTATTTTGGAAACCAAACAATTTGGTCAAACAATGTAAAAAGAAAGTGCCACAAAAAGGATTGCAAATCCTATTACCATGGTCGTATTGGTCAATTTTGCTCTGACGAATTTGGATTTTGTTTACTGTGCGCGGATAAGATGAATCACCGCCCTTCATCACCATGCGTAATTTTCCATCAGCTTTTTACCAAACCCCCAACTACCTATAAAGAAGAGTGGATACTAAAAACCAAGCAGGAGGTACAATACAAATCTTTTTGTTCTGATTGTCTTGGTCATTTTTCCTCTTCGGATGAAAAAGAAGAGCTTTTGGGAAGGGCGTAAAATTTTAGACATAAAACACAAAATTGAACTAGACAATGCATATGCTGAGTTATACCGTGTGGAGGAAGAATCTCACACATCCCAGAAAATAGGTCGTGTGGTCCAAAACAGATCCGAATCCAATACAGATTGGGAGAGTCCTCCTCCCTTGCCTGTGCAAGGAATGGATACAGGTCAAGTAAAGTTCACTCAGAGTTCCAATCATTTGCAATACATACAAAGTAATGGTAACCCTGCTAATGGAAAGATAACAAATCAATGCAGCAATGTTACAGAAGCTTTGACAATAGAATGCAGAGATAAGAACCAAGCGCAGTTTGTAATTGGAAAAAGGACAAGAATGTTTTGATGATCATTCACCCATTTAATGCGCACATACGGATACCTATCTATGATTGTATTATTGTTGACTGGAGACCGCTCAAACCAGAAAGAATCAAGATTGGTAGATTAGACTTCAGTCTTATGTCAATGGTGGGTAAGGTCTCCAAAAATTACTTTCAAGACTTGGAGGAATCTATGAATGATAAATGGCCGGGTCCTTTTTTGACTAAACAATTTGACCTTCTTATATCGAATCACGTCTCTGAAGTAAGTGTTGCGTGGACATAAGTATAGAAATATATGGGTTCAGTGTTACTATAATGCCGTCAGAATACATCCAAAGTGCAACAAAAAAGATACAGAAACCGTGATTCAAAATTGATAGTTGGACTTTTTACAACAAGGTTGACCTTTATGAGTATAAACAAGGATTGGTGGTTGTCAACAAACGTGTTCTATGGCTAGGTACCTCCATCAAGGGTGATTGCAGGCTTGAAATCACACTAGCAAAAGCTGAAAAGATTTTAATGTTGCTGGTGTTTGATCATACCTCGGAAAGCAATGTTGACATTGCTTACCATTCTTCTACTAAAACTGGTTTGAACTCTTATTCAATATGCTATTCTTCCGGTGGGTACTTGGAAGAACTATCTCTTCCCCAACCAGACAAAAGCACACTGATGCCGCTATACTTTCAGTGTGACCAAGCAGGCATGTTGGCAATTTTATCATTTTTCAATAAGTGTCAAGAGGAAAACAAGGAAAACACAGGCTTGGAACCCATATTGGTTGATAAAGAACTTGCTCACTGCTTTGGTGTTTTTCTTCACAGGCAGAAACATGCAAACAACTTAAACAAAAACCAGATTTTTTCGTCCAGATTTTTGGGTTTACCTATGTCTCAGTTTTTGATTGAAAAGGTTGCAAAAAAGGCATGGCCAATGTTTGTTGATATATTCCAGGAAGGTACTGCCAAAAATTACCAAACACTGTACAACAGATCTTGTGCTAGTGGACTGCAAAAAATGTCGTGGGATAGCTACAAAACTTTTGTTGATGACTATCGGGCTTTAGATTTTTCTGCTACCAAAGATATGGCTAATGCAAGGTTGAGCGGCTACACTATTTCTCTTTGGTGCTTCATGATGTCTATGTTGGCCATACAGACGGTACATATATTTTAACCCATGCTCTATGAGTATTTATCCAGTGACAAGGAAGAATATAGGATATCAATTAATTTTGACTTCAACATGACTCCAAAAAGAAGATTGTACATTATTCCTGTTAATTTGGGTGGATCGCACTGGGCAGTGAATCTGGTGTTCCATGCATCCAATGGACATTATTCCGCTATCCAATAAGATCCCATGATTCCAAAGAGCAAGTTTCAATCTGAGAAGGAGTCACTGCTTTTAGCCGAGTTCTTCCCTACCAATGCCGACAAAAAGAATCCAATAATACACAAGAAGCAATATCTTGAGATGTGTTTTTCTCCTTTTCCAATACAAAAAGACTCGTTCAACTGTGGAGTATTTGTCTGCTTCTACGTCCGAGAACTGTTTCGCGAGGTTCAAATTAACTTATCGCGCACAAATTTTGTGCGTGATTTTAACACGGCAAAATTTTCTCGCCTGCAACCAAGTGGCAGGCTAGTATGAATAAACTCAACACTATTTCTGTGCGCATGATGCACCTTACTCTAATCATGATTAAAAATAATATATTTCAGTCTCTAGCAGAACCCAATTATTATTCCGTACCAACAACAATTTCTTCTATTCACAAATGACAAAGAAATCTTGACTCAGTATTAATTCCAAAATATTAAGCTACAGAATAACAATTTGATTCTACTCTCCTAATTGTGAATTCTATTTCTGGACTACTAGCTATTATATTCCCTTTTTTAAATGTGAATTATATTATGCTTGATTTATTCCTATTGCAACGTATTACGAATCCTCCATTATTTCTAATATTCTCAATATTAAGAAGTTCATAATTAGTAGTAGTTTTGTATTATGTATGTACTGTTATTTTCTACATTAATTCAAGAGATAAATTGGCATTCATCAATGCTGTTATTGCCGGATCAATATAGACCTTCCTTTTCTTTTTCTTTTTGGGTCTACTACAGCTACTGGAGCTACCAATAGTATTATTTGCATCGCCATGCTTATTGGTGTATTGTGTTGGACTTTCGTCCCTAAATCTCTCCCTCATCATTTCCTCCACTTCCCCTCCTATTTCTGGCTGATTCCGCAGCTTGACAACTTTGTTGCACAAATCACTGAACAACTCTTGTCCTTCCTCCATCCATCCATTTCTGTTTCCACGGTCCGAATTGTTGTTCTCAATATGCATTTAAAATTTGTTCCCAATATGCATTTGATGAGTCATGAGGAATGTATTCATGGCCCGGACCGGATAGTTTGGGAGTCATTACCCAATAAGTCAGTTTGTGCCCTGGATTTGCACCAAAAATACCCTCATGTTTGCCATTTGGAGACACAAAGCACAACATTTTCAGCATTCTGTGGGGCAAAGTTGTTCCCAATATGCATCAGATGAGTCATGAAAAAATTATTCATGACCCGGAGCGGATACTTTTGGAGTCATTACCCAATAATAAGTCAGTTTGTGCCCTGGAATTGCACCAAAAATAACCTCTTGTGTGCCATTTGGAGAGACAAACCACAACATTTCCAGCATTCTGTGGGGCAAAGTTGTTCCCAATATGCATTGCATGAGTCATGAGAAATACATTCATGGCTCGGACCGGATACTTTGTGAGTCATTACCCAATAAGTCAGTTTGTACCCTTGATTTGCACCACAAATACCCTCATGTTTGCCATTTGGAAATACAAAGCACAACATTTCCAGTATTCTGTGGGGCAAAGTTGTTCCCAATATGCATTCGATGAATCATGAGAAATATATTTATGGCTTGGACCTGATACTTTGGTAGTCACTACCCAATAAGTCAGTTTGTGCCCTGGATTTGCACCCCAAATGACCTCATGTATTCCATTTGGAGAGACAAACCCCAATATTTCTATTATTTTCCTTCTGAATCCGATTCGTTGAGAGTCTGATTCAAGGACTTCTGACGAACAGCAACGCTGTGTTAGTGTGTTAGTAGACGAACGATTGTACTCTACGCGTGGCAATTGGGTTTGGATACTTTCGGCAACGGATAATCGGACTACAGGCGAGACTAGGGAAACGCCAGATCTCTTCTTGCTGTGACTTATTCAGATTGCAGCGAGACAGACCTTAGTAATTAGATTACAGGTAGTTGGTAGCAACTAGTGTGAATTTTGGGATATAAATCAGTTGAATGTTAAAAGTATGAGATAAAGTGAAATCTTGCCGAAATGCAAGATATCTCTTTTATTGATATGAATACGTTGCAACTGCTGTTGCGTAGTGCTGAGATTACTCGCTGATTATTTCCGTACATGTATTAGTCGTTGACCATATATATTTGTATGCATGTATATGTATTGTGTGAGAATCACATGCCAACGGTTTTCTTCTCTTGTTCCGTTAGGAAGACTCCATGAAATGTTTATCATTAAGGTCAGGAATTGCTCCCGTAGCTCGTGTGATATTTTATGAAATCAGAGTTTGCTCACCGAAGAACAATGGCAATACCGTAAGACAGGGATTGCTCACCGTTTATGCGCGATGGGAATCGATGCGCCGTGGGAATCGATATGCCGTGGGAATCGATTACTTAGATGGATACGGGACTCATTGATTCATGCGCATAGGAAATCTACCCTTTGGTAGCTTTGGTACTTCTGGTCACGAAAGGAATTTAATACTCCCCATGTCTCCTCGTGAAGGGTCATCACGCTCTACATGATGCTTCCATCATCTTGGAGAAGGTCGCCAGTATTACCACAGAAGTGGAAGATGGGCCTGAGCAGTGGATACACAACTGAGTGACTCCAATGCTTGGTGAGAATGTCTGCACAGTTATCCTTACCTGGAATGTGCATCATTAAAATGAAACCTCTCGCTATCATGCTCCGTACATAGTGAAACGATAGAATGTTATGACGCTTATGCAACCTTGCGTAAGGAAAGGTCGACGTTTGGATCATCTTTTCGTTGTCACCCCAAGAGTATGAGATATCATGTACTCGTGTTCCGAGGTATCGGAATGAGTGGCGTAGATCGACAATCTGTTCGATGCAAGTTCTTCCTGCAACAAATTCAGCTCCAAAGGTGGCTGTTTCCGTAGTAGACTGCTTCTTCGAGAACCACATCATGGGAGTCTTGTTCGCGAAATGAAGAATGCCGGTAACTGCCTTGCCACTGAGAATATCATGCATGAGGTTGGCATCATAGAAGTGTGATAACACTACTGTCTTTCCAAGCGGTGCAGGAGCGTCGTCGGGTAGCTCCTCAGAATGCTCCCCATAGACGGTGTTGGACCAGTCGATGGTGTCGGGTTTAGTCAATATAAAATCGGGCGGTTCCACGCGGAATCTGATTTTAAAATGTCTAAACTTGGAGATATATCCATAGATACGTTTAGCACGTTCGAGATGCCCATCTCGTGGCTGAGCTCTGAAACTTGAGAGCGTCATCACGGCTGTTTGTACATCGAAACGGCCAATAGCGATGATCCATTGCAGTGAACCGATCATACTTTGGTATTTCTGTATACCGGTTTCTTCAAGAAAGGCTGAGGAGTCCAATTCAGGATGATCGTTCTCCGCGATGGGTGATCGGAACCTAGTGTTAGGTTTACATCCAAACATTTGTTCGTAAGATGCTTCCATCTTTTCGATGAACTTTATGGGATTCATGCACAGAACACCATGTTCGTCGCGCTCAAATCCACATCCTAAATGAAAGTTCATAGGTCCGGATCCCTTCAATTTGAAGTTATATGGTGACGATTGCAATATCTTCAAGAAGGAATTGGGATCTGCCATGCAGAGACATAGGTCATCGACATATGTGCATATAAGCTCATATACCCGTTCACCATGCTTGTTCGTTCCGGGTTTGAGGAATATTTCCGGTTCTGCGCGGGATCTTTCGAAGCCGAGTTCGATGAGACAAGCCGCGAGTAAGTCTCCAAAGCACTTGCCTGAAGACCTGAGATCATATAGGGCTTTGTAAATGACCAACAGGTGACCCTCCAACGATCCGAATTCGGGACCTGCCTTGATGCATACTTTTTCGCAGGTGACTGCTTCTAAGTAGGCGTTACCTATGTCGGTACCCCATGCTTCTAGATCGTTGAGTTCAGCTAGGAATAGGCACATACGTAGACCGCGAAGAGATACGACGCCTGCGTAAACACTGTGGATAGGAGCCTCAGTGAGATTACCGTTAGCAACGAGGCGAGCCTTGTGTCTTCCGTCGTGTTTGACAGCGTATATCATGTGTACCTTGATCTGTTGGAATCCCGTGGGAATGGAGCTTGTCTTGTATACGCCTTTATCAATGAATGTATTGTATTCATTGAGTTGTGCCATTTCCAGAGTGGTGGCATCTTCCCATTTGGTGTTTCCGTTGGCTTGATCAAATCGGAGGGCTTCTTCGTGGCTACGAGGAACTTTGAATCCATATTGATACTGCGGAGTGGTACGGAAGGAACGTAGTTTGGCTTGGTGCACGAGTCGATCAAGTTTCTTGGTTCGTCGGGCTAGGTTGGTGATTCTTCTGAGACGTTTCCAACCCGGGAGATCAAGCAAGTTGTTGTCTTTCCCATATTTTGCAACGGTGACCGGGTCGTCGGCTGCAATGTTGGCCAGAGGTTAATATGTGCGTTCCATATTCTCCCATTCAATCCAGAGGTTATACTTGGAACCTTTGTATTGAGGATGCTTGTTATCCAGTGGACCTTGGTGTCCTAGGATGCGGCGAAACGACCAAAGTTTGCCGTCTTCTTGTGTTGAATCACGATGGATGTAATTCATGACGTCATTGTATGCAATGATATCATCTAGTAGTTCGTCATCGGAGTGTTTGCACTTGAACTTGATGAAGTCTTTATTGCGTTCCAGACTGTCTTCAACATCGACAATGGTAAGGCGTCTCCGGGTGCCATCGAGATTGGTTACAAGGAAGGAACGTCCTTGTAGATCGGCAATCGGGATCGTAGGAATGGTAATAGGTTTACCATCATTGTCAAATTGTGCGTTACCTTCTTCGTCGGTAACAACTACCTGTGATGGGTCTACGGAAGGAGTAGCGGGGTTTGTGTGTGGAGTTGCGACGTCACTAACATCAAAGTATGCTAATTCCGGTGGGTCAAAATCATCTTCAGTAAGGAGAACGCCGTCGGATGTCTTGCTGAAGATGTGTGTCGTAGGAGGACCATCAAGACTCTCCCCATAGTTGTTAGGGAGTGGAGAAGGTGACCAGCTTGGGCTGTCATCGACCTTCTTATAAAGAAAGCTCGGTAACGAGGGGTGGGCGGGTGGTGGGAGAATTGGTTCAGTGCCAGATGCGTGGGGCGTGGTATCTGTTGGTGCAGATGGAACGGTGTCATCGGCGGTGTCACAATCAGCAGGTGAATCGTTAGGGGAAACTGAGCTGTTTGGTTTAGTAGACTCGTCAATGAGTTTATTCTGATTGGTATGCTCCCCATGTTTGAAAGCTGGGGCTTCTCCAGTGGCGTATATACGGGGTAAGGAATCCTTTGCATTACGCCATTTGATGAAACCATCATCAGTAAATAAGCCCGCGCGTTTGTTACGTGACTCAGGTGTAAGAGCAGATCGAACACCGGACCGGTCTAGTAACTTGTTGGTAACTGGATCCCAGATTCGAAAGCAGAGTCCATTGCCAATATGTTCGGCGATGCCGACGAAATGACCTAGGCGTTCGGTAGATTTGGTACCGAAAGGAGAGTCATTTGTCTTGAAATACACAGGTTCAAACCAGAAGAAACTGGTGTATGCGCTGATATCGCCAATTGTACCCGTGGCAATGAAGATCGGTTGTTTATCGGACAGCGTAGGGTCAGAGACAACATTGAGGAGACCCGCGACGTATGTCATGCACAGTAACCACATGTGTGGTGGTGTGCCGGTACGATCCATGACGCGATTGACAATGCGTTTGAACGTTTGGTATCGTCGTTCGAATTGATTCTGGTGTTGATGGTACGGTTCACTTTGCCAGAGTCCAATCCATAACATTTTGAGGTAATCCATGACTTTCTTACTTGATTGATAGTTACCGTGGTCACAAAGGAGACGGATGGGCCTGCCCCATTTTCGAACAAAGTTCTGAAAGCAGGGTAGGAAATCGCCGGTGGTACGCATTTCTTCAATGTGAATAATATGCGATTTGCGGCCAAAGAAGATCTGAGCAATCTTGGATCCACCATCAATTGCTGGGACATCTGAATAGACTGCATCGGACATAACATCGTCATTGAAGGGGCGAACGTTCATGGCCGGTTGAGGGGAATGAAACCGTTTGAAAATGTTACCATCAGGGCTAACCGCTAACGAACCGTATTGGGTTGAGTTTTCAAAAGTAGCCTTGATGCGATCGGTGGAAACCCAACAAAAGAAAGGTTTGAGGGATAAGTAGTCATGTTCGTTGGGGTATCTTTCGCGGGGCGTAGCTGCAATGCGCGTAGTGTCACTGGCTGTACAATCTGTCGGAAACGCAGTGACTGTTCCAGAGACTGCGGTTGGCGCGCAGCATGCGAGACGTTCTTGATGAGCGTAGTCAGTGGAAGTAAGCCAAAAGGAGCGATCGTTGTTCTTATGATCATCAATTGGAAGAAAGGGAGATGGGGTGGAATGGCTGGAATACGAGCTGAGGGATGTGACCGTGGAGGACCCGGGAGAAACAGATATATCGAATCCTTCAAGGCAGCGTGGGTTCCCATATTCGTCGTAATCGGCATAAGGGAGTTGCTGTGGTTGTGGAGGATATTTCTGGAGAAATTATTCATCCTTTGCACTGATCGTGGTATCGAGAACAGATGGGTCCCAATGTTTATCGGACGTCATGATAACATGTGGTAGCGTGTCAAATTCGACAGTCGTATACTTTCGCATCGCAAGGTATGGTAAGCCGTGTCGTATGCTAAGAGGCAGTGCATAGCCATCGGAGGTGGTGATGACCTGTCCTCCGCCTGCTTTGATGGACGTGTCGTCTACAGTGGAAAAATATGCTTCCATCTGGCCGGATGACAATATAGAAGGATGTCGTCCTGTATAGGCACATTCATTGAAAATAAGAATGACGGGGCCTCTGTTCGACATGGAATATGCTCCGCATGTAGCAATGGGAATGTTTTGTACCTGATGATTGTTAATGCCGGTGACGTTAACGTATCGTGGTGGAATATCCTTGGAGATGAGACATGCATCATTACCGATGATGCAGCCATTTGCGCCGCGATCGACCATGGCAAAACCAGGGCTAGTAACCGTAGTTTTGTGTATACGGTATGTGTATGACGTTACGGGCCCATCATTAGGAAAGGTGAGGTCATCCTCGGGAGTATACCACTGGTGAAAATTGGCGGAATACGATGGTGTTCCGACAGGTATTTGAGTGTCACCGTCCTTTTTGTACTGAATGTCAGGGTTGTTTGAAAGGAATCGAGCCGGATGCGCGGGTGACACGGAAGACTTGAGAGGTCGCTGGTCCTTAGACGATGAGGTCGTGGATTTGTATACACCTAGAGATGCATGGAAAACGCCTCTACGATCATTCTCTACAGCAGGATGTAGGTCTGCTGCGGAATTGGCATGCTCATCCTTGGTTGAAGTATCGTCTTCTTGAAAAGATACCGAGTGTTCATGTTGGTATGCCTTTCGGGTAATGGGTTTGACACTGTTGGGGTCAGGTTGGTTAGTGTTAAGTAAGTCGTGTCGCAATGAGGCAACCACGATTTTCTTGCCTTCCGGAGAAAAACTGAGCCAACTCTTCATGTCCTGACGTGACAAGGCCTTCCATATGTTTGTAGGCAACCTTGTGGTAGGGTCAGGGGTGCGTCCAGCCTTGAACACAGCATAATCTTGATAGTCTCCTTCAAATTCGATGGGGAGAGCATAGTCATCATGGCCTTGGATGGAGTCAGAAGAGAAATCATGAACGTGTGCACGTACGGTCGACCGAGGAGCAGACATCGCAGACTGGGAATCAAGTCGAGTTGCTTCGAGTAAAAGCGTGATTTTAAGATCGTGGATAGCAGCGGCTTCGGCAACTGCATCCGTTACGGTGCTATTCGTCCCACCTGGATCCTTGACTTTGGCAAACTGTTCGCTTAGCTGGAAGCTGGAATAGCATGCCTGACACAATGCTGATTTTACAGTGTGATACTCGAGGGGCTTGTTGGGAGGACGGAGCTTGTTGAGGTGATTCAATTCATCAAACCAATGTGTGATGAATTTCACTTTGGACTCCTTCCAATTGTTGAGGTTCAACTTGAGCAACGCTTGTAGCTGAGTCGAGTTGTCGTATACCTTTGCTTTTGATTGGCTATGAAGGTTTACGAAGTCGAAGTAGGCCTTGCGTCCATCACGAGTGGTAGAATGACTGTGTACACATGATGCAGAAAGGTCACTCTTGAAGACTTCCAACATTAGTACCCAGAAGAAGGCACATTGTTTAACGTAGAGATCACGGGTGTAACCCACAAGCGTGGCTGGAGGCCAAGTTTCATCGAGGAATGTCTCTGTATCGATGTCGTATGCCTCGAGTTTAGCTTTGAAACCGACGAGCCAGTGTTCGAATCTCGAGTCATTTGTGAGGGGTGTAAAGGACTTTTCATCTCGTGCTTTTCGGCACCATGATTTGTAGTTTACCTGCTGAGGGGACTTTTTATTACTTCCCGCCGGAGGAGGTGGTGGGTTCAGAACAGATTCGTTACGTAAGCGTTGGGCACGCTCTCCGCGGAATGCCTGGAATTCCCTGTATGTATATGACTTTACATCTTTCCAGTCCTTCTCGTCTTCTCCTAGGTCAACACCTTCTTCTTGTAGGACGATAGCGAAATCCGCAAGTGCTTCTATGCTCCTTTGGACGGATCGAGGGATATGCGTTGCCAATCCTTGCTCCATATAGGTAAGTTTGCGTGCAAAATCCGGTCCGATAAGTGCGTCGAGGAACGACTTCCACTCGCATAATCCGCCTTCTTTGAGAGCTAGGCACAACTTGCTAGTAATCTCACTTGTTACGTTGAGTAATGATATGAGTATCTTTCTCATATCAGCATCGAAGCTGGGAAAGCGTTCGATAGTGGTGACTTCAACGTCATTCTTCTCTTCGCCTCCGAGTGCATTGACGGGCATTACCGGTATGTTCGGCATCTGTGGTGGTTCGGAGCCTTGGAGAGAGGTGCGTGGTAACTGAGAATGGGAACTGCTTCTTGTGCGATGTGCGACGTGCATATGCCAGCGTAGGGATTATGTTCAATTCCGTTCCTGTTCCTTCTTGTGTGCAAGCCTTCTTAGAGCTTGCGACTGTTAATCTATTATTTTCCTTCTGAATCCGATTCGTTGAGAGTCTGATTCAAGGACTTCTGACGAACAGCAACGCTGTGTTAGTGTGTTAGTAGACGAACGATTGTACTCTACGCGTGGCAATTGGGTTTGGATACTTTCGGCAACGGATAATCGGACTACAGGCAAGACTAGGGAAACGCCAGATCTCTTCTTGCTGTGACTTATTCAGATTGCAGCGAGACAGACCTTAGTAATTAGATTACAGGTAGTTGGTAGCAACTAGTGTGAATTTTGGGATATAAATCAGTTGAATGTTAAAAGTATGAGATAAAGTGAAATCTTGCCGAAATGCAAGATATCTCTTTTATTGATATGAATACGTTGCAACTGCTGTTGCGTAGTGCTGAGATTACTCGCTGATTATTTCCGTACATGTATTAGTCGTTGACCATATATATTTGTATGCATGTATATGTATTGTGTGAGAATCACATGCCAACGGTTTTCTTCTCTTGTTCCGTTAGGAAGACTCCATGAAATGTTTATCATTAAGGTCAGGAATTGCTCCCGTAGCTCGTGTGATATTTTATGAAATCAGAGTTTGCTCACCGAAGAACAATGGCAATACCGTAAGACAGGGATTGCTCACCGTTTATGCGCGATGGGAATCGATGCGCTGTGGGAATCGATATGCCGTGGGAATCGATTACTTAGATGGATACGGGACTCATTGATTCATGCGCATAGGAAATCTACCCTTTGGTAGCTTTGGTACTTCTGGTCACGAAAGGAATTTAATAATTTCCAGCATTCTGCTTGGAAAAGCGTTCCCAATATGCATTGGATGAGTCATGAAAAATATATTCACGGCCCAGACCAGATACTTTGGGAGTCATTATCCAATCAGTCAGTTTGTATTAAATTCCTTTTGTGTCCAGCAGTACCAATGTTACACGACAACAGTTTGCTCTATTTGAACAAGTCAATGCATTTTGATCCAGTCCAGTTATCGATTCCCACAGCACATCAATTCCCACGGCACGTTGATTCCCATCGCGTATCAATGGTGAGCAATCCCTGTTTTCTAGTATTGCCTTGGTCCGAGGAAATATCACACGACCTACGGTGAGCAATCCTTGATTTCATTGATAAACATCTTATGGAATCTTATTAGGATCACAGGAGAAGAAAACCGTTGTCAGAAGCTTCTCACACTATATATATATATATATATATACGGTCAATGATCAATGCATGTATGGAAATAGTCAGTGAGTTATTCCATCGCGACGCAACGGCAGTCGTAACATCTTTCACCGCAATAAAAGAGATATTTTGCGTTTCGGCAAGCTTTCACTTTATCTCATACCTTTTACATTCAACTGATTATATCTCCAAAATTCACACTAGTTGCTATCAACTATTTGTCATCTACATTACCTAAGATCTATCTTACTGTGTTAACAGAGTTGGTAGTAAGAAGAGATCTGGCATTTCCATAGTCTCGCCTTGTAGTAAGATTGTCCATTGCCAAAAGTATCCAAACACAATCTTCACGCGTAGAGTACAATCGCTTGTCTACTAACACACTAACGCAGCGTTGCTGTTCTTTAGAGGCCTTTGAATCAGACTCTCTCAACTAGACCAAATTCAGAAGGAAAATAATAGATTAACAGTCGCAAGCTCTAAGGCAGCTTGCATACGAAGAACAGCCGGAAAGAGACCATACACCCTACGCTGGCATATGACAATCCCACATCGTCTACAAAGCAGTTCCCTTCCATCACGCAATAGACGCTCTTCTCCTCCCTCCTTGGATCAGTCAAGTGAATCCCCTCCATCCTCTTCATCCTTCGATAATCCGGATACACTAGAGACAGCAGATATGCCACCTGATACCAGCAATTCCCGGTGGCAACGGACACAATGAAGACGGAAACGCAAACACAGACCCGGTCAGCCTCCCTACCTTTGATGACCACATGAAGAAAATACTTGTATCTATATTTTTCCTTACAAAAGAAACAAATGACATGTTGTGTAAGGCCCTCATCCACGAAAGACTGCACGAATGGTTGACATATCTCGACGCAATAATTGAACGTGACTTTGCGCGAGAACTTACTACCTACCTGGACGCTGGTAGCGGATTACAAGCACCGCTTCCCAGATCTATCCAACGGACTATAGAAGCACTCACAGACTTCGTCAAAGACCTACGTAAGAATGAAAGAGATTGGAAGAATGTGGAGTTATACCCTTACAACAACTTCAGCGTTTTCTGAATGGAACGCGCTATGCATCTTCACCTTGAATCCATCTTCAATCCTCCCTCCCCTCCTCCAGGAACAAACAAGACCAAGTCAACACAACAAGTACATTACAAGTCTTGGTGCAGAAAGTTACATGACAAAAAGTCCTTCACACCTCTCATGAACAACTCAAGGTTCGAACATTGGCTTGTAGGATTCAAAGCAAAACTCGAGGCATACAATATCAATACCGCTACGTTCCTCAATGAACCCTGGCCACCAGCTGCACTACAAGGATTCACCCGTGACCTTTTTGTCAAACAATGTGCCTTCTTCTGAGTTCTCATGTTAGAAGTCTTCAAGAGTGACCTCTCATTGTCATGCGTACATAGTCATTCCGGCACACGGAATGGTCAACAAGCGTACTTCGACTTCGTAAACCTACATAGCGAATCAAAGGCTAAGGTATACAATAATTCGACGCAACTTCAGACCCTGCTGAATTTGAACCTCGATAAATGGAAAGAGTCCAAAGTCAAGTTCATCACAAACTGGTTCAACGAGTTGAACCATCTTTACAAACTTTGTCCTCCTCAAGACCCCTTAAGTACCATACCGTAAAATCAGCACTCTGTCAAGCCTGTTACTCAAGCTTCCAACTAAGCGAGCAATTTTCCAAAGTAACCAATCCTGCCGGCTCAAATGATACTAGTACTCACATTCAAAGTGAAGCCGCGGCCACTCACAAGCTCAAGATCACCTACCAGAAAGGAACTGGCCAACTGTGAGCATTTGCTGGCTACAGATACTCATGCATGGGATCCCTACTCTTCACACTTTGCTGAAGAAGAAGATGCCAGCCAATGCTTCTCTCCTGCGAGTAGTTGCAGCCCTTTCAGGGTGCTTGCCAGCTTGTGGGACTCCGGTCACATATTCATCCACAATTCACCCCAAACCCCTAGGTGTTGGGTATGCCAAGTACCGCTTGATTCATCTCGCTTCAGTCTGTACTGACAGAGTTCCTTTCCAACACAGAGGATATACTTCAACGGACGTCTCCACATGACTGATTTCAGCCCTTGCTGGATCCACCGGGGAGGACCAAGAAAATCTTTCGAAATTCAGCAAATTCTATGATTTCTGATGTTTCCACCAAGCCTTCATCAGCAAATCTGTCCTCATTATCTGAAGCTGAGCTTGCTATTCAATAGGAAGCCAAGGCTCGAACCAAGGAGAGGAAGCTATTAAGGCGACAACAAGATGTTCTAGACCAAGAGATGTCCCTTGACAAGAAGTCCTTCATTCGACGGGAACAATGGGGACCTCCAATAAGGATCCCCAACAAGGTCGACAGCTATGATGCCACGGCCATTGCCAAGATGTGGAACATCAGTGAGAAGCATGCCAAGGCTACGGATTGAAGTGACTACCTAAGAGGGCATCCACCAACTGTCTCAGCCTATCACTAGACGGCTGGAGACACAGAAGTGGAGGAATAGGAGGACGCTGAAGGGCCAATGGTACGCTGATGCTGTGAAGTTCAAGGTTCCCAGCATCATCTGCAACAATACAGCAGCTCAGGTCTTTACAAATGGAAAGGGCTATGTGGTCTTCTATCCTATCAGGGGAGAAGTCCGATGCCACAATGGCTTATCTTGCTTTTATTAATGAAGTGGGAATCCCAGAACATCTTATCACACATGGTGCAAAAGTCCAGGGGAATCATGAGACACACAACACTGGTTGGGACAAGCTGAGGTCGGAGTATCGCATACGACAAACATATATACAGCCCCACTGCTCGTGGCAAAATACAGCAGAGCACAGCACAGGGGACCTAAGAAGGGCAATCCGCTGGATGACTTCTAAGAAGGGCAGTCCTCGGAGGTGTTGGGCCTTCTGTGGGATGTTAGCAGCCGGTCGAATGAATCTTATCGCATCAAGTGATCCTTCCTCAATGGGGAGGACTAGCTTCAAGTTGGTACATGGATATACTTTGGATATTACCCTGCATATGATCCATGACTGGTACGAATTTCATTTGGTGGTACAGCCTAAATGGAAAGACGAACAGGACTCAGGTCAGTGGCTGGGCCCATGTGGTGATACTTTTGGTGGGGGAGACTGTCACTACTGTCTTATTTAAGACCAGAAAGGTCCACATAACAAACAGCACCCGGGCTATATCTGAGGAAGAATGGAAACACCCAGATATCCTATCCCAGTTGGAAGCACACTACAAAGAGATCAACGCAAAGATAGGTGATGAAGTTAAACCTTCTGACACTTATCTGGAGAACAAACTTGGCGAACCTCCCTTGGTCCTATTCGACAGAAAATATGAGGGCGAGGATGAGGTCCTTATGGCTGAGGCTGAGGCTGAGGCTTCTTCTCCGGATGTCAATGACTTAACTGACAATAACCTTGACGAATATCTTGGAAGTGAAGTGTTACTCCAGATAGGGGACCAACGGATCCGGGGACTAGTTAAGAGTTGTTGCAGGAATGCAAATGGTGTGCTAATTGGAGAAAAGAACAACAATTCACTCTTGGATACGAGGTCTTACGAGGTCTCTATGCCGGATGGGTCTATCAAAATCTATACCGCCAACACGCTTGCTGAAAGTATATATTCTTCTGTGGATGACAAGGGGCGCATGTATTGCCTGATGGATGAGATTATTGCTTTCTAGAAGGATGAGGAGGCCTTGTCTATTGAGCAGGCTACTTACACAACAAAATCTGGGCAAACCCGAACAAAACCAACAACCAAGGGATGGAGGTTACTTGTTAGGTGGAAAGACGGTGTTGCATCCTGGGCAAAGTTAAGTGATATGAAGGAAAGCTTTCCAATTGAAACAGCAATATATGCCCGCGAAGAAGGCATTATAAATGAGCCGGCATTTAAATGGTGGGCCTATAAGGTACTTCAAAGGAAGGACCGGATTATATCCTGGTGCTAAAACCAAATACTGGGCTAAGTCCCATAAGTACAGGAGTCCGGCTCCCTAAGTTGATCACAGAAGCAAAAGCAATTGATCTTGAAACGGGGACCGATCATTGGGCTCGGGCTATTGCAAAAGAAATGAAAAACAATTCTATTGCATTTGAATTTAATGAAGAAGATAAGATACCAGTGGGGCATACCAAAATAACTATGCACATGGTCTTTGATGTCAAGATTGATTTGACTTGGAAGGCACGTCTAGTTGGTGACAGCCACAAGGTCCCAGAGATTTCCAAAGAATATACCTACTCAAGCGTACCCAGCAGAGATTCAGTTTGGTTGTTCTTCCTAGTGGCGGCACTTAACAACCTCGATGTACTCATGTGCAGACATACAGAACGCTTACTTAACCACACCAATCAAGGAGAAGTATTTCACAATTGCCACCGAGGCCCAAGGATTTGTGCCAGAGCTATGTGGGAGGCCCTGTAAGATTGTAAGGGCTTTATACGGGCTCCCCGGTTGCAGGGGTATCTTTTTGGTCACACTTGGCCAGTCACTTGAGGGAGCTAGGATTATGTATCTTGCAAAGCTGATCCTGGGCCGATATTGGGAAGACCTAGTACATCGATGGTAACCCATACTGGTCCATGGCTTCATCTAAGTACACTGCAAAAGCTATCAAGTCGGTTGAAGAGGAACTATTACTCAGGAAAATATGCATTCAAGGTACTACCTAAGACAGCAAGATCTCCACTGGGCGCTGAGTATAGGCCAGAGATTGACTGCATCACCAGAACTCAATCCGGAGAAACAGAACTATTATCAAGGTTTGATTGGGATACTCTGGTGGATATGCAAACTCGGTCGATTGGATATTATCATGCCAGTGTCACTTATGTCCCAATATCTTGCCCAAGCAAGAGAGGGTCATCTAAACTAGTTGTTTCATTTGTTTGCATACTTAAAGAATTACAGTAAGTCCAAGTTGGTATTTGATGCCTCGATGTCTGAGGTTGACAAATCCAGTTTTCAGGCATGTGACTGGGGTGAGTTTTACCCGGAAGCCAAAGAATTATTGCCTCCAGATATGCCTGAACCAAGGGGGAAGGCTGTTGTTACTACATGTTTTGTAGACGCGGATCATGCAGGTTGCAAGGCTACCAGAAGATCTCATACGGGAATCATCATCTTTGTCAATAGAGCACCTATTTTGTGGTTCTCTAAGAGGCAAACAACTGTCCAGACATCTGCTGTTCCGCTCAGAGATAGTTGCACTTAGAATAGCGATCGAGATGGTAGAGGGACTAAGGTATAAACTACGAATGATTGGCATACCTATAGAAGGCCCTACCAATATCTACTGTGACAATGAGTCTGTCTGTGAAGAACACTACGCAATCAGAAAGCCCTTGTAAGAAGAAGCATAACAGTGTTGCTTACCATAAGGCAAGGGAGTGCATAGCAGCAGGAAGTATTTGGATTGCAAAAGAGCCAGGGGAGTCAAATATTGCTGACTTGCTCACTAAACTAATGAGTGGGACCAGGCTAATCAAACTAGCCATGAGGTGCATGTGGCGAGATGGGGTTGATGAGAAAATGAGACCCGCGGGATAGGTATCTCCTACTACTAGTACTGTACTACCACGTAGACACGGGGACTCTAGAAATCACGTGGTTAAGGACATACAGGCGGGCTGCGAGAGGTACACCAGACAGGCTGGATCATTTACTCGTCATATCTCGCCAAAGTGAATAACTGTTTATACGATTCATTTCAACGTACATACGACTTGTAAAGAGGGATCAATGGAAATGTGATCCAAGTATCACTCAATCCTAATGATCACAATTTTAGAACCTAATAAAAATACAACCAATCTATCTATCTACCACTATCCATTACATGTACCGTGAAGTAAATGGTACGAAGTAAGAATCAGACGAGCGGCAACAACGTCGGCAACAACGACCGCAACAACGACCACAACAACGGCCACAACAATAGCAGCAAGCGGGCCACCGGTTCCTTCTTAGGTTAATTCTTCGGATCTTAGAAAATTGTCCACAAGAACAACAATGGGATTCAAAAGAACACCAAAGCAAATTGCAGAAAGAGCAAAAAAACAAAGAGCGAAGAGACAACAGCAAGGTAGAAGTAGACAGAGAATGACTTCAAATTTTCTCAAAAACGCAGCACCATCGACAACAATCCACCAAACTTACAACCACTTGTCTAAGATAAAACCAAAGAAGGCCCGCCGAAGTATAAATGCAAATCTCAAACATGTCGAGCAAATAGCATTGAAAACACTAAACAAAAAGGGGTTAAAGGTAAATTCATGGAAATAAGTTGGGGTTGCAAGACAGTTGGAGAGAAGCAATATCCATCAGCAGATACTGTGTCAATTGACAGTTTCACGATATTGGATAGTACGAACAAGAAGTTTATTTTAGCGTTCGATGAATCAGAACCATCATTGCGAATATTTGCGAAAGCTTCCAGACAATTTGCAAAACAACGCTTGGGTGCACCAGAAAATATTGAAATTACAAGAACATTTGCTGGGGAAATTGTTGAAGCTAAACCAGAAGTTGTCTGAGGAAACAAGTGTATTAGTATCAACGATGGATATGTTATTATTGGGACTAGACCAAATTGATTGTCATTGGAAAATGGTGTGTATGTTTTTCAAAAAAATGTGAACCTGACCACAAAAGAAAACCTTGAACTGACAGCAGTGCACATTGTGAAGGAAACGCAGCTTTGTTTAAGTTCTCTGGCCAAATTTTTCAACCTTGAAACAACAGTGATGAATGAGGTTGTTAGTTGTACAACACTCAATTCAATGGGTCATCACACAACGGCCTTCTCTATTGGAAAGGATTATCATTCAAAATGCCATATCGATGATGATATGTATAATACTCGTTTAACAGTTATTGCTCCAAAGCATGTAAGTGATGACAGAGTGATTTTTTATTTTGTGTTCCCCAACTATGGAGTGAAAGTCCCATAACGTTCTGGGGATACTCTGCTCTTTAACCCTTTGGTGTTGCATAGCTGTTCGAATCCTAAATACGAAGGCTGTTTTAGCATGTTTGCGTACATATAATGCAAAACTGTAGTAAGAGCTAATCCTCTATAATAATATTCAACAATAATTTAAAGTTAGACGTTCATTCCCACTTGCTACTCAATCTAAACTAGTCATAACTATTGCTGTCTGAGCTGGATAGATAATCACTGGATTTGTTATCATTCAATGCCATCTCAAACAGTTCCAACTGGATGTCATCCTTTAGGGTGCATGCATTCTTGTACAAAGATTTGTAAGACGGTGGCGTAGTAGCATTTTTGCTTTCAAAGAAATCAAGCCACAAGGTACAATTGGATATCACGAGTCATTCACAATTGGTTATGCAGCCATCTTTTCCTTCCTCTGGGACAACTGCCAGCTCAGAATGGATAGTGTCGACATGAAATAGGTAGAGAGAATTCATGAGGCAGCCACGTTGGACAAATTCAGAAGCTGTTTTATTTAGCTCATCTTGAAAACGACAAGCAACGGCATACATCCCGTTTGTATCAATCGGATACCCACCAATACTACTGTATGGCTGCTTCAAATTCTGTACAGTTAACAAGCATAGCAGTTGGCATGGAATGAGCTTTGGATTGTTATTCAAATCGGAATCCAATTTCATCAAACACCAATCCATCCATACGGAGTTGAGCAGAGAACTGTTTGATCTATATGAAGGATGCAAGCAAAATATAAAATTAGAACCACAAGCAACATCATGACAATTGTGTTCTGTAACTCCACAAATGTGCAAAGGATTCTCCAATAAAGGTAGCACAGAATCACAAACAAAGTCAAGTATGTCAGAAGGAAAAATGGTTTGCTTTTGTTTGTAGAACAAAGCCACTTCATTGTTGATTCCCCATTCTTGGTTCTCATTATTTGAAAATGAGAACCACCACCATCAGGACGTTCAATTAGAGGAGGGTCAGGCGGATTCAAGTTGTAGTGATATGTTGCCTGGCTTAGCATCATTTTCTCTGACTTTTGCTGGGCCGTTTGATTGATGAGTGATGCAGCATTACCTTGCGTGTTTTTGGAAGGTGCTTTAATCTCAGTTTTATGGTGAGACTCATTAGGAGCACTATCCCAGCCTGCGGGCCTTCCCCATGAAGAGATATAATCTGGTAGGTGAAAGTAGTACAGGTGATTCTTGATTAGTTTTGTTCCCATCCCTTTCCTGTGACATGTTGAGTTTATACAATTGATAAAGTGCACAATTGTTTTTGGGAGATTCTTTAAGGAAGCATTTTTCATTCGACCGTGTTTAAGAAATTCTTACATCAATATAATGAGCTGAATTACCTCTATCTGTTTCTTTACAAAACCATGGTCACCAATAATGTCAGATCCGTATTTAGAAACCATAGCGATGAGAATAGAAATAAGCATTCCAGAGAAATCATGCCCTTCTTTCTTTGTGGTTGATAAAAGCTGTGTCCCAAATTTGGTGCGAGGAAAATCTCTATCAGACTGGTGTGATAACAAACCACCGTACCGTTGTGCTAAATAGCCAATACTGTTAGCAACAGCCCCGCCGTGCTTCAAATTGGGGGCATAAACACATGGAACACTTCTGCAGAGCAACAATTCAATTGACTCAACGGCCCATTTGGTGGTGCCAAGCTGGTGCATGTGCAAACATTCCCCGGGAGTTGCAAAATGAATGTTGTTCTGATTGGTGTCAAAGCATAGATCATGAAATACATTCCTGATGTTGTGATGAGAGTTATTTTTTAAGCTCTTATTGATATCGTTTAGATCAGTGCCAGGAAAACAATGAAAATTGGCAGGTGACCACTTCCTTGTTGCAGGTTGAACAGAAGGAATGTTTATGTTTGGAGAATAACAGTTACAATGACGGCACATCCGCATGACACCCTTATTGAAGGAGTCGTATTTTCCACACAATTTATCATGAAGTTCTGTGTTGCCAATACCATAGGCAATGGCAAATTTCATTTTTACCTTCCACTGTTGATTTGCGTATGGAAGATAATTCCATTCGATACCACCATCTTTGTCACACGCGGCTTTAAAGGAAAGAAGCGCAACTTCCAAACCATTATGGAGATTCTGAATTTTTTCCTTTGAAGTGGCAGGGCAAGAGTGTCTTGTTGACTCCCATTCTGGGTCGGGATGGAAGTAAATAGTTGTCCATGTGAGTAGTGGAAGGGGAAAAGAAAAAAACATAATGATTGCCATTCATTCTTTGACGGCGTAATACGTAAAAAACACCAAAGTACTACATTACCTTTGACGGACAGAAATGGACCTGATAATAGTTTCCAAATAGCGTGACTGAAAGAAATTGACCTGATATTAGGTTCCAAAAACCACGACTGACAGAAATGGACCTGATAATAGGTTCCAAATAGCATGACTCACATAAATGGACCTGATAATAGGTTCTGCCAACCAAGACCGACAGAAATGGACTCGACAAAATAGGTTGACAATTATTGCAACATTTTGTTTCAAAATATTTTTAAGGTTTAGGCTTAGGGTTACAGAGGTTCACAGTGCACGGTAACATTTAATTGTTACACGTTCACTGGCTATAATGGTATGGTCGGTATGGTCAGTGCATCCATTCATATAAGGACCAGCATAACTAGGTCCGTCCGACGTCATCAGTCAATGTCTGGGAAGGTATCTTTTAATTTGTTGATAACGCAGAGAGGAGGCTTTGGACAACCACAAACCCATACGTTTGATTGAATTGCAAAGTTTTGACAAGGTAGCACCAAATTTCCTGTGTTGCCTACTTGTATGAAAACCCTTCCAGCAACCTCTGAAGACACGATCAATATTATCCAAAATAATAGGACCGTTCACAGACCATAGACAATAATCTTGGTAACAGAGACAACACTCTATTTTGGCTTCACGAACAACATCAGTCAGTTTTTTTCTTTTCACCGGGTAAGAAATTATTATTCATTGCCGTATCAATACCTTTGGTAGTCATCGGGTAGAATATAATCCACCCGACGTTCTGGTGGAGTTGCTGCAAAACATCGTTGCGCACATCTGGCCAAAAAGGGGATATAGAGGCAATTTCATTCCAATTGGTCACCTCTAAATCTGTTACAGAAGATAATTGGAATTCACCAATTTTGGGCACTAACTGAGCTTGCTTGTGGTACCTGTAAGTGTACAGCAGCCAGGTCGTATAAAAGGCAAAAGTCAGACGTGTTGTGTTTTATATGTTCTTTCACTTTTGTCTCCAGTGTGTTGTAGTGGTCACACGACATGACTAGATTTACAATTCCTGATGTTCCATACGTAGTCGCGATACAAACATACCGTACACCAGAGACGGATATGGTCCGCTTGGTAACTCATTCGGATTTCCAACTCTGGTACAAAGGTTGGCAAATATTGGAAAGCATGTAAGGAGCAACTGACCGTAGATGACCTGATGATGAACAAGGAGGATTGACTGTTGTTTTGGCGGTTACATCCAGGAATGCTTCGTTTGTTGAGAAAATGTACCACAGTTTATATGCCGGCTTGGAGATATCGATATTGAAGACAAAGTCAGTGAATAAGCAAGTAAAGGTGAACCCATTGCAGTCGAATGTGTTGTGAGGGAAAAAATTACCGGTTCCGTCCTGGTTGTACTGGTTGTCGAACAAAAAATGGCAATGGAACGTAGAGGACATCATAGCTAATAAATATTTCAACTGTAAACTAATTCCATTGAGTGGTGTCATCAGGGATGGCAAAGTGGGGATAGAACGTAACGTGCACGTCAAAATGATGATTATGACCTACTTACATATCTATGGTGATGCTATGAGAAAGCGAAAAAATACGGGAAGTACAGGCATACAGGGCGGGATTATTGGAAGAGGCGGTAGGCGGTGATACACCGATTGCTAACAAATATGATACTAACATACAATGGGGCATACATCATTGCATAAAAGGAAAGGTAAGCAACCAACTGACGTATTAGAAATAAATCCTGTAATTACTCAAAGAGGAATAAGAAAAACTAGTGCGAGTCAGTTATGCTTGTGATAAAAATGAGATAAATAATATATAAACTGATAGTGAAACATTCAATGATGCCATATTAATTAATCGTAATTATGATACAAATCATATGAATATAAGAGAGAGGGGCATAGCAAAAAAAAGACAAATGGAAAATAAAGCACACATGGGTTGGTACAAGAAACGGAAAAAAGATGACATCAGAAAAAAAAACACGAGGCTGTTGCCGTGTAAAAGTGGGTACAAGTAAATCAACACCAACATAAAAGAATAGAAGGTATAATAAGAACCTGAAGGACAAATAAGTCAAACAAATATTAAAACAAGAGAGAAACCAGAACGATACAATAATAGTGTGTTGAAACCAACCAAAAAAGCAGATAATATAGCAATGGTAGTAACAGTATCATTGATGCATTTGGTGAAGAAAAAGTAATATGACAAAACTCCAACGATTGATTGGGAAGCAAAGTGACAGACTGTATTTAAACCGGAAACCATATATTGTGCAGGACAGATCAAATCGAATATAAAATGTTTGACAAAAAGGGTGAAGCAAATATTACTCTTGCAGAAGTACTCCAATACAACAAATCAACTAGGCTGAAGAATAAAGAATAGTGAAATAGAAGAAACATCAATCAAAATGACTACTCAGGAAAAACAAATCGGAAAGCTGGAGAATGATTTTCAAACAGTTGCCATGATGCAAAGCATTAAAGAAATGAAGGATTGTAAGAAGAAAAATTCTACAACCTCCATTATAGAACACGTTTCAGCAAAGAAATATATCCCGTGAACAAAAGGAGCGGCATCTATCTTTGAAGTATTGGAAACTTTTTGCCATTACATGAGATTGAAGCATCAGTATCAACTACCAACAGAAATCCGGATGAAGATCGCAGTAATGGTTTTTTTTTTCTCCCAAAAAAAAAGAAAGAAAGGGAATGTATGCCATACATAAGGATTGGATGCAGAAGGATAGTGGTAGCTATTCCAAATTGGTTGGGCAGGATACCCGTTTGAAGATATTGTACCAGGCGGTGCCATTGGAAGAATTGGAAGATGGCACAGAGAATATAAAGGGAAATCGCCAACAGACAAAGAGAGAGAGAGAGAGACAAAGAGACATAAGAGAGCCAAAAAAGGGGACAGGTCAGTTAGAGCAAAGTCTGAGACATCTATGGATACCAAACACCATGAAACATTCATAACGGAATTACAGGATGGAGAGAAAAAGCAAATGATCGAAGATGCGCTGAACAACATTTCAAAGATAATTTTTACTCCAAGTGGTGACTGTAGAGGTGAAGGGATTCTTATGTATGCGATACATAAGAATTGGGTAGAAAAACACCTTTCTGACAATGATAGGATGAGGGAGCAAGACTGGATAGATTTTAAACAGCATTGGAATGGAAGTCTACGAGCTATGTATTGTGAAAACAGACGGCTTAAAGAAAAGGCAGAAGCCAGTGATAAGTCAGTAAAAGAGATGGCTGAGAAATATATGAATACAGAACAGCACACAATTAACCTGAGTAAAATGATGGACGGAGAAAAAAGAGAAAGCTCAAACAAATGGTAGATAAAATTGTAAACTAAAATTATGTCCGAAGAAGGGTGTGGAGTCTTACTTCAGAGAATTTGACGCTCTATGGGAAGAAACTAAAACAGAGTGTGGTTATAAAGTACCAGAAGAGATTTGTATGCAGAAAGCAATGTGTGCACTTCTGATAGCCAAACTACCGTGGAACGTGGCTAATTTAGCCAATGTGGACTGGTGGAACAGGATGGGTACTATAGATAGAGAAAATATGTGGCATCACTTTCAAAATTCATTGGACTTGTCATCTAGAAAAGATCAATGTGGAGAATAACACAAAATATTTGGCCAACAACTGTGGTCATGGATTAAATGAGAGACAAGAACAAAGATGAGACAAATCCGCATTTAAATAATAATGGGTATGATTCCAACAATGAGAATAATGAAAAAGATAATGATGGGAGGGATGGAATAAAAGCTCCGCACTGATGAATAAAGCGTGTAAGAGTTGTGCTGATAAAAAGGCAAAAAAGAAGTGTATTTACTGTGAGAACACATGCAGTAAATGCATGGGGGAATTGTGTACCTTGTGCTGCATGAAAGATGAAATTTGTGTCAGGGTATCAGCAAAAAAGAGAGGAAGGCCTTCAGGTTCAAAAGCAGTAATAAGAGGAATAGTCCGAACAAGAAAAAAATTAAGAAAGCAGAAGAGGCAAGTAAGGAGGAAAATAAGAGTGGTAATCAACAAAAAGGGAGGACAATGGGCCTACGATTATATTCAAACAGCAAGCAGGCATTGGAAATCCTATTGGAAAAGATGGGGAAAGAAAAGCCGATTGACAGCGAGATCAATTTGGAGGGTAAAATCACCAGAACAAACTCTAGAAAAAATTGCCGCCTCTCATAATATGACAGTTGAAGAGTTGTTGGTTGGAAACAACATATTGAAGGATGACAACCAAGAAAATCTTCCAGAAGAAAATATACAATGGCTGGGTAAAAAAAAGGATTACAAAGAATTGAGTTCCAATGACGATTCAAATGAAAACGGAGAAGCAGAGGAAGATAGAATGAGTGACAAAGAAGAAGATGAATCGTCGAAGGAAAGAAGTACTCATAGGGAGGAAGAGGATAAGAAAAACAAAGAGGAAGCGGACCCAATTGAAGTTACAACGGATCCAGCATTACAATTGGGAGATACAGAGAATATAGAAGAGAAAGCGGCAAAGGCAACGGACCCAATTGAAAACAATGAACGGGAAGAAAAAAGACAACAACATGGAAAGATTATATTACCAATGCTGCCATCATGGTTGTAAAAATAAATGGTGAATGTGAGGGAGGAAGAGGATAAAAAACGAAAAGGAAGCGGCAAATGTTGTGGTTTGACTCTCCAAATGGCAAACATGAGGGAAGTTTTGGTGCAATTCCAGGGCACAAACTAACTTATTGGGTAATGACTCAAAAAGTATCCGATCCAAGCCATGAATACATTTATCATGACCCATCAAATTCATATTGGGAACAACTTTGTCACACAGAATCCCGGAAATGTTGTGGTTTGACTCTCCAAATGGCAAACATGAGGGTATTTTTGGTGCAATTCCAGGGCACAAACTCACTTATTGGGTAATGTACTCCAAAAGTATCTGGTCCAAGCCATGCATACATTTATCATGACTCATCAAATGCATATTGGGAACAACTTTTCCAAACAGAATGCTGGAAATGATGTGGTTTGTCTCTCCAAACGGCACAAATGAGGGAATTTTTGGTGAAATTCCAGGGCAGAAACTGACTTATTGGGTAATGACTCACAAAGTATCCGGTCCTGGCCATGGATATATTTTTCATTACTCATCTGATGCATATTGGGAACAACTTTTACAAACAGAATGCTGAAAATGTTGTGGTTTGTCTCTCCAAATGGCACAGAAGAGGGTATATTTGGTGCAAATCCAGGGCACAAACTGACTTATTGGGTAATGACTCAAAAAGTATATGGTCCAAGCCATGAATACATTCATCATGACCCATCAAATGCATATTGGGAACAACTTTGCCCCACAGAATCCTGAAAATGTTGTGGTTTGTCTCTCCAAATAGCAAATATGATGGTATTTTTGGTGCAATTCCAGGGCACAAACTGACTTATTGGGTAATGACTCACAAAGTATCCGGTCCTGGCCATGAATAATTTTTTCATGACTCGTCAAATCCATATTGGGAACAACTTTGCCCCACAGAATGCTGGAAATGTGGTGATCTATCTCTCCAACTGGCACACAAGAGACAATTTTGGGTGTGAACCCAGGGCACAAACTGACTTAGTGGGTAATGACTCCCAAAATATCAGATCCAGGCTGTTCATGAATAATTTTTTCATGACTCATCTGATGCATATTGGGATCAACATTTACACTCAAAATACAAAAAATGTTGTGGTTTGTCTCTCCAAATGGCAGACAAGATAGTATTTTTGGTATGAATCCAGGGCACACACTGACTGAGTGGGTAATGACTCCCAAAGTACCAGGTCAATTCAATTTTTTTTCTGGCACATTTCATCTTATCCATAATTGGAATAACACTTATAATCCAATCACCAAACATGTAGTTTAATGAGTGTCAAATAAAATTAATTCATAAGTTGCTTAATCAAAATGGAAGTGCTGTTTTTGGATTATTCTCAGACAAAAAAAAGTGTGCAGGCATTGCTGGTTGTAGATGATACTACATGCAAAAAGGTACAGCGTTGGGTACTTTGCAAAAGTGTACGTAGGTACCGGTAGGTACTGTGCTGACCCAGGACAGTGTCAAACTACCGACTGGCTATCAGATTCTACAGATGATTAGGGAATTTAAGTACATAACCTTCGTGTAATCAAAATTTCCATTTTGAAAAAAATATGGCGCGGGAGGGGTGGCTTGCACTGGTACATGCTTTACTTATATAGAAAATAAAGGCCACACACAAGCCAGACACATGGAAGAAGTCAGGGTACACAGCATACACAACACACCCAAAACCACACACATTAAAAACTGAAGAAACACGAAAAACTGAGCACACACACGAAACTGCACACACAAAACCAAAAAAAATAACCACATACTTCTTGGTCGGCACGGTATTTTTTTTAAAGTACAGAAAATGAATGTTGTGCGACAGTCACGGACAACAGAACAATGGAACAACAAAGAAACACTAGTGAGTGTAACAGGGGAACAAGGGAACAACAAAATGGAACAACAACAACGGAATGCAAGTGAGTGACAACAATGACGGCAATTTGTTGGAGATTCTATTTGTTTCTGATCTTTCTTTCTTTTATTTTTATCGGACGGGGGAACAACAGAGCGAAAACAACAAACAGAATGGAACAACGGAGCAACAATGGAACGCAAGTAAGTGACAACAGTGACGGCAATTTGTTGGGGATTCTATTTGTTTCTGATTTTTCTTTCTTTTATTTTTATTGAATGGAACAACAGAGCAGAATAGCAAATGAAACGGAGCAACGGAACAATAACGGAACACAAGTGAGTGACAACAACAACAACAATTTGTTGGAGATTCTATTTTTTCTGATCCTTCTTTCTGTTATTTTTATTTTTCACAGCAAAAATGGAACAATGAAACAATGGAACAAAACAACGACACAATGTAGTGAAACAACAAACATGGAGCAACAAAAATGGAGCAACGAAAACGGAGCAACAAAAACGGAGCAACGAAAATGTAGCAACAAAAATGGACTAACGCAAACGGAGCAACGCAAACGGAGCAACGCAAACAGAACAACAAAAACGAAACAACAAAAACGAAACAACAATGGAACATGGTCAAAACGGAATGCCAAAATGGAACAACAAAACGAAGTAGCGGCAGCAGCAAGCAACGAGAGCAACAGCGTGGGCACAGTAGTAGAAACAGCGGCAAAAGCTAGAGTAATAAACCCAACTCCAACCCATGAGTGATGAATGTTGATTCGGCAATAACAGCATCAATGAATGCCCATTTATCCCTTCAACTAATGTAGAAAATAACAGTACATACATAATACAAAAATACTACTAATTATGAACTTAATATTGAGAATATTAGAAATAATGGAGGATTCGTAATACGTTGCAATAGGAATAAATCAAGCATAATAGAATCTACATTTTAAAAAGGGAATATTGTAGTCCAGAAATAGAATTCACAATTAGGAGAGCAGAATCGAATTGTTATTTGGGAGATTAATATTTTGGAATTAATACAGAGTCAAGATGTCTTTTTTATTCGTGAATAGAAGTAAGTGTTGTTGGTACGGAATAATAATTGGGTTCTGCTAGAGACTGAAATAAATTATTTTTATTCGAGAGTAGAGTAATGTGCATCACGCGCACAGAATTATTCTTTGTATGATTTTAAGGCAATAACTATGGTCGCGCGGGGGTGGGAATTTCAGGGTGTCCAGAAATATTGCCGTGTTAAAATCACGCACAAAATTTGTGCGCAAGAAGTAAATTTGAACCCCGCGAAACAGTTCTCGGACGCATAAAGAAAAGGCAAAGGTTGATAGTGTAATAGTCAAGCGATGACTCATAGGAACTTAAGCAGAGTTTAAGAAGTGGTAGGGATATTGTTTGCAGGCCTGTAGAAACAGGGATTTTTAGTTTGGTGAGTGAAAACAATATGTGTTTGCATACTGGATGGATATCAGGACACGAACCGATAATAGTTTTGCTAGAAGCAACTATGGTGTAGACATTGCCGGAAGAACCAATGACAAAAAGTGAGAAGGAGGGTGATGCTTTGAAGCGGTGTCGGAGAATATAAAATGATTCTGAAACTGAACAGCGTTGACGCTTTTTGTCGGCAAACAGCCAAACTGTGCAGAGAAGGCATAGAAGAAAATGAGGGTATCGATGACAAAGTAATAAAAGTTTGCAACCAAAGTAATAAATCTATTCACATAGTGCATAGATTTATTAATTATTGAATATAATTTGGCAGTCAAGACTGTCTCGACTTTCAAAACTTTATTAATTGAATAAAAACCAAATAAACTCCAACGGAATCTTAAAATCATACCCAACGCATGAATCAATCATGTGCACCTCTTGCACCTCTTTTGCCGGCATGCTTTTTTGGTGATCATCACTAATTTTGGCCAGCTGAAAAATTGTAAACACTGATTTTGCCAAAAAATTGCAACCAACTCAACAACAGTACGAGTGGTCTCTCCAGCACATTAGACAGGGCACCAATGTCCTCCTACACTACTGTTGCTGCTCTTGTTGCGCTTGCTAGTAGATTATTAGTAGACAATGTGTCAGTAGACGATACGTCACTAGAGGCAGACAATTCACCGTATGATGAATCGATTCGATTCAGCTGCTCACACAAGGAAGAAAAAGGAACAAGAACACCTCCAATACCACCGATCGTAACAATCAACAACATGCCCTCAACTGGAGGCAGGAAAGCTGACGTCGGCAACTACACCAAGGCCGAGTTGGAGAGCATGCTTGCTGCCATTAGAGCTATCTTACCATGTGGAGTTGATGACTGGGACAATGTCAGAGACCTAGACGCTAAAAAATATCCTCAAGGGGATGATTTTTCCATTCGCAAGAAATTCAATCAATTGTACCGGAATAAGGGGCCAACTGGCAATCCAAACATGAGATGGGACATTAGTGAGGCAAAGGAACTCTTCCAAATGATAGGCAATAAATCATGCATTACAGACAGAGAAGATAGGTATGATGTTGAAAGAAATGAGTCTACTCCTCCTCCTCCTCCTCCTGTTGTTACAACTCAACCGGTACCACTTCTACTTGGTCCACCAACTCAACCAACACAACCCAAAGAAGTTACACAGTTTGAAGAAGTTAGTACCATTAGTAGTAGCAAGAAGAGACATTACAATTGCAAAGCTGACAATGAATCAAAGATGATGAGCGTGATTGCTGCAGTATTGAAAGAGGGAAGAGAGGATCAAAAGCTTCAGCAGCAGGCATTGGAACTCCAGCAACGGGGGCAGATGAAGAGAGGAAGGTGTTGTTGCAGGCACTCCTTGCTCAACTTACTAGTGGCGACGGCCCTAGTGGTGGCGGCCCTAGTGGTGGCGGCCCTAGTGGCGCCGGCCCTAGTGGCGCCGGCCCTAGTGGCGCCGGCACTAGTGGCGCCGGCACTAGTGGCGTTGGCGCCGGCGGTCCTATTGGCAGCGGCTCTGGCGGTCGTACTACATCTCCTATTACTCCACATGTTACTACTCCCCAAGTTACTGCTGAAGGGAAGCTCACTGCTGAAGGGGGGAAGCTCAAAAGAAAAAGAAACAGTCTCCAGCATCGCGACTACAGCAGCAGTGACGACAGTGATGACAGTGCCAGCAGCAGTGACGACGATTTGTTAGAAATCAATTAGTGATTTTGATTAGTGAAGACAAATTGAATTGTTAGACGAATCAAATCGTTAGATCAATTAGTTAGTTAGTAAAAATAAACAAATCGATTACGAATTCGTTAAACTCAACAACACTACCGACCGACCACCGTTGCTCCAGACAGAAACTTAGGCTACAAAGACCATAGAAAAACTCTATTGCAACCCCTTAGAAGAGGGATCCAAAACCACTAGGGGTGCGCTGGAGCAAAATTATTCAGTTGTATTGTCGACTGCTCTAAATAATGCTAATTCGTAATGCTAATTCGTACTAACTACTATCGATTATCTAATTTGCTGTGACGTAATCGATCGACTAATCGATCAATTGTACACGATCAATTGTAATCGATCAATTCAACTCTAAACTACATCATTTGCGGTTTCGGTTGGTACCAAACCATAGGAGAAGAAACCTTCAGTCTGACTCATGTAGGTGTTGAGTATGGTGTTGGTTCCAACTCTAGCTGTCTGGAAATTGTACAACAACACGACAAGCTTCAGAATGATCCTCCTGTATCCCGTTTCTTCCAGCAACATGTTATCTTTGAGCCAAGGGAACCCACCTTGGATCTGCCTCATCCCCCACTCAGACATATGTCTAATGCTAGTTGCTTGTCTGTTCACTGTAATAGCCTTGCAAATGGCACATTTTTTTCATTGCCGCGGCCTCTTCGTTAGATGTACCCTCGGATATTCCTACAGGAGCTGTCAGAGGGTTGTATTGACTACTTCTAATAAGGTAGTCGTTTGTAGATAACTATATGCCAAATTGACAACCACCTTTGCCTTATACAGCTCATACATGCGCTCCATCTTTTCATACAGCCCGTAGTTGGCCTGAGTAGTACTATCATGCCAAGACCCAGGAGCGTTCAAGACACAAGCCCAGATCCTACCATCCAGGCAGAAAATAAAGACACTATTGATGTATGTAGCACAAGTCCAACCATTGAAGTATTGATTCTGTTTCGTCCAGTCGCCAGACTGCTAGATATGCAGTTTAAGCCTGTCGCAAGCACCCCGCACTCTGTGTGGACCAAGCGCTGGATACTTTGCAGCAATAGCATCGGCGTATTGTTGAGTCTCTTCTTCATTTGGCAAAGCAAACTTTTGCAGCAGGATGGTCTTGTAATGCAGAAAGAAGGAGCTTACACCCCAATTTCAGTCGTCTGTACATATGAGAAGCTGTGAATCCAAACGCTATAGCAACTGCTCTTGGTGCTGATCCTTTGGTTCGGAACCAGAATAAGATAAGAGCAAGACGGCACATCCGGTTGCATCGAACTCTCGACAATGAATATAATCGTGTTTATTATATTCCTTAAACTTCCAAGTTGATCCAGTGTTCTTATCAATAGTGTACAAATTGAAGAGAGGATCAAATATATCTGGAAGCTCCCTGAATACTAGTACATGGTTGACTCCACAGCAATTGAGAAGGGCTTGATCATTGCCCGATCGATAGAGATACATGTAAGCAGATTGGCTGTATCTCTTAATTGCAATCCTAGGAGTTCTATGATCCCTTCTTTTCTTATCTTCCTCACCAAGTAGTGGGTTGTTGTAATCGGGGGTTAAGTAGTTGCAGAGCTAACTCCAGGGCCATGTTGATTGTTGATTGCCGATTGTCAGTTTAAAAAGAAAGAGTGTTTTGCGAAAGAGTGTTTGCTGGAGAGGAACTTAAGTGTTTTAGCGAGGATAGTGAGGAATCAGCAAGCAAAGCAATATCAGCAACAAATCGTACGGTACATGAAAAATTCTGAAATTTTCAACAGGCCAGGTGGCACGGGTAGTGATTAAACAGACAGTTACTGTTTCTTATTTAGCGATTCCAAATTCCACATTCACTCGGAGTGAATAGTTAATAAAAAATATTCATCCGTTGGGTGCCAAAAATCTATTCAGTCTATTCACTTGTGAATATTTTTTTATTACTTTGGTCTTTTATTACTTTATCATTGGTGGGAATCACTCAATGATATAAAAATTCAAATGAGAACTGGCTCAGCAAAATTATGTAGACATGCAGCAGAAGAACCAATAAGGGAGCGTCCTTCAAAATGTTGCCACAGGCTAGTGACATTCCATGTAGCAGTACAAAACTGTGATTCCCCGTTGGCTCAATTTTACTCGGTTTTTGTTTACTCCTCAGCGTTGACGTCGTCAGTGGCCTCGTTGTCCTTCATAGGTACAGCAAGGGTAGCGGGAGCCTCTTCCTTAGCAGCGTCTTTTCCACAAAGCAATCCGGAGTGTCCCTTGATCATGATGAGTAGTGACAACAAAGAGGATCCCAAGATGGTGAAACCCATGATCATGAACGCTTTCTTATACTCCAAGTTGCGGAAACCAAGTCCGAAGCAGACGGCCCCAGTGTTTCCTCCAGCTCCAACGATACCGGAGATGGATCCAGTGGCAGGTGGGTCAATATATGGGACAATACCATAGGAAGTACCTTCGGCAGCTTGGACAAAAAGAGAGAAGAAGACCATCACGGCAATAGCAGCTCCGAGAGAGTTGGTTTGGGCAAAGACCAAAACAAGAACACCTTCAATAATCAAACAGACAGTCTGTGCCATAATGCGACCTCGCATTCCCAAGTATTGATTTCCTTTGTCAGACATGAACCCTCCAAGACCGCGAGCAAACAAGTTCATGAAACCAAAAATGGAGGCAATGGCGGCGGCAGATTCAGTAGAAAGGAAAAATTTATCCTTGAAGTAGAGGGCAGCGGCGTTGTTCATGGTCAGTTCAACACCGAAGCAGCATGCATATTGGATGAAAAGAATCCAAGTGTTGAAGTTGAAGGCTCCCTGACGGAATGAGGCGGCGGCGGAAACATCAGCCATTACGCCATGCTTCTTCAATTCAGAGTAATTTCCCTTCGGCGCATCATCGGAAATCTTGTAAATAATGACTCCAGTTCCAAATGCTACAACGGCTGGGACAATAGAGACATACCTCCATGCCTTCGAAGCATTTCCATCGAAGAAATACTTGAAAAGGGGGAAAAGAGCGGACCCCATGACAAGCTGGGTGACACCACCTCCAAGGTTGCCCCAGCCACCGCACAAGGCATTGGCAGTACCGACGACTTCCTTGCAAAACATACGGGACGACCAGTATTGGCACGTCACAAAGGTACCTCCAGCAGAACCAATGAAAAGGCGAAGAATGGCAAGTCCAGTAGCGGTCTTCACTGTCCCAGTTAGGGCAGTCGGGATCGACGCAAAGCACAAGACAGCAACCATTGGAATACGGGCCCCGAACTTATCACAAGCAGGTCCGAGGATGAATCGCATGAAGATAGTACCGGCTACACCGACAATGGAAGAAGTCCAGATTTGTTGCTTCGTCAATTTGAGATCATCTCTGATCTCAGAGAGGAGGGGGGCAATGGCAAACCAGATGAAGAAGGCGATAAAAAATCCCCACCAGGAACAGTGAAAGGCTCTCATGTGAGGACGAGCAAAGGAGCAGAGCTTGATTGTTTTAGCCTTGTCATCTTGATCGGGGTCGACTTCGATGTAGTATTCGGAGTATTTCTTCCACTCTTGCTGAAAGGAAGTTGAACGCAGTAGGTGATGTGAGAATGATACCTGGTAATGTAGTGGAATGTTGAACGACATCGTCTCGAATTCAAAGGATAATGCTAATTGCAATAGAGGCAAATACTTACGGGAGCTCCGGTGTCAACTTCAGCTTCGGACATGGTGCGTGAATCAATTTCTCTACCGGTGGTATGATCAAACGAAAACTGTTAAGATTTATCTTTCGCTTTGTTCGTTTTTGAAGATTGCTCAACAAGATTTTGTGAGTGTCGTGTGGAGTTCAAAATTGAATTGTCGATTTCCTTGTTCTCTTCCGTCTTTCTTTTCGGAAAAAGCGTTTGAGCACAGTGTTGCGAAATCGTCCGTAAGAAGTGTGTCCACCGGTATTCCAAAACTTCCTTTCCAGTGATGGGAATTTCTTCGATGCAATGATGGAGACGAAAGGTACTCGTACGTACGACTTACAAGGAAGAGAAACAGACGTTAGCAGAATATCACATTCATTAAACTCTCTCATGACTTGGGAAGTTTGACGGAACAAAGTTGGATCGTATCCGGGACTCAAGAGTTTATTCGTCGATTCAGCAAAAACGAGACGCCACTCGATTGATTCTCTTAAATAATTTAATCTCCAGCAATTCAATTATTGAAAGAACTGTGTTTAATATCCAGTGAGCAATACAAAGTATGCCGTGTCTTCCGGAGGTTCGCCAGGTTCCTGCTCCATTTATTTGTTAGGTTTAGACTAATATGACGTATGAGGGGGGAACCCATTGCCTTCCGGAGGCTCTCTAGTACAGTTCTTGTTCTTCGACATAATCAACCAATGAATATCCATCGATCAGAAAAATACCGACTGAAGATTCCAGCACTTTTCTGAGGCGTCATTACGCATATCTCATTTTTGAAATCTTTTTACTCCGTAGGTTAGTAATAATGAGATCTTTTTTTAAAATAATATCATATTTGTTGATACCGAGCAAACTGCGAGTACTTGTAGCAGAAGTGTTCGAAATGTTGTCACATTCTCTTTCGTTGTATTGATCATCATCACTTGTTCAATCTCTTATTTTCTTTGCCATACTATATTATCGTACTAAATCCTACTCGTACGCATTTAGGCTCTTCATTGTATGGTACGGTACAGCACGATAATACAGTATGGCAAAGAAAAATATTTCTGGAATAGCCGTATCAAAACCGCCGCCCGGTGGCAGACAAGATTCTCGCACTTTCGATTCCTGCTTTTCCTTCTTCCTAATCGTAGTCTGACGGTACCGTAATACCGTAGTCGTCGCCATCTTCTGTCATTTTTTGAACATGCTGCGGCCAAGGGGTCATAGTTGAAAGGGGGGCGATACGCCGTCTGTCTATCGCCCGTTTTCGCTCCGTAACACTACTGGCAGTTAGAAAAAAACGTGAGCTCTGTCTGTGGTATTCAAACCCTCACGATTGAATTCCCACAATTCATAAAAACCTGGAAGCTGATCTCAGCAACAAATGCCATGCCAGCCAGCCTTCAATATTGAAGACTGGATGAAATACATATCTTGATTCGTCTATGTGTAAAGAACATTGGATTCAGTTCAACGCCAGCAATCCAACGCTTAGCAAATAAAGACAAGCTCAACTCTTTGGAGTCGTTTACAGAACTTGCTCACAATCTTAGTATTAGTCCATTTACACACACATACATACACACTATATTACTATGTTAGTACCTTCTACTTAGAGGCATACGACACTGTTTAAGCAGTCAAATCATTGCTTCGACCTACTAGTACAATACTATCCTACACTCGAGTAACAACTCTAACAAGCAACCAACTGCTCCTACTGATTGTCCAGTAATGACAAGCTACTTTGTTCTCCCTTTTAAGTTGACTTTGACCAAGAGTCACTTAAGATGATAGAGTACAAGCAGACAAGTACTACCAATGGAGTCTCAGAGACTGTCAAGGTTAAAGTACCCTTCATTACTGCAGAAGCATCCCTTTTCCAAGTTCTTTTCACTATCAATGAATTCTCACTTGCAAAGAAAACCCTTTCCTTAACAACAGGACCAAATCAAAATGAAAAATTTGCTGATCTCCTCAGAGATTATGCCAATCTAAACTGGTGGAATGAGTATGTATCATCCAACGTACCAAATTGAATCGTTGATAACTTTCCAACCACGATCGATGCCTTTATTAACTGCAAATTTGACAACAACACCGATGCATATCAATGCCATAAAAGATTCATCACCAACATCAAGAAGACCACCAACATGACTGTACACCAGTTTGTCTCCATGGTTACTCTTCACAACCATGTGATCCTTCGGCTGCTTTCAGGACATCCACCTGAGAATGCAGCCATCAATGATGAAGACTTCGAGAGTTTGATTTTCAAATCCATACCTAGTACCAAATGGAAGGAAACCTATGAAGAACACCAATCTCCCTATGAGGACACCCTCACACAGATCATGACAAGGATGGAGAGATATTAGAACAAAGAAAACAAGAAAAGTAAGAAAAACAAACAAGATAATTCCTCCCAAAACAGGAATAACAACAACAACAATAGCAACAACAATCAGAACAACAGTAACCACCGCAACAACAACCAAAAAAATTGGAACAATCAAAACATCAATCAATTGAACAACAACAATGGCCAAAGCCAACAACAAGGCTCCAACAACATCCAAGGCAACAACAACAACAACAACAACAATGCCTCCAGGAGAGTAGCAGATGGCTCACCATGCCCTATTCACCCAGGTACAAATCACACTTGGGGCCAATGCTAACTCAATGCCAGGAATTCAAACCGGCCTACTAATCAAAACAACGATAACAATGATGCATGTGTGAATGATCAAAATTCCAACAGCAACAACAGCAATCAATCAAGCAATTCATCCTGTGGCAACAACTCACATGAGCCCAAACAACACATGTATGTGTTCATCAACCAACCAGAAGAAACACTTCCATCTGCACCTTGGCCAGATCTCTTCCATGTAGATATGGATGTCAATTCTGAATATTATATATTATAATCCGGATCTTCAGTGATTTCATATTGATGAAACCTCTGATTCCCACAGCAATGAAGACAATGTTGCTTCTAGCAACAACAAGGACATTGATCTTGCTCCAACCACAGTCAGTGTCTGCAACTCCATCAATGGTACATCAGGAAAGTATTACCTGAAGACTCTCTTTGATTCCAGATCAACCAACAATCTCATTGTTGAATCAGCCATTCCTGCTGAAGCCAAGAAGCACTCTCTTGCTCAACCGGTCCAAATACAACCAACCAACGGTAGAGCCACTTGTAATCACTATGTGATCCTGGAGAATATCATGTTTCCAGAGTTCTCCTACTCCATGAGAGTATTGAAGATCAAGTGTTTCATCGTCGCCCAGAACATCAACTATCACCTCCTCATTGGCCGAAGGACCATGAGAGATCTTGGAATGAAGATGAACTTCAAAGCTTGCACCATAGAATGGTATGGAAAGACCATGCACTTCCATCCAAGGAACTACTTTGATAACAAATCGTTGCTCCACAAGGTCGTGTCAGCAGAGCCTCACTCTGTTGCTGAAAGCTATTCAAACCAAGCTGCTCAACAACCACATGCCAATGGCACCTCCAAGTATGAGAAGACTGACCTTTACAAGCTAGCGTCTGAACAACAACACCTCTCAGACGATGAGAGATCTTGCTTGCTGAAGATCATCCGTGAAGCACAAGAACTTTTTGAAGGCTTGAATGACAAGGAATTAGGCATTTTCACTAATCAAGAGTTCCACATTGATCTCCAGCAAGATGCAAAGCCATTTCACATCAAACAACCATATCCAATTCCACTCCGCCAACAGGAAGCTGTGAAGAAGGAAATTGATTGACAAGTTAAACTTGGCATTCTTGAAAGATGCTATGCAACCAAATGGGGAATGCCCATATTTGTAGTCCCTAAACCGGATGGTTCCTGTAGACTCATGAGCGGCTTTTGGGAGCTCAATAAAGTCACCAAGAAACTCCACTATCCACTTCCATAGATCCAAGACATCTTCTGCAGAAGAAGAGGGTTCAAATATGTGAACCTTATTGACGTCAGCATGCAGTTTCACACCTTCAAGCTTGATGAAGCCTCCACTTGGCTCTGTGTCCTTGTTACTTCATTTGGCAAATTCCGGCTTCTCCAATTGCCAATGGGCTTCCTCAACTCTCCAAGCTGGGCTCAAGGCTGTATGAAACAGATGCCTCTTCACTTGAAAGACATTGAAGTATACATCAATGATATTGTAATCTTCTCTGACACTCTAGAATCTCACTACAGCAAATCTGTCTCTTCTGTTCTTTCCTTGCTCAAGGTCCACAACTTTCCTGTCAAGCCCTCCAAGTGCCATTGGTTCCAATCACAAGCACCATGGCTTGGCCACATCATTTCCAGAGATGGAATCAGACCAAATCCAAAGAAGATTGATCCAATCTTGAAACTCACGTTTCCCTCAACAACAACCCAACTTTGATCCTTTGTTGGCATGATCAACTTCTATCGTAATTTCTATCCAACACCCGCTGAAGTCCTTGCTCCTCTCACCAACCTCTCCAGTAGATCCAAAGGAAAGCTCACTCCAACTCCAGAGCTCTGAGCTGCCTTCAACGAGGCCAAGAACCTTCTTGTAAAGGTCATCTTGCTTGCCTTCCCTGATCCAAACAAGCCCTTCCATGTCTACACTGATGCTTCAGACTACCAACTTGGTGCTGTTGCTATCTAAGAAGGAAGAATCATCCTCAGCTTCTCTCGCAAACTCAACGCTGCTCAACAGAAATACCCAACAATTGACAAAGAGATGTTCTGCATTGTTGAAGTCTTCAGGGAACTTTGACCCATTCTTTGGGGTGCCAAAATCATTGTATGGACGGACCATATCAACTTGACTTGCCAAAACCTCACAAGTCACCGGATTATGACTTGGAAAATGATCTGAAAGAATTTTCTCCAGTCTTCAAATATGTCAAAGGCAAAGATAATGGGATTGCTGATGCCCTCTCCAGCCTTCCGTTTCAGCAATCCCCAGCGGAAAAGAAGGAATCTCCAACTCCGACTTTGACTTTGGATTTGGAAATTGTAACCAATCCAACCGACCCTCCAACTGATCCAGAAATTGATCCAACCGCCAATCCCACTGATCCAACAGCCGAGACCAATCCAACAGACACCCTTTCCCTTCCAGACTTGTTCCTCAACTACCCAGAAGATACAATTGGCAAAGAGATGCTTTGTATTGTTGAAGTTTTCAAGAAATTCAAACCAATCCTTTGGGGTGCAGAAATCATAGTATGGACTGACCATCTCAACTTGACTCACCAAAACCTCACGAGTCACCGCATTATGACTTGGCAAATGCTTCTTGAAGAATTTTCCCCTGTATTGAGATACATCAAAGGCAAAGACAACATGATTGCTGACGCGCTCTCAAGGCTCCCTATCCAGCAATCCCCAGAGGAAAAGAAGGAATCCAAAATTATCCAACCGACAATCCAATTGATCCAACGGTCTTTCCAACCAACACTCTTTCTCTTTCAGATTTATTCATCAACTACCCAGCAGATATTCCAGCATATCCCTTAGCCTTTGCTCAGCTTGCAGCCAACCAAGCAGCCAATGAAGATATTTCCACCAATCCAAGGTACACAACTGAAAATTTCAATGGTACCAACTGAGAATTGTTGAGTCCAATGGTCAACAAAAAATTGTACTCCCTCCAAATCAAGTACAAGCCATGATCAAACATTACCACCATGTGCTTGACCATGCTGGCACTGAAAGATTGTATCAAACCATTAATCAATTTGTATACGCTCCAAACTTGAAGGACCGATCAATTCCTTCTGCCATTCCTGTGATGCTTGCCAAAGATACAAGAATACCCACCAAAGTCACGGCCAACTTCCAACCAAAGAACACCAATATGCTCCCTGGGATACCATTGCAATCAATGGAATCGGCCCTTGGAAGATCAAGCTTCCTGGCCATGGAACAATTGCCTTCAATGGATTCACCATCATGGATATGTGCACCAACCTTCTGGAAATAATTCAAGCGCCACAAGTGAACCCAACCAGCCTCATGGCAGTCCATGCCCTCAACAATGGCTGGCTCTCCAGATATCCAAAACCAGTTAACTGCATCATCGACCAAGGAACCAACTTCTTAAGCAATGACTTCCAACTCTACCTTGTGAATCTTGGAATCAAAGCCAAGGTTTGTTCCGTTCAAAACCCACAGGCAAACACAGTCCTTGAAAGAGTACATGACACCATCAAGTCGGCAATGCAAACCAAGCTCAACACCAATCCACCACGGACCCTTCAGGCAGCAAATGGCATTGTCGATAGTGTCTTTGCTTTGGCTCAGTTTGCTGTTAGATCAACCATCAACAAGACCTTTGGAATGTCACCCGGAGCCCTTGTCTCCCATCGCGATATGTTTCTTCCCATCCCTGTACTTACAGACTTGGCCATGGTCAGGAACAAACAACAAGCTCAGCAAGAAGCAAGGGGCCTTGCACAATCACCCAAATTCATACACATGGGACTGTTTCCTTTCTCTTAGGAAATCATGTCGTCCATGCATGGACATTTGGAAGCTCAAACTGTATCACACCAATTAAAAATTTACTATCTATTGAATACTGGTTATGCACGAGCACCAAAATTCTGTACAACCAAGTGAAGCTTTTATGGGAAGAAAAAGAGTCTGGCATTCAAACCCTCATGATTGAATTCCCACAATTCATAAAAACCTGGAAGCTGATCTCAGCAACAAATGCCATGCCAGCCAGCCTTCAATATTGAAGTCTGGATGAAATACATATCTTGATTTGTCTATGTGTAAAGAACATTGGTTTCAGTTCAATGCCAATCCAACGCTTAGCAAATAAAGACAAGCTCAACTCTTTGAAGCAGTTTATAGAGCTTGCTCACAATCTTAGTATTAGTCCATTTACACACACATACCTACACACTATATTACTACGTTAGTACCTTCTACTTAGAGGCATGCGACACTGTCCTCGTGTGTGACTAAAAATCTCAAAAACTTCCAACACAATCTTGTAAGTCCCCAAAATGTTTTCGTTCCATATTACTGAAATCACTGCTGTACCGTAGTGAAGGAGTCAGCAAAGGACCATGTTACACCATGGAGCTCCAATGAATTTTAAACACAAAAGTACATGCACTTATTGTTCATACATTTTGCAGTAGTGCTTGCTATTGTTCCTTTTGATTTTTGTTTTTGGTCCCCCTTATTAATATCACTAAAATTATAGCTAGTTTCTTTGCTTGTTTCAATCCGAAGTTAAAGGAGAAGAGTTGTTATTTACAGGTATGAACATAACAAGGTTCATCTTGACCATGATATTCCCTGGGAAACACCATGTATACTCTCATCCTATGCTATTCCTTGTGTTAACCCTTGTGTGGTGTGCACCATGTCAATCTTATCATTATTTTGCTATATTCTGATTTGCCAGGTTGAACCTTACTTTCTTACTCATTATAGTGTTTTCATCAGTCTTGATGTTTGTCTGGTGTACACTGGCTGTTTATCATAGGGGGATACAAAATGTCCCCAACCAGATCTTGTCTACTGACTTTCCCATTACAATTACTGGTTTGATACTTACTGGTGTTATTTTCACCCGTACCCATACCATTGTTTTTAATGGGATAATGTTTCTCTGATATCCCAACTGATGGTAATAATTTCAATATCACCAGCACCAATGATATTTTCACTCTCACTTGCATTTATGATAACTTCACTATCACTGACATTGATGATCCTAACGAGACAATCTTTCTTGGCCTTGTTCCCATCATGCTGGTTACCGGTGATTCTAACGGGGTAATGCTTACCAGGTTTCCCATTATAATCACCGATGATATAATCACTGGCATCAATGTTCCCTTTGATACTGACCCAGTTGTTCACTCTGCCAGTGAAAAGTGTACTTTTATTAGTATCCCAACTTACCTCAGGTTTTCCCTTACCTGGCTTATTGACTACCGGACTCATTATCTTCATACCCCTATTAGCTATCCAAAGTACTACTAGTAAAGGAAAATGTGGTGCATGAATGATTTTTTTGTGCGTGCTTGGAGTCATGTATTAGTAGCAGGTAATATGTATGATATGTTCTTGGTTTGAAAGAATCTTGCATATGGTATGCTACTACCCTGAAAAAAGATCGCACACATTTTGAAAAATGATTGCATGTATGAAAAAATATCAAGTCTTATGAGTCTGATTTGATGTTGTTGTCCGTAGGACACTTTCTCACTTTCACACTCTACATCAATACATATGTCATTCAAACAATGATCATGTTAGCGTCAAATTTGTGTGATTTATGAAAACAAATTGGAAAAGTTTGTTGCAAGCATTAAGAACAATTCTCTATGTATTTTTGCACGCACATTTTCCAGGAGGACTATTTTTGCGTCCTAAATTGTGTCCTCAGTTGAATGGTTTTGTGACAATTTATCTCTGGCACAACTTCATTGCACGTTTACCCCAGTAATAATTTAGACTCCACTTGATTTTTGCTTTTCCCTCACATAACTCATTTTTTGTAATATTATCCTTTATTTGCGATGATATTGTCATAGTGTTATTACCAATTTCTTCTTAAATGTATTTGCCTCTTGATGATTGGTAATCTATTATGTTAGTTCCATTTTGCAATATTCACATGACAAATATAAAATACCAAAAGATGACAAACACAGTTTTGTACAAAGAAGAAAGTATTTTATCAGCTAATGCAATAATTTCATTCATACTGTCAATTTCAGTAGAAGACAAATGTATTGTGCAAACAGACATAAAATAGTAATTTACTAACCGCGGTATTATAATGTTGTCATCATCTTATACTTTTGTAAACTTTTCATGTATTTGATGTAATATTTGTAGTCCTTGTCATCCCTGGTGCCAAGAGTCTCGATCATGTTACATTGTTGCTTCTATTTTTGCTCCTTTTTACTTACTTTGTCCTCTACATCTTGTGGTGAATGATTGCCGTCTTGTTGTTGGTACATTTTAAGTAGTTCTATCTCTAATAAATCTTTTGACATTGTTCCTCCCTTTATTTTTCTATTGCATTTCGGATGTATGCGGAATGATTTGTTTGAAGTCTGTCTCTTTTGGCGACATATTCTCCAAGAACTCTTTTGACAAAGTATTGGAATTCAGGTGAATTTTTAGTCTTCATGCAATTGCTACCTATTTTTGGAGTTTGTGTTCCCATTTTCTGTGGTTAGAGCTGTTGCTGGGAAATTATCTGGTATCTGTTTGTTCCTTTTATCATCTAAGTGTTAGTGTTAAGAAGACGATTGAGTAAGAGATGATGAAGATGTGTAGTATACTGGCAACCAGTATGTTGCCATTGCTTACCTTTGTAGTTTTTCTGGCTAGAGTTTGAGCATTCTTGTGCCTACAGGTAGTGATTGTTTGGCAGAAAATTCCAGTCCACTTTGGTGCACGGACATTCATTGTCTTTGGTATTTCATCATTATTACCTGGTTTTGCAATTTTGGTAATCATTGACTGTATGAAGAATGCACTAGGCAGCAATTTCATTTTCCTGAACATTGTTTCCTTGACGTAGTACTGGGTAATGTGGTGTTCCATGCTATTGTCATTGCTCTGTTTTGTTGACAGTAGAATGTGCTGTTGACACTGTAGGTGATTGTATCTGTTTGGCTACCCATTTGTGTTTGTCGGCTCACTTCCTGATACACTGCTCGTTGGGCTGTTTGTTCTATCTGTAACAAGAGGTGTACCCTGCACCAGACTGCAAATTTGTTGTACCATGATTTCTTTGTTGTTAAATTGCAAATACTAGAAACTCACCGTTTTTGCTGTTGATTGATTTGGCACGCTAGTTTTTTGGGAATTGAATTGTTTTGGGGTAAGTATGAGGAATTTATTTTTTCGTTAAGACTGTTGCAAATAGCCATGCTAACATTATTACCTGTTCTAAGTGCTAGATTTACTGTGTCCTGAGGAGTGATATATCACTATTTGTTGTATTGTTGCACTTGTATGGGGGGTTGTACTAATGCCCACCCATCATTTGTTTGTGTGTGCCCTGATAATCTGGAATGTGGTGTCCTGAGAATCCTGACACAGACCACATCATTATTGTGTTCCCTATCCCAACAATCCATATGTTCCATCCTATATTCATACCCCATGGATGTTTGATGAAACCAGTAGTCTAGTACAGTAAGAACCTATGTTGGAGGAGTCAACCCAATTCTGAATATTTTCATGACAACCATCATGCAACAGCGTTGCTGGATGTTCAGTTTTCATGTGTCTTCTTTCATTCATTTTAAAGTTTTGTGCTGGAACAGCATTGCAGGCTTTCTGTTTGAAACTTGTTTAAAATTGCCGATGGAAAATCTCAAAATTGTGCAACGGCGTTGCGTTATGTTTAGTTTTAGTCATTTTCTTTTCGTAAGTTTTAACTTTTGTGCTGGAATGACATTGCAGGTTTTCTATTTGACAGTGGATTAAAATGAAAGGAAAATCTCAAAATCACGGAATAGTGTTTCATGATGCTCAGTTTTAGTCTGTTTCTTTTTGTAAGTTTTAAACTTTGGTGCTGGAACGGCATTGCAGGTCTTCTGTTTGAATGTTGATTCATATATTTTATACGCTTAATTTGATTCAGATGTCTTCCTATTCTGTTTTGGTATTCTTCTGTCTGGTTTGTTATTTGCAAAGCTATGTTATTTTGGTACATTGGTGAGTTTGTGTAATTATGTGGACAAGGAATTCCAATCTATCAAATTTGTTAGCAAATTGTATCAAGTTTGATTGTTCAGACACAACATATTTTCTGGTGCTTTTGCAATTGCCAATCCAAAATTCTGATGAAGATGAAGAAGTCTGTCTTGAAATCTGTCAGTTCCACTGCCCCGTCCAGGGGTGGAGAAAACACCATTGTTCAACCAACAGAGACAGCTGCAGCCATAGCCACACCGTCTTGTGGAATTGGAGAAGGGAAGACCATGCTTCCAACAGCAGAGGTACCCACAATTGCAGTCAAACTGGCTTGTGGAACTGAAGAAGGCAACAAATTGCTTCCAACAGCAGAGGTACCCACAGCCGCACAGGATCCTTCTACTGAAGGACAAAGCGTTGTGCTTCCAACAGCAGAGGTAGCCGCAGTTGGATTCTCAGCTGCACCGTATCGTGCATCTGAAGAACTCAATGAAATCATTCCAACAGCAGAGGTACCCACAGTTGCACGCACTCCCGCTCCTGGAACTGAAGAAGTAAGTGTCATGCTTCCAACATCATTGGCACCCACAGCCGCAGCCACACTGGCTCGTGTAACTGAAGGAGGAATTGTCATGACTCCAATAGCACATGTTGCCACAGCTGCAGTCATAGCTACGCCATCTTGTGGAGGTGAAGGAGGAAACATTGTGCTTCCAAAAGCAGCAGTAAGTCCAGGTGATGTAGAGGCTGACCGTCTACTGTCTGAAATTTTTGAGAATGAATCTGAATACAAAGTTCATGCACAGGTGATAAAAAGATGCGTGGAAGCTTGCCTTCAAAACCATGGCTCTGAAAGCTCTTCTCCTGTTTTGACTGACAAATTTATTACTGCAGTAAGCCAGGACCTCCAATCAACTTTCAGTCAGTTGATAAATAAGGTTTTCATTGTCACCAGTCTCTTTTTTTTGGGAGCCCCTCCTGACTTCCGCCAGAAGGAGAGAGAGGGGATGGGGGGGTGCACCAGTGGTATTGGATGCTATTCCAAGGGTTGTTGATGTGCTGTTAAATATTTTCCTACGTGACTCTGGTGATATGTTTTCAACAAAGGTCAACATCTTGGAAACAACCCAACTGACAACTCGTTTCAACAACTACAAAACGAAAGATAAATGGCACACCTTTCAGGCAGCGCTGAACTCCATTATCCAGACCAAGGATAGTACTGGTCGAACAGAGTATACATGTATCAAAGGAAAAGATGAATTGCCTGATGGCAAAACGCACGTGGTTTGGTCTATCAATGCGGTTAACTATGAAATCATACTGAAGTTCATGAAGGTTCACCTATACCTTCTCTGGTGGTATTTTAATTCTGTTCAATTCCCACCGGCACCTCCAAATATAGATCAAGGTTCATTTTTCTCTGATTTCTACTTGGTATCATTTTCCCCGACGTTTGTATTAGATAGTGGTAGATAGATTTGTTGTAATATTGATTAGGTTCTAAAATTGTGAGCAGTAGGAATAGGAGTGATGTTCGAGTCACACCTCTATTCCTGCTCTCTTTATTAGCCGTATTGAGTATGTGCATTGAGTCCTAAATGAATTGTATAAACAGTTGTTGTCTCGAGTGATTCGTTTAGTCTGACAGTCGTACGTCAGTTTGCCCCTACGAGCTAACCACGTGATTTCTAGAGTCCCCGTATTTTCGTGGTAGTGCTGTACTAGTAGAAGATACCTATCCCGCGGGTCTCATTTTTCTTTCTCATCAACACCATCCCGCCACATGCACCTCATGGCTAGTTCGCTTAGCCTGGTCCCACTCATGAGTTTAGTGAGCAAGTCCGCAATATTCGACGCGCCTGGCTCCTTTGCAATCCGGATAATTCCTGCTGCTATGCACTCACTTGCCTTATGATAAGCAGCACTATTATGCTTCTTCTTACAAGGACTTTCTGGTCTTGTAGTGTTCTTCACGACTGTCTCATTGTCACAGTAGATATTGGTAGGACCTTCTAAAGGAATTCCCATCATCTGTAGCTTGTACCTCAGCCCCTCTACCATTTCGATTGCTATCCTAAGCGCAACTATCTCCGAGCCGGACGCAGATGTCTCAACGGCCGTTTGTCTCTTAGACAACCACAAAATAGGTGCTCTATTAACAAAGACGATGATTCCCATATGAGATCTTCTAGTAGCCTTGCAACCCACGTGATCCGCATCTACAAAACATGTAGTGATAGCAGCATTCCCTCTTGGTCCAGGCATATCCAGAGGCAGTAATTCTTTAGCTTCTGGATAAAAGTCACCCCAGTCACACGATTGAAAACTAGACTCGTCTACCTCAGGCGTTGAGGTGTCAACACCAACTTGGACTTGCTGTAATTCTTTAAGTATGCAAATAGATGAAACAACTGGTTGAGATGACCCTCCCTCCCTTGGGCGAGATATCAAGACATAAGTGACACTGGCATGATAATATCCAATCGACCAAGTTCACATATCCACCGGAGTATCCCAATCAAACCTTGGTAATAGTTTTGTTTCTCCTGGCCAAGTTCTGGTGACGCATCTATCTTGGGCCTATACTCAGCACTCAATGGAGACCTTGCTGTCTTAGGTATTACCTTAAATGCATATTTTCCGGTTAATAGTTCTTCTTCAACTGACTTGATTGCTTTTGCAGTGTACTTGGATGAAGCCATGGACCAGTATGGATTTCCATCGATGTAAGTCTTCCCAATATTGGCCCCTAAGTAGAAAGAAGGTTCTTGAACTGTTCCATTCTTCAACTTATATTGCCTTTATATTGCATCCATCTGGAACTTAGGATCCATTCCACATACAAGAATATCGTCAACGTATGCCACACAATACTCATAATAGGCCGTGCCATGTGGTTTGAATGGGGATCGGAGGTGCACGTCAGGATCAGCCTTGCAGGATACATAACCTAGTTCCCTTAAGTGACTGGCCAAGTGTGACCTAAAATATGCCCCTGCAACCGGGAGCCCATATAAAGCCCTTACAATCTTGCAGGGCCTCCCACATAGCTCTGGCGCAAATCCTTGGGCCTTGGTGGCAATGGTGAAATACTTCTCCTTGACCGGTGCGGTTAAGTAAGCGTTCTGTATATCCGCACTGAGTACTTCGAGGTTGTTAAGTGCTGCCACTAGGAAGAATAGACGAACTGAATCTCTGCTGGGTACGCTTGAGTAGGTATACTCTTTGGAAATCTCTGGGACTTTGTGACCATCACCAACTAGACGCGCCTTCCGAGTCAGATCAATCTTGACATCAAAGACCATGTGCATAGTTATTTTTGTATGCCCCACTGGGATTTTATCCTCTTTGGTGAATTCGAAGGCAATAGAACTATTTTTCATTTCTTTTGCAATAGCCCGAGCCCAATGAGCAGTCCCCGTTTCACAATCAATTGCTTTTGCTTCTGCAATCGACTTAGGGAGCCAGATTCCATACTTATGTGACTTGACCCAGTATTTGGTTTTGGCACCGGATATTATCCAGTCTTTCCTCCAAAGTACTTTATAGGCCCACCACTTAAATGCCAGTTCATTTATAATGCCTTCTTCACGGGCGTATATTGCTGTTTCGACCGGAAAGCTCTCCTTCATATCACTTAACTTTGCCCAGGACGTAGTGCCATCTTTCCATCTAACAAGTAACCTCCAACCCTTTGTTGTTGGTTTTGTTCTGATCTGACCAGATTTTGTTGATAAGTAGCCTATTCGATAGATAAGGCCTCCTCATCCTTCTCAAAATCAATGATCTCATCCATCAAACAATACATGCGCCCTTCATCGTCAACCAAAGAATAGATACTTTCAGCAAGCATGTTGGCTGTATAGATTTCGATAGATCCATCCGGCATGGAGACCTCGTAAGACCTCAAATCTAAGAGTGGATTGTTATTCTTTTCACCAACTAGCACACCATTCTTATCCCTGCAATGATTCTCGACTAGTCCCCGGATGTGTTGGTCCCCTATCTGGAGTAACACTTTGGTCCCAAGGTACTTGTCAAGATCCCTATTGCCGGTTAAATCGTCAACGTCCGGGGAAGAAGCCCCAGCCTCCGCCATAAGAACCTCATCCTCGCCCTTGTATTTGCCATCGAAATGGCCCAAGGGAGGTTCGCCAAGTTCATTCTCCAGATAAGTGTCCATGGGCTTAACCTCAACACCTATCTTCCCGTTGATTTCTTTGTTGTGGGCTTCCAACTGTGATAGTATATCTTGATGTCTCCATTCTTCTTCAGATATAGCCCGGGTGCTGTTTGTTATGTGAACCTTTCCGGTGTTAAATAAGACATAGTGACAGTCCCCTCCACCAAAAGTATCTCCACATGGGCCCAGCCACTGACCGAGCCTGTTTGTCTCCCATTTAAGTTGTACCACCAAATGAAATCATACCAGTCGTGGATCATATACAGGGTGATGTCCGGAGTATACCCATGTACCAATTCAAAGCTAGTCCTCCCCATTCAAGAAGGATCACTTGATGCCACGAGGTTCATCCGGCCGGCTGCTAACATTCCACAGAAGGCCCAATACCTCCTGGGACTGCCCTTCTTAGAAGTCACCCGAACGGATTGCCCTCCGCAAGTCACCTGCACTGTGTTCTGCTGCATTTTGCCATGAACAGTGAGGCTGTATGTATGTTTGCCAGTATGCGATACTCCGAACCTGAGCTTGTGCCAACCAGTGTTGTGTGTCTCATGGTTTCCCTGGGCCTTTGCTCCATCAGTAACAAGGTGTTCTGGGATTCCCACTTCGTTGATAAAGCAAGATAAACCATCATGACACCGGACTTCTCCTCTGACAGGATAGCAGGCCACATAGCCCTTTCCATTCACAAAGATCTGGGCTGCTGTATTGTTGCGGAAAATGCTGGGAACCTTGAACTTCATAGCATCAGCATACCATCGGCCCTTCAGTGTCCGATGGTTCCTCCACTTCTGTGTCTCCAGCCTATTTGTAATAGGCTGGGACAGTTGCCAAATACCTGTCTTGGGTAGTCACTTCGATAGTAGCATTGGTATGCTTCTCACTGATGTTCCACATCTTAGCAATCGCCTTGGCATCATACCTGTCAACCTTGTCAGGGATCCTTATGGGAGGACCCCATTGTCCTCGACGGATGAAAGACTTCTTGTCAAGGGACATTTCTTGGTCTAGAACATCTTGTTAGCGCCTTAACAGCTTCCTTTCCTTGGTTCAAGCCTTGGCTTCCTGTTGAATAGCAAGCTCGGCTTCAGATAATGAGGACGATGAAGGCTTGGTGGAAACGTCAGAAATCAAAGAATTTGCTGAATTTCGAAGATTTTCTTGGTCCTCCCCGGTGGTTCCAGCAAGGGCTGAAATCAGTCGTGTGGAGACGTCCGTTGGAGTATATCCTGTGCGTTGGAAAGGAACCTTGGTCAGTACATACGGAGGCAAGATGAAGCAATCGATACTTGTCATACCCAACATCGAGAGGTTAAGGATGAATTGTGGATGAATAGTTGACTGGAGTCCCGCAAGCCAGCAAGCACCCTGAGAAGGGTAGCAACAACTTGCAGGAAAGAGGCATTAGTGGCGTCTTCTTCTTCTTCTGCAAAGTGGGAGGAGTAGGGATCCCATGTATGAGTATCCGTAGCCAGGACATGCTCACAGTTGGCAAGTTCTTTCTTGGTAGGCTTGCGGGAATCGAAGTAGGAATATGACTCCATCAACTTGAAGAGGAATAAATAGTTCCGTATCGTCAGATTGGAGTGAAATCTCAAGTGTAGAAGTAGAGTCATACCTTTGGGGCGTATCTTCAACCTTGTTGAAGTTGCAGTCCCGGACTTGATTTGGGCAGATAAGGCTATGGTGAAGCCTGTCCCCGAAATAAAGGGCCTGTCCGAAAACCAATATATAAGTAACCCCATCTGTTGGATCCGTCCAAGCTGTAGCGCAACGGTCAATGGGAACATTCTTAAGGGGTGAGTAAGTGTTTGAGAACGGTGCAATGTCAACATATGTCAAAATGGAATCCAACGAATTGAGTAATACCATATTTGACCCTGCAGCCAGTGGTATCAGCGTGGCTGTCCAACTCGCACCGACCAGTATGGGAGGATGGTGAGCCGAAGCTCTTTGATATGAACTACTGGCCGGCCTACCTGGGATACAATCGATAGGCTCCAGGCCGGCAAATCAATCTTGTTTCTTCTTCTTGTGGGTATGGCTTCCAAATTGGTCACCGGCCGCCCCGTTTATTGTAGTGACGTCAACAGTAGTAACCTTCAACAAGGGAAACCTTTGCAGAGCTCCCTGGAGAGTTGAGCGCGGGCAGAAGGGCCTGGACTTGATTCTTCTGGGCCGCGGACATAGTGACCCAGACTTCTTTTGGATAGATCTTGCCCTCCAGAGGTCCATTGTATGTAGAGCCACTGCCAGAAGTCTTCTGTCTCTTGTTGCCAGATTTCTTGTTGGAGGAAGGAGTTGCCTTCATCGTTGCGTTTGTTACCCCTTTTTCCTTTGAAGGAAGAGATATTTCTTTGACCGCCCTTTCGACTGGCCTGAATCTTCTTAATACCAAGCGCTTGAGTGAAGTGAGCGGCCTGCTTTGTCGAAGTTGTTGTACATACTCCCTTCTTTGTTTAGGACCAGTTGGACTACTATTTCAAGCCTTGGGTCCGATATGGAGTGACATGAAGTCAGTAACAAACTGATCTTCAGGTGGGAAAGCCTTGTGCCACAACAGGAACTCCTTTGCGTCATACCACCTCCTTTTGTGTTTGTCGAAACTGTAGTTCTTGGTATCTCCAGAGTAGGTAGAGCTCTGTAGGAAGGCCCTTCTTTTCTTCTATTAGGAGTCGTATATTCGTTGATTCATACGCCTGGGAGTATAATGTGAAATATGCCTTCCTTCCATCTCCTTCTGAGCCGAGTCCTTGAATATAAGACCAACCAGGACCCGCCCCTACCAACTTGAATAGAATTCCCCATAGTGTATTGTTGTCCTTGGTCCAGTAAGACCCGGAGTGGGTTGTGCAACATATAGTATACTCAGTCCAATCAGTATACATGTCTGTCAATTCAGTCCCGACTGTTCCAGCCCTCTTGGTATCAGTTACTGCAGAGTCCTTCCGGATTGTATATAGTAGGGATTACTTAGTAACGCCTCGCTTATGGCAGAGGATACTCCCGGAATCTTTTGTCAAACTCCTTGAATTTTGACATTGCCGTGAGTGGCTCAGGGAGAGTCAAGTCCCCGGTGGCCGTATTGCTGTCATCTCTTCCTTCAGGGACTTGAGGCGCACCCAAGTCTTGGCCTCCGCCTCTGGATCAGACATCCAGTCAACTGGGGTAGCGGTGGTTCCAATAAGAGGTTGGAATTCAATCCAAGCCACAAATAACTTGAGTCGGTCACCCAAGACCCTCCCGATGTATACCTGTTCCGGGTCCAGACAATAGTTGTGTTTGGTCTTGTTGACCCCGTTCACGAGAGACTTGATAGCTGAATTGTCCATGTCTCAAAGGGAGTCAGTGCTGCTGTAACCGGTCCAAAACAGTTCATCTGCGGTAATGCGGTTCAATCCAAAAGACTCCAGAATCTCCCTGAACACTACCTCAGTTGGGGTTAGGGACCTTTCCCCTGCATATCCTGGGATTCCCTCTAGTCGCTCAGCCTACTCGATTGCATCTTGACCTATGTGAGTGCTGGAGCCCGGTTGGTGTTCATCATGGTTCTAATGAATTCCATTTGCGCCGCAGTAAATCCAAGGTTGGCAGGGACTTCAGGTACATTGTTGGCTGGAGCAGCTGCCGGGGCGGCGGCTGCGTTGTTGTTTTGTCAGTTCTGTCGGATTGATCTTCCTCTTGCCATGGTTAGTAGTTTGCTCTTGGAGTATCTGTTTGTTTGCTCTGAAAGTGATGTATGAATGATCTTCTGAAGAGTGATTTGTATTTCTGAATAATCCCTCCCCACGCGGTATCACTAGTAGTGGGGATTTTTTTAGTGACTTCTCCATGCAAAATTCTAGAAGCGATTCTATTCCGAACACCAATCTCTTGGTTGCAGTATACTTAAGCAAACTGTTAGGATTCTAATTCTGATTACGGGGCCAGTTGATTTGGCTTATGACTTCTTTTCCTGGCCATTGGATCAATTCCTGTAGGGATTATAATTGTTTCCCCTGCCGTTGAATTTAATTCGTGTGGGAATTTGGTGGCCGTTTTGAATCGGCTCACTCCTTGTTCCCGCTAGGAATCAGGGCCGTTGGATTGTTTCCCCAGTAATCGGGACCGTTGGTTTGTTTTCCCGTTCTTTTACGGTTACTAGTTCAATGGGTCCCTCTAATGAGTGGGAGTTGAAACTGCTCTAGAATAATTCAACTGCCCTCTCCGTGTAGTGGCTAGGCACAGCTTAGTGCACACATCTGTGCGCTATCCTGCCGTATGATAGTATCTTTTCTCCTTGTACAGAGGACACACGCCCCCAATGCTTGGCTAGTCCTTGACTGTATTTCCAGCTACTACCATGAGGCCGTACACCTCGAAGCTGTTGGGATCGGTAGCTTGTTGCCATTTCTATGCACACCTAGGTGTGTTGCCAGTCCCATCGTGTTGTTTGAGGCGCCATGTGGGCCTCTCCATGTTTGAATTGGAACACGTTTACTTTTGAATGTAAAGACTGCGGCTGTTTTGGCCCCAGATTCGATGTCTTGCATCAATTGCATTTGCTCTTCCCCCTAGGCTGTTATGTCATTTGAAAGAAGTGAGAGGTATTAGCTCAAGCCCGGCTGCACTAGTGCCATTACCCATCTAAGTGCTCAAACGTGGACATAGCCTTCAAGAGGGTTTCTGATTAACTGGTGATCAGTCGGTAATTGGTCTTGCCCCTTCCATTGTCGTGTAAATCACTAGACCACCTATCGTCTATTGGAAGCAGTAGCCGATTGTTGACTAGATCCCCAGTTTCGGTGAGTCACTGGGTCTGATAAACTCTGATTTCTACTTTGTATCATTTTCCCCGACGTTTGTATTAGATAGTGGTAGATAGATTTGTTGTAATATTGATTAGGTTCTAAAATTGTGAGCAGTAGGAATAGGAGTGATGTTCGAATCACACCTCTATTCCTGCTCTCTTTATTAGTTGTATTGAGTATGTGCTTTGAGTCCTAAATGAATTGTATAAACAGTTGTTGTCTCAAGTGATTCGTTAAGTCTGACAGTTGTACCTCAGTTTGCCCCTACGAGCTAACCGCGTGATTTCTAGATTTCCATCATAGATTTAGTAATGGAATCGCTAAAGGCAAACTATACATCCACCAGATGATCTCTTTCTTTAATGGTCTTTTGTTGCAACATCCACTCTGACATTTTCTTTTGGCAAGCTGCACTTTTGAACAAATGGACTTCCTCTATCTGACAACTTTGGGGCAATGTCTTCTTAGCCCCAACAAAGAAATGCCCATCAGTTGAGTTAGTTCCTTTTACTCAATCCAAAACGTACCTCAGGTTGGATTGGCCATCCGATGCGTGTAAGAGAGAACTTGCATTTTGGAACGGTTTTTGTGTCTTTGTGGGTACAATTCCAACAAAGGATGAGAAGAATTTTTCCTACAGTAAAACTTGACCACTTCATTGATGAGGCACTCCTTCATGACAAATTGTAAAAGCAGTTTCTTCCAGATCTATATTTGTGTTCATTTGTGGTTGGTTCGTACAAGCTAGGAGCTGAAAGTGTGGAAGGCAGCATTGAACTTAGACTGTTACTTCCCCATCATTTTTCAAAGCTTGTAGAGCACAGCAAACTCACTTTGAATAAGTATTACAAAGTAGTCGTTGACTTTGCGAAAAATGTGGTGTTTCTTTCTACTTCAAAGTTGAGTACCAAACAGGACATGCTTGTTGCTGACTTACATCCTGAACATGTATAGAACGTAAAGACGTTGCTGCAACTTTGATTTCTACTTCGAGTCATTAGATTGCAGTAGATAGATTTTTCGTAATATTGATTAGGTTCTAAAATTGTGAGCAGTAGAGATAAGAGTGATCTTCGAATTGCACCTCTACTCCTCTCCTCTTTATTTAGTGGTATTTGGCATGTATGTTGATTCTTAAATGAATCGTATAAACAGTTACGTCCGCCAGTCGTACATTAATATCCGTCTGTACCTATCACCGCGTGATTTCTAGAGTCCCCGTGTCTTTGTGGTAGTATTGTACTAGTAGAAGAGACCTATCCCGCAGGGTTTCATTTTTTCATCAACCCCATCTCGCCACATGTATCTACATGGCTAGTTTGATTAACCTGGTCCCGCTCATTAGTTTTGTGAGCAGGTCCGCAATATTCAGACTCGCCTGGCTCCTTTGCGATCCGGATAGGTCCCCGCTGCTATGCACTCCCTTGCCTTATGATAAGCAACACTATTATGCTTCTTCTTACAAGGGCTCTCTGACCTTGTAGTGTTCTTCACGACTGACTCATTGTCACAGTAGATATTGGTGGGTCCTTCTATAGGTATGCCCATCATTCGTAGTTTATACCTTAGTCCCTCTACCATCTCGATTGCTATTCTCAGTGCGACTATTTCCAAGCCGAATGTAGATGTCTCAACAGTTGTTTGCCTCTTAAAGAACCACAAAATAGGTGCCCTATTGACAAAGATGATGATTCCTGTATGAGATATTCTGGTAGCCTTGCAACCTGCGTGATCCGCATCTACAAAACATGTAGTAATAACAGCCTTCCCCCTTGGTTCAGGCATATCTGGAGGCAGTAACTCTTTGGCCTCTAGATAGAACTCACTCCAGTCGCACGACTGAAAATTCGACTCATCTACCTCGGGCATAGATGCATCAAATACCAACTTGGACTTACTGTAATTCTTTAAGTATGCAAACAGATGAAACAACTGGTTGAGATGACCCTCTCTTGCTTGAGCAAGGTATCGAGACATAAGTGACACGGGCATAATGATATCCAATTGGCCGAGTTCACATATCCACCAGAGTATCCCAACCAAACGTTGATAGTAGTTTTGTTTCTCCTGGATCGAGTTCTGGTGACGCATCTATCTCAGGCCTATACTCAGCGCTCAAAGGGGATCTTGCTGTCTTAGGTAGTACCTTAGACACATACTTTCCGGATTAGTAGTTCTTCTTCAACCGATTTGATGGCTTTTGCAGTATACTTAGATGAAGCCATGGACCAGTACAGGTTACCATTGATATAGGTCTTCCCAATATCAGCTCCCAAGTAGAAAGAAGGTTCTTCAACTGTTCCATTCTTCAACTTGAACTGCCTTTCTATTGCATCCATCTGGAACTTTGGATCCATTCCACATACAAGAATATCAGTCAACGTAGGCCACACAGTACTCGTAGTAGGCCGTACCATCTGATTTGAACACAGATTGGAGATGCACATCAGGATCGGCTTTGCAAGATATATAACCAAGCTCCCTTAAGTGACTAGCCAAGTGTGATTCGAAAAGATGCCCCTGCAACCAGGGAGCCCATATAAAGCCCTTACAATCTTGCAGGGCCTTCCACATAGCTCTGGCGCAAACCCTTGGGCCTCTGTAGCTATTGTGAAGTACTTCTCTTTGATGGGTGCTGTTAAGTAAGCATTTTGTATGTTCGCACTGAGTACCTCGAGGTTGTTAAGTGCTGCAACTAGGAAGAACAATCGAACTGAATCTCTACTGGGTACACTGGAATAAGTGTATTCCTTGGAGATTTCTGGGACTTTGTGACCGTCACCGACTAAGCGGGCCTTTCGAGTTAAGTCAATCTTGACATCAAAGACCATGTGCATGGTTATTTTGGTATGCCCCACTGGTATCTTGTCTTCCTCGTTGAATTCAAAGGCAATAGAGCTGTTCCTCATTTCTTTTGCAATAGCCCAAGCCCAATGATCAGTCCCTGTCTCTCGATCAATTGCTTTTGCCTCTGCAATTGACTTAGGGAGCCAGACCCCGTACTTATGGGACTTGGTCCAATATTTGGTTTTAGCGCCAGATATGATCCGGTCTTTTCTCCAAAGTACCTTATAGGCCCCTATTTAAAAGCTGGCTCATTTATAATGCCTTCCTCACGGGCGTATATTGCTGTTTCAATTGGGAAGCTTTCCTTCATATCACTTAACTTTACCCAGGACGTAGTGCCATCCTTCCACCTAACAAGGAACCTCCATCCTTTGGTTGTTGGTTTTGTCCTAGTTTGTCCAGATTCTGTTGTGTAAGTAGCCTGCTCGATAGTTAAGGCCTCCTCATCCCTTTTGAAATCGATGATCTCATCCATTAGACAATACATGCGCCCTTCATTGTCGACAGAAGAATAGATACTTTCTGCAAGCATGTTGGCTGTATAGATTTTGATAGATCCATCTGGCATAGAGACCTCGTATGACCTCAAATCTAAGAGTGGATTGTTGTTCTTTTCACCAATCAGCACACCATCCTTATCCCTGCAAAGGCTCTTGACTAGCCCCCGGATGTGTTGGTCCCCAATCTGGAGTAATACCTCAGTCCCAAGATACTCGTCAAGGTCCTTGTCGGTTAAGTAATCGGCATCCGGGGATGAAGCCTCAGCTTCTGCCATGAGGACTTCATCCTCTCCCTCATATTTGTCATCAAAAAGGCCCAGAGGTGGTTTGCCAAGTTCGTTTTCAAGATAAGTATCGGAAGGTTTAACTTCATCACCTATTTTTGAGTTGATTTCTTTGTTGTGTGCCTCCAACTGTGATAGGATATCCGGATGTCTCCATTCTTCCTCAGATATAGCCCGGGTGCTGTTTGTTATGTGAACCTTTCCGGTGTTAAATAAGATATAGTGACAATCTCCACCACCAAAAGTATTCCCACATGGGCCCAGCCACCGGCCGAGCCTATTTGTCTTCCTATTTAAGTCGTACCACCAAATGAAATCATACCAGTCGTGGATCATATGCAGTGTGATGTCCGGAGTATACCCATGTACCAATTCAAAGCTAGTCCTCCCCATTCAAGAAGGATCGCTCGATGACATGAGATTCATCCGGCCAGCCGCTAACATTCCACAGAAGGCCCAACACCTCCTGGGACTGCCCTTCTTAGAAGTCATCCAACGGATTGCCCTCCGCAAGTCCCCGGCACTGTGTTCTGCTGTATTCTGCCAAGAGCAGTGAGGTTGTATGTACATTTGCCGAATGCGATACTCCTGACCTGAGCTTGTGCCAACCAGTGTTGTGTGTCTCATGACTCCCCTGGGCCTTTGCTCCATTGGTAACAAGGTGTTCTGGGATTCCCACTTCGTTGATAAAGCAAGATAAACCATCATGACATCGGACCTCTCCTCTGACAGGATAGAAGGCCACATAGCCCTTTCCATTTGCAAAGATCTGGGCTGCCGTATCATTGCGAATGATGCTGGGAACCTTGAACTTCATAGTATCAGCATACCATCTTCCTTTTAGTGTTCTCCGGTTCCTGCCACTTCTGCGTCTTCAATCTTCTAGTGATAGGCTGGGACAGCTGTCAAATGCCATCTTGGGTAGTGACTTTGATAGTAGCATTGGCATAGGCATCTCACTGATGTGTCACATCTTAGCAATGACCTTGGCATCATACCTGTCGACCTTGTCAGGGATCCTTATTGGAGGTCCCCATTGTCCCCAGTCGAATGAAGGACTTCTTGTCAAGGGACATTTCTTGGTCTAGAACATCTTGTTGGCGACGTAGCAGCTTCCTCTCCTTGGTCATAGCCTTAGGCTTCTTGTTGAATGGCAAGCTCAGCTTCAGATAATGAGGACAGACCGGCTGATGAAGGGCTTGGTGGAAACATCAGAAATCATAGAATTTGCTGAATTGCGAAGATGTTCTTGGTCCTCCCCGGTGGTTCCAGCAAGGGCTGAAATCAGTCGTGTGGAAACGTCGGTTGGAGTATATCCTGTGCGTTGGAAAGGAACTCGTCCAGTACATACGGAGGCCAGATGAAGTAGCCGGGACGTGTCATACCCTGTACCTAGTGGTTTGGGATGAATTGTGGATGAATATTTGACTGGGGTCCCACAAGCCGGCAGGCACCCTGAAAGGGTAGCAATGACTTGCGGGGAAGAGGCATTGGTGGCTTCTTCTTCTTCTGCAAAGTGAGAGGAGTAGGGGTCCCATGTGTGGGTATCTGTAGCCAGTACATGATCACAGGTTGCCAGTTCCTCCTTCGTAGGTTCGCGGGAATCAAAGTAGGATATGACCCCGTCGACTTTGAGAGGAATAAAGAGCTCGGTGTCTTCGGATTGGAAAGTAATCCCATGTGTAGAAGTGGAGTCGTATCTTCGTGGAGTGTCCTCAACCTTGTTGAAGTTGCAGTCCCGGACTTGATTGGGACATACCAAGCTGTGTTGCAACTTGGTGCCAAAAAACAGAGCCTGCCTGAACACCAAGATGTAGGTAATCCTGCCAGTTGGGTTGGTCCAAGCTGTGGCGCAACGAGTGATAGGGACATTCTTAAGTGGTGAGTAGGTGTCTAGTAATGGTGCGACGTTCACATAGGTGAAAATAGAATCCAATGAATTGAGTAATACCATATTTGATCCCGCGGCTGTCGTGTCAACATGGCTGTCCAACTCGCACCGACCGTTATGGGAGGATGGTGAGCCAAAGTTCTTAATATGGACTACTGGCCGGCCTACCCAGGATACAATCAACAGGCCCCGGCCAGCAAATCAATCTTGGTTCTTCTTCTTGTGAGTATGGCTACCAAATTGGTCACCGGCCGGCCCCATTGCTGAAGTGTTCTCGCCCTTGACTTCAACCAGAGAAACTTGTGCAGACTTTCCAGGAGAGTTGAGAGAGGGGCGTAGGGCCCTTACTTGGTTCTTTTGGGCCAAAGACATAGTGATCCAGACTTCTTTTGGATAGATTTTACCCTCGAGAGGCCCATCATATGTACTGGAAGTCTTCTGTTTCTTGTTGTTGCCGGACTTCTTGTTGGAGGAGGAGTAGCCTTCGTTGTTACGTTTGTTACCCCTTTTTCCCTTGAAGGAAGAGATATTCCTCCAACTGCCTTTACGACTGGCTTGCATCTTCTTGATACCAAGCGCTTGAGTGAAGTGGGCAGCCGCTTTGTCGAAGTTGTTATACATGCCCCCTCCTTCATTTAGGACCAATTGGACTGCTATTTCAAGCCTTGGGTCCGATATGGAGTGACAGAAGTCAGTAACAAACTGATCTTCAGGTGGGAAAGCCTTGTGCCGCAACAGGAACTCCTTCGCATCATACCATCGCCTTTTGTGCTTGTCGAAACTGTAATTCTTGGTATTCCTGGAGTAGGTAGAACTCTGTAGGAAGGCCTCCTTTTCTTCTATGAGAAGTCTTATATTTGTTGGTTCGTATGCTTGGGAGTAGAGGGTGAAGTATGCCTTCCTTCCATCCCCTTCGGAGCCGAGACCTTGGATGTAGGACCAACCGGGGCCCACCCCTACCAACTTGAATAGGATTCCCCATAGTGTACTGTTGTCCTTGGTCCAGTGAGACCCTGAATGAATCGTGCACCGTATAGAATACTCAGTCCAGTCAGCGTACTTGTCTGTCGGAGCAGATCCAACGGTTCCCCCCCTTTTCAGCGTCGCTTACTATGGAGTCCTTCCGGATCGTGTAGAGTAGAGATGTTTTGGTGACACCCCTTTTATGTCGGAGGTATTCCCTGAATCGTTCATCAAATTCCTTGAATTTTGACATTGCAGTGAGTGGTTCTGGGAGAGTAAGGTCCCCGGCCGCCGTGTTGCTATCATCTTCCTTCAGGGACTTGAGGCGAGTCCGAGTCTTAGCCTCTGCGTCTGGATCAGCCATCCAGTCAACCGGAGTGGTGGTGGCCCCAATGAGAGGCTGAGAATTCAATCCAAGCCACAAACAACTTGAGACGATCTCCAAAGACCCTCCCCACATACACTTGTTTTGGGTCCGGGCAGTAGTTGTGTTTGGTCTTGTTGACACCATTCACCAGGGATTTGATAGCGGATTCATCCATGTCTCGTAGGGAGTCAGTACTGCTGTAACCAGTCCAAAAGAGCCCGTCTGCCGTAATCTGGTTCAATCCGAAAGATTCCAGGATCTCCCTGAACACTATTTCAGTTGGAGTTAGAGACCTCTTCCCTGCATATCCAGGGATTCCCTCCAGCCTATCAGCGCGTTTGATTGCAGTCTTGAACCTCTTGTGTGAGTGTCGGAGCCTGGTTAGTATCCATCATGGTCCTAATGAATTCCATTTGCGCTGCTGTGAAGCCAAGATTGGCAGGGATGGCTGGTCCATTGCCGGCAGGTCTGCCAGCTGCTGGATTAGCAGCCGCGATGTTGTTGTTACGTTGGTTCTGTCGGGCTGTTCTTCCTCTCGCCATGGTTAGTAGTTTGCTCCTGGAGTAGTTGTTTGCTTGTTCTGTAAGTGATATATGAATGATTTTTCTGAGGAGAATTTGCATTTCTGAATAATCACTCTCAACACGATATCACTACTAGTAGTGGATATTTTCTAGTGGTTTCTCCTTGCAAAATTCTAGAAACGTTTCTATTCCGAACGCAAATCCCTCCGTTGCCCCATACTTAAGCAAACTGTTCGGGTTCCGATTCTGAATTGGGGCCGTTGATTTGGCTTATGAATTCCTTCGCTGGCCGTTGGGTTTACTCGTGCGGGAATTTAGTGGCCGTTTGAGTTGGCTCGCTACTTGTTCCCGCAGGAATTTGGGGCTGTTGGATTGTTTCCCCAGGAATCGGGACCGTTGGTTTGTTTTCCCCTTATTTTACGGTTACAAGTCCAACGGATCCCCCTAATCAGCGGGAGTTGAAATTGCTCTAGAATAATTCAACTGCCCTCTCCGTGTAGAGGCTAAGAACAGCTTAGTGCACACGTCTGTACGCTGTTCCACCTTGTGGTAGTATCTTATTTTACTCGTATGGAGGACTTGAGCCCTCCTAACTGTACTCACACCTACTACGAACCGCGAGGCTGTATGCCTCTAGTTGTTGTTGCTGGTGTTGTTGGGGCCGTTAGCTCATTGCCGTTTCTATGTACACCTAGGTGTATTACCAGTCCTTATCGTGTTGTTTGAGGCGCCATGTGGGCCTCTTCCATGCTTGAATTGGAACACGTTTACGTTTGAATGTAAAGACTGTGACTGTTCTGGCCCCGAATTCGATATCTTCTATCGATGGCGTTTGCTTCTTCCCCTAGGCCATTCTGTCATTTGAGAGAAGCAAGAGATACTTGCTCAAGCCCGGCTGCACTAGCGCCATTACCCTTCTAAGTGCTCAAACATGGACATAGCCTTCAGGAGAGTCTTTGATTAACCGGTGATCAGCCGGTAATCGATCTTGCTCCTTCTATTGTCGTGTGAACCGCTGGAACACTCGTGTCTCATTGGAACGGTAGCCGATTGTTGACTAAACACTCTTTTGGTTAGAATCCGTGGGTCTGATAAACTTTGATTTCTACTTTGAGTCATTAGATTGCAGTAGATAGATTTTTCGTAATATTGATTAGGTTCTAAAATTGTGAGCAGTAGAGATAAGAGTGATCTTCGAATTGCACCTCTACTCCTCTCCTCTTTATTTAGTGGTATTTGGCATGTACGTTGATTCTTAAATGAATCGTATTAAACAGTTACGTCCACCAGTCGTACATTAATATCCAGTCTGTACCTATCACCGCGTGATTTCTAGACAACCATTAATCCTCACTTTGTGCTTGGGTGATAATTTTGTTTCCACGTCTGCCTCCCTTCAAATGTTGAATAATCTGTGCAAGGAGCTCCTTGACTATGTTCTAACAAGCCGGTTGTCACTTGATCCCACAATTGTGGGTGGGCTGGTGGATTGAGGTATGGTGTGAAAGCAATAGTTGACGCAGTATTTGACCCACCACAAATAACTCTTAACTTCAACACTGCAATGGAGAAGATGGGCACATATTTGAAAGCAGGGCACCAATCATTGGGTGATTCCCAAAATAGTCTGGGTAGGGGCCCAGATTAAATTCTGTACCATTTTGAGATTTGCTTGAAATCGCGCATGGAATTTTGTTTTTGTTTCCTGCACGCGCATGCTTATCACTTAACGAAGTAGGAAGTATAAATTATATTATCCCTGAACAAATTCCTTATTCCAAAAATAAGACTTCAGACAAAATCTGGGTATGGTGATTTTCATTCCCGAAATACAAAAATCTGGGTCCCTACCCACCATACTATTTTGGGAATCACCGATGGAGATTATGACCGCAATGATTGGTTGTATATTTACACCACAAGTGGCAGGAGTTCCATCCAATGCAATGAAAACACTCCCCAGAACTTCTAAAAGATGTCAAGTCATGGGGAAGCAGCAACCATTTCCAAAAAGAGGTGAATTGGATGTCCATTAGAAGGTTCCTTAATTTTGACAAGAACTGTCAATGTATGGTGGAGGACCAGTTGTTCTGCAAGCACACGAGACACGTATTTTGTGAGATTTTTATCACCCGCCTGGAAATACTAATTTACAGCAGTAAAGTTTTCATGAGGTCCCTGGAGTTCCTCACAATGTACAAATACGTACCGGTTGGGGGGAAATTGTTCACTCATTTGACTCCGGAACTTCTGTGTGTAGTATTAACCCAAAAAATGTGTGCTTCAGGCAAACTTGGAAGTTGGTGGATTTGTACCAGAAGACAATGAAAAAGAATTGTACAGTCAATGGTGTTTCTTTGAGTGGAGTTTTTGAATAGATCAGTGTTCCAGGTCTTTGCCCAGCCAAACAGTGCGTCCGACATTGCAAAGTGGAACTTCCTAAAAAAATAACGCCGCCAATTGGAATTGTTTGGTGAAAATAATGATACCTATTCTGTTGGATGATTGATGTTTACAAACAAAGGGAAAGCTGGAGCCAAGTCATTCTTCCGGGATCCTTGGGTTGACAACTCATCAGTTGATGACGTGTCACAGGAAGAATTACAAGCCAATCTGCTCAACGACAATGCTGGAGACCCTAACAAACGATTGGAAAGGCATGAAGGAGTAGTCACAAATGAGTCAGAAAGGGATGATGGAGGAAACCCCAAAATATGAAGATTGTTTTTGCGCCCAGGTCAGAAATGGGAAAACATGGCCACACTGCAGTCAAATCAAAGTAACAAGCACAAAGAGAGGAAGGTTTCTCCAAACATGGGCGACATTGAAAATCTACGTTATCTTATCACCCCCCCCCCCCCCCCCCCCCCCCCCCCCCCCGGGCAGTACAGAACAATTGCTTGGGAATGTCAAGGTCTTGCTATCTGATGTTGATCCGAAGATCAAATATCCTTGTTGTGCTCTTGGTAGCAAGGTTACAATCAAGGATATGCCAGCCCCTGGGATGGGAGTAGTCAAGAGTTATGCCTATAAGAAGGAGGACCAATTTCCTACCTTTAGTGTACAAGATGAGACTGGATGGCACACAGGTGAGCCACACGATTTGGTACCCGCATGACCATATTGGGGCAAACACACCTCCATACACCACTCTGTCTGATATATTGAATTCAAACAGTCCACTGTGCAATGCGCACGGGGCGCGGACATCAAGCAATGATGACAGCGCAAATGGCTCGTAGTTTACCTATGTTTGGTCTCATCAACCAGATGCCACTGTGAAATTCACGGCAGATATATAACATGTAAAAGGATCAACAACTTCTGCACATAAATGTGGGGGTAACCACAAACTGGTTTGTTGGGTACTAAGTTTGTATCAAGTTTGTATCTTGTCACTCGGGAGCCAGTAGTAGCACTATTACAGCAGTGTACTGAAGAAGCAATGTCTTATACATTTTGATCAACATGGGACCACTTAATTAATATAAAAATAGACCATTATTCTTGTTCATCTTCTTGTGATAACCTTAGAAAACACTGTTTTACCATGATAGTTTAAAGTGTAAGTTGTAAATACGTTTGTTTTTTCTTGCAACAACGTCCGAGAACTGTTTCGCGGGGTTCAAATTTACTTCTCGCGCACAAATTTTGTGCGTGATTTTAACACGGCAATATTTCTGGACACCCTGAAATTCGCGACGTACATCGCAACCAAGTGGCGGGCTATAAATAAACTCAGCACTATTTCTGTGCGCGTGATGCACATTACTCTACTCTTGAATAAAAATAATTTATTTCAGTCTCTAGCAGAACCCAATTATTATTCCGTACCAACAACACTTACTTCTATTCACGAATAAAAAAGACATCTTGACTCTGTATTAATTCCAAAATATTAAGCTCCAGAATAACAATTCGATTCTGCTCTCCTAATTGTGAATTCTATTTCTGGACTACAATATTCCCTTTTTAAAATGTAGATTCTATTATGCTTGGTTTATTCCTATTGCAACGTATTACGAATCCTCCATTATTTCTAATATTCTCAATATTAAGTTCATAATTAGTAGTAGTTTTGTATTATATATGTACTGTTATTTTCTACATTAATTGAAGGGATAAATGGGCATTCATTGATGCTGTTATTGCCGGATCAGCATTCATCACTCATGGGTTGGAGTTGGGTTTATTACTCCAGCTTTTGCTGCTGTTTCTACTACTGTGCCCACGCTGTTGCTCTCGTTGCTTGCTGCTGCCGCTACTTCGTTTTGTTGTTCCATTTTGGCATTCCGTTTTGACCATATTCCATTTTTGCTCCGTTTTTGTTGTTTTGTTTGCGTTGTTTCGTTTGCGTTAATTTGTTTGCGTTGCTCCCTTTGCGTTAGTCCATTTTTGTTGCTCCATTTTTGTTGCTCCATTTTTGTTGCTCTGTTTTCGTTGCTCCATTTTTGTTGCTCCATTTTTGTTGCTCCGTTTTCATGGCTCCGTTTTTGTTGCTCCGTTTTTGTCACTCCGTGTTTGTTGTTTCACTACATTGTGTCGTTGTTTTGTTCCATTGTTTCATTGTTCCATTTTTGCTGTGAAAAATAAAAATAACAGAAAGAAGGATCAGAAAAAATAGAATCTCCAACAAATTGTTGTCGTTGTCACTCACTTGTGTTCCATTGTTGTTCCGTTGCTCCGTTTCATTTGCTATTCTGCTCTGTTGTTCCATTCAATAAAAATAAAAGAAAGAAAAAACAGAAACAAATAGAATCTCCAACAAATTGCCGTCATTGTTGTCACTTACTTGCGTTCCATTGTTGCTCCGTTGTTCCATTTTGTTTGTTGTTTTGCTCTGTTGTTTGGTCTGATAAAAATAAAAGAAAGAAAGATCAGAAACAAATAGAATCTCCAACAAATTGCCGTCATTGTTGTCACTCACTTGCATTCCGTTGTTGTTGTTCCATTTTGTTGTTCCCTTGTTCCCCTGTTACACTCACTAGTGTTTCTTTGTTGTTCCATTGTTCTGTTGTCCGTGACTGTCGCACAACATTCATTTTCTGTACTTTAAAAAAAAATACCGTGCCAACCAAGAAGTATGTGGTTATTTTTTTTGGTTTTGTGTGTGCAGTTTCGTGTGTGTGCTCAGTGTTTTGCGTTTCTTCAGTTTTCCATGTGTGTGTGGTTTTGTGTGTGTTGTGTATGCTGTGTACCCTGACTTCTTCCATGTGCCGTCTGGCTTGTGTGTGGCCTTTATTTTCTATATAAGTAAAGCATGTACCAGTGCAAGCCACCCCTCCCGCGCCATATTTTTTTCAAAATGGAAATTTTGATTACACGAAGGTTATGTACTTAAATTCCCTAATCATCTGTAGAATCTGATAGCCAGTCGGTGGTTTGACACTGTCCTGGGTCAGCACAGTACCTACCGGTACCTACATACACTTTTGCAAAGTACCCAATGGTGTACCTTTTATTTTTGCATGTAGTATCATCTACAACTAGTAATGCCTGCACACTTATATTTTTGTCTGAGAATAATCCAAAAACAGCACTTCCATTTTGATTAAACAGCTTATGAATTAATTTTATTTGGCACTCATTAAACTGCATGTTTGGTGATTGGATTATTAGTGTTATTCCTATTATGGATAAGATGAAATGTACCGGAAAAATAAATTGAATTGACCTGATACTTTGGGACGAGCCATTACCCACTCAGTCAGTGTGAGCCGGATTCGTACCAAAAATAATCTCTTGTCTGCCATTTGGAGAGACAAACCACAATATTTTCTGTATTGTGAGTGTAAATGTTGTTCCCAATATGCATCAGATGAGTAATGAAAAACTTATTCATGGCCTGGACCTGATACTTTGGGAGTCATTACCCACTAAGGCAGTTTGTGCCCTGGGTTTACACCCAAAATTGTGTCTTGTGCGCCATTTGGAGAGATAGATCACAACATTTCCAGCATTCTGTGGGGCAAAGTTGTTCCCAATATGCATTTGACGAGTCATGAAAAAATTATTCATGGCTAGGACCAGATAGTTTGGGAGTCATTACCCAATAAGTCAGTTTGTACCCTGGATTTGCACCAAATATACCCTCTTCTGTGCCATTTGGAGAGACAAACCACAACATTTTCAGCATTCTGTTTGTAAAGTTGTTCCCAATATTCATCAGATGAGTAATGAAAAATATATCCATGGCCAGGACCGGATACTTTGTGAGTCATTACCCAATAAGTCAATTTGTGCTCTGGAATTTCACCAAAAATACTCTCATGTTTGCCATTTGGAAAGACAAACAACAACATTTCCAGCATTCTGTTTGGAAAAGTTGTTCCCAATATGCATTTGATGAGTCATGATAAATGTATTAATGGCCCAGTACAGATACTTTGGGAGTCATTACCCAATAAGTCAGTTTGTGCCCTGGAATTTCACCAAAAATACCCTCATGTTTGCCATTTGGAAAGACAAACAACAACATTTCCAGCATTGTGTGGGGCAAAGTTGTTCCCAATATGCATAATATGATGAGTCATGATAAATGTATTCATGGCTTGGACCGGATACTTTTGGAGTCATTACCCAATAAGTTAGTTTGCGCCCTGGAATTTCACCAAATATACCCTCTTCTGTGCCATTTGGAGAGTCAAACCACAACATTTCCGGCATTCTGTGGGGCAAAGTTGTTCCATACTAATATGCATCTAGTACAAAAAGCGTGTACAAATCTACTGGCGTAGATACCTACGCGGATTCAATACTAGTATTTATCTAGTACAACAAGCGTGTAGGAATCTACTGGAGTAGAAACCTACAAGGATTCAATACTAGTATGTATCTAGTACAAAAAGCGTGTAGGAATCTACTCGCGTAGAAACTTTTGCGGATTCAATACTAGTATGTATCTAGTACAAAAAGTGTGTAGGAATCTACTCGCGTAGAAACCTACACAGATTCAATACCAGGAACTATCTAGTACAACAAGCGTGTATGAATCTACTGGCGTAGAAACCTACATGAATTCAATACTAGTATGTATCTAGTACAAAAAACGTGTAGAAATCTACACTAGTACAAAAAAACGTGTAGAATTCTATAGAAGTTGAAGTATCCTCGTCGATTTTTTTTTCTTTTTCGATCGATTATTTTTTTTTCTACCTCGCGAAAAAAAATCTCTCTCTCACACACACAGTAATTGTTTTTCTACCTCACGACAAAAAAAATCACTTCATAATCTTACATCCAACTTATTTGACTAGGGTGTTGGTTCTTGCAATCAACACTCCGTCTGAGAACGTTTGATCCGATACCTCTTTAACAGAGCCAGAGGATCTGTTGTCAGATATTTTAGTCCGAAATAACAGCCTTGTACTGGAAAAGAAGTAGTTAGCATTGGACGAGAAGGGGAATTGCTGGATAGATAGTATTGTTCGGATTTGCGACCCAAACATAGATGTCTTGAAAGCAATAAACCTGCATCGTCCCTTGCCTCTATATCAACAGGAACAAGGTACTGTTTTTCGTGACAGAGGAGTAAGAAGTCTGCCAATCTACGGCAGCAGCAACAACAACAATTTCATCGTGACGATTGTCGGAACGTCGGAACAAGCAAAGGTAAGAATGAGAGAGATAGGCAATGACTATACTGCCTCCGGCATTACTGATAATGTATTTCCTCTCTGTTTTTCTTCTTATTTTCATAGGACCGGATCGGAACCAACGGATCAACGCATTGGAAGCAACGGATTGGAAGCAACGGATCGGAAGCAACAGATCGGAAGCAACGAATCGGAACAACAGATCGGAAGCAACAAATCGGAACAACGGATTGGACGGCGAATTCCTGATGTCACTGGAGGTGCGTCATCTTGTTCCCTGTAGGTGGGGCGAATCTTCCCTTGAAATCGTAAGCATTGAATCGATCGGACGAATCGAAGGCAACAACAAAAGGAGGTGTTGGCGTCAGCATCAAATCGATTGGACGCCAACAGTCTTGGTTAGTGGCATGTAGATTATATTATTCTGTTGTTATTATTTACTCTATGTAGTACATCAATAGATACTCACCCATTTTGTTCAGTTATCATATCATATATTCGAATAGGATCGTCGGCAACAACAACGGCAACAACTTGTCAATTCGGTAGCAAGCAACAGCAAGAGCGAGAGCAACAGCAACAGCAACAGCAACAGCAACAGCAACAGCCACCGGGAACAATTGAGCCGCAAAGCAAGAGCGAGAGCAACAACAACGGCAACCGGGCGGGGGCTTGGAAGCCCATTTTTTAGCCACATTTTGCCCATCATCTTTCCCATCCATGTTGAGTTGTTTTTTTCTGATCCGCTGGATCAATCGATTCGAAAATTGGACAGCGTGTTCTTATATATGTAATGAAGAGGCCCCTGCAATATCATTGCTGTTGCTGCCGTTGATCCAGAGATATCTGCTGTGACTGTTATTTGGGTTGCTTCCTTCAAATATAGCCAAATTTTGCCCCTCTGCTTCACCGGTTCGATTCTTCTGATCCGCTGGATCAATCCATTCGAAAATTGGACAGCGTGTTCTTATCTATGTAATGAAGAGGCCCCTGCAATATCATTGCTGTTGGTGCTGTTGGTCCAGAGATATCTGCTGTGACTGTTATTTGGGTTGCTTCCTTCAAATATAGCCAAATTTTGCCCCTCTGCTTCACCGGTTCGATTCTTCTGATCCGCTGGATCAATTGATTCGAAGTTTGGGCGGCGTGTTCTTATCTATGTAGTAATGAAGAGGCCCCTGCAATATCATTGCTGTTGGTGCTGTTGGTCCAGAGATATCTGCTGTGACTGTTATTTGGGTTGCTTCCTTCAAATATAGCCAAATTTTGCCCCTCTGCTTCACCGGTTCGATTCTTCTGATCCGCTGGATCAATTGATTCGAAGTTTGGGCGGCGTGTTCTTATCTATGTAGTAATGAAGAGGCCCCTGCAATATCATTGCTGTTGGTGCTGTTGATCCAGAGATATCTGCTGTGACTGTTATTTGGGTTGCTTCCTTGAAATATAGCCGAATTTTGCCCCTCTACTTCACCGGTTCGATTCTTCCATTCCTCTCAATCAATCCATCCAAAACTTGGAGGACATCTCCTTATAGATGTAATAAAGAGGTCTGTGCAATATCGTTGGCAGCGGCGACTTCGATATGGAGATATCTGCTGTCACCGTTATTTGGGTTGCTTCCTTGAAATACAACCAAATTTCTCCCTTCTGCTTCACCGGTTTGATTCTTCTAATCTGCTTGATCAATCGATTCGAAACTTGCAGACCTTGTCCTTCTTAGTATAATGAAGAGATCCCTGCAATATCGTTGCCCGCGGTGCCTTCAGTATGGAGATATTAATATTCACCTTTTTTTTTCATGTTTACCTTCAAAATGGACCTTGTGTGTCCAATGCTTTGCCGGTTAGATACTTCCAATCCACTGAATCAATCGATTCGAAACTTGCAGGCCTTGTCCTTCTCGATATAATTAAGAGATCCCTGCAATATCGTTGCCCGCGGCGCCTTCAGTATGGAGATATCTGCTGTCCCTTGGGTTTGGAGGGGGTGTTTTCTGTGGAGGTGAAAATTCGGATTTGGAGTCCTCTATTGCTTCTAACGCACACAGCAGCTCCCTATGAGACTTGCAGGCCTTGTTAATATTGTTGTCTAGAATTGTTTGCCTATCCTACCAACTTTTTGGAGTTCTTGGTTTATGAGATACAAGGGGGGGGACAGGTCCCAATCCATTGTAATGAAAACGGGATTTTTTGGAGTTTTTTTTTTTCCTCTTTCTAGCCAAAGTACGACAAGAACACCCAGCCGAACTCGAACAAGAACACCCAAAAATGATTGTTTATCACCAAACAAAAGATTCGTAAGATTCTTGCACGAACCAGCAATCATCCAGTTGTTACCAATGGAATCGTCAATCCACCTAGCAATCATCCAGTCGTTCCAAATGTAACCATCAATCCACCTTCCGGGTTATTGAAGAACGATTCAGATTCTGGTGGCAATTCCGACGGAGTAGCTTCTGAAATTACTATGGATCTACCTGCCATTAAACAGGAACCAAACCCTTAAGTGGAATAGCCCGCATGGGGTGGATTTCACTTGGAGTTGGAGTTGGGATTTGAGTTGGAGTTGGAGGATTTGGGACGGAGCCCGTCATATATGGTGGCAACATGTTGAGAAGATGAAAATAGTCATTCGTGCATAAGTTTTACACAAAATAGTGCTTGTCATGAAAAGAAGATGATATACTTAACCCTAAAATAGTTATTTTATTTGAGGAGTGACAAGATATTGTCTCGAAAGTAAAAGTGTGGGACGCGCAAGGTTTTTTAGTAGACACGCGACCTAAAAAGATAGGAAATTTTAAAATAGGGTCAAGAATTTTAAAAATACCGCGCAATAGCCCGCGAGGGGTAGAGAAACAGTTCTCGGACGAATAACAAATAAGAAGATGAGGTTCATCTTGTTTGGGAATCTCATCATGATTATGTACATCCTGAATGTCACAACCATTCAATTATCTAAAAAGATTTTCATTACTCTCATTATTATTCACATACAGATTTTGAAAACACCAACAATAAGAAAGTGTTGTAACTAATTTTTGTATTCCTTTGTTCAACAATATAAAAAATATAGAAATGATTAGTTAAGAGGGGCATGACGACATTTTGTTGGTTGTTTCTGTTGGAATACTATGTGGCCCCACCATTACTTTATTATTTCAAAGGAAGAGAATGATAACTTTTATTTACCTCATTCCTCCTTGTTATTTAGTTTGGAAGAACTATTTTACATAAATACATTAATGAAACAAAAACTTGTAAATCACTAGTGCATTCCTTCCAACAAGAAGAAAAAAATGATAACTCACATCTGGATCCTCAGCATATAATGGGGTATCATTAAATTGCAAAATAATAAGATCAGGAATTTATTCTTGCGAAGTATGAAACAAAATGATTATTATTGTTACTGTGAGATTCTAAAATCTGTTGTCGGCGAAAATAGGTCGTTGTCGGCGGCAAATTCGATCGAAAAAGCCGACAAACCGAGGTGCGAAATATTAACAGGAAGTAACAGTAACAGAGATACAAATATTTTGATTATCGTGTCTTAGAATCAAACGCACCTCCATTACTTGGAAATCCTTAAGTGGTAAAAATGATTCCACTTAAGGCTACAAACAAAAGAGGTTAATCGGTCAGAAACAAGACATCTCCAAAGACCTGACCAATAAGTAAACACTTGGAACTCTGAAGTACATTCAAATGGACACACTCAACATCCCGCAAGGAAATCACTTATTGGAATCATGAAAATCAATACTGATTCCAGATGGGCCTCATTTATTATATATATTCCGATCAAGCATAAGGCCCATCGAACAAAATACTTAACCTCTTAAAAGACCGATATCATCGAATGACCCATACAGGAAGACCGACATGATACTAACACAGCAATACAGCAAGTATTGGTACGAGGATGGTAACAAATAACTGGGGAAGGTCTCTACCATGTAAAATACAGAGAGCCCCGACACAGTGCAAAATACACACATTAGGTAGAAAAATAAGAGTGTCTCCATGAACTCACTTCTCTTTAAATTTTAATTATCCTATCCTTTTGGTCGATTTTTAGAGTGACAACAAAATCATGTACATAAATTACTAGTTCAACAGTTTTGAAAGGTTCCTCTCATTTGTAACACATTAAGAAAATAGAAACCCATCACATCTGGAAATAACAGTACTGATGTTTGTAGTAAAAGAAATATTGATGAGCCACAAAAAAATATGCGCGTACTAATTCCGTGGCGTTTGGTTGGGAAGAAGTATCCACAGCCCAAAAGTGAACATACCCAGTACGGTCCAACAACTTCAACATTCTTGGTTATGGACCACATGTGGGCTATGGGTATTATTATTTTGTACCTTTTATGTGGTTATCCTGCACTGAAAGGTATACATCAAGTGCTACAACAACGTTGACATCGGACCAGCAGAAGCAGAATAGCGAGAACAAAAGAGAGTGAAATGGGATGGTTGTAGATTCTCAGCAAAGGAAGGGTATAATCTGATGCAGCCGGCAAGAGAGCACATAAGACATTGTATACATTTTCACCCAGTTAACCACCCCTGTCTATGGTCAATTCTGTAGAGCAAGTGGATCCTAAAGACTGAAGAGGCGATCATTGAAAAGGAATGTGGCAAATTTGTACTACGTAATTGATACCGGCTGGTACGGCACAGACAAACCAAGGTTTCCTATATTGGGCAATCCATACACAAAATGTATAGATGAAGTACAAAAGGAAGATCTGAACTCTTTTTTGTGTCGTTTTGAAACAGGGTACTATGATTACTGGTGTCTATGCAACAGAAATGGACATTTGGTACTCAAAATCCTGGATGGATGCAAACAGACAAATGCTGTAAGAAAAAGGAAGATTTGAGGAGCAAGAAGCTTCCTTGTTTTGGAAAGAGGCCATGGACTATGTCCAATAAAAATAATTCCTGGACATGGTTGAAGTTGACAGTAAAGCCATAGACCACATTTGGGGTCTAGGTATCATTCTTTTGTATCTTTTATGCGGTTATTCCCCACTAAATAGGAAGGCAGACATCCACTGTTATGACACCATTGGCATTGGACCAAAAGCGGACTAACAAAACAAACTGAAACGGGATGAACATGTATTCCCTGCAATGGAATGGTGTAACCTGACACAGCCAGTGAGAAAGCACATTAAAGGCTGTGCATTGTCATCCAGGGAACCACCCCTGTCTGGCAACAATTTGGTTGAGTGATTGGTGGAGAATGATTAGTCGTGAAGTAATGGTGAAGGAATATATGAAAAATTTGATCAACAAAATCCCTACTGAGGACTTTGGGACCAACACAGAGCAAGTGGATGAGGTGTCGGCACAAGAGACCAAAAGAAAAGGTAACAATGAGGAGTGGGATGCAGTCATGAACCAATCAAAGAAGCTGTCGAAGAATAAAAAGTGGAAAATGAAACAAATGCGTCCGAGAACTATTTCTGCACCCCTCGTGACCATTCTCAAGGTTGTTTTGGGGGATACACACCTTTTTTATTATTTTCTTGTGCTCTCCCCCATGCAAATTTTTACTTTTAGCTCTAATTTCACCCATTCCCCTTTTGTGACAAATATTGAATGTATGATTCCAGAATTTTCCTCAAAGTCCCACTTTTGACTCACTTGAATTTAAAAAATGACTAAAAAATGCCTTTTATGCTATCCATACCCAAGGATAATATCATCGTAACTTCAAATGGAAGGTAACTTTCAATCATCTCCCATTTTTTGACCAACTTGAATAAAATTATAGTGCACAGAAAAAACATGTACACGTATACTGGTGGTAAACATACCAGTAGGTGGGTGTGCTCCATACACTTGAAGTCACTTCAAAAAAATAAGAACAAGTCAAAAGATCCTGCAAACAGTACGGTACGGTACCTATGGTACAGAGAGTTGCTCCTTCAATAGAACAGACCATGAAGGTTCACCACTGTACAAATAGTACCAAATGACACCAACCCAAATACCTACACGATACTCTACTTGGTTTACAAGCGGGAAGTACGGCGAACAAGTGACAAAGATACAAAAAAATCAATCCTACATCACCTTACCCGACCCATCTGTTTCCGCTCTGATAGAAGAGAGGATGAGGGTACACATGTACAAATACTACCACATTTAAACGCCAGCATGTTAGTCTAGTACTAGCCTACTGATTTGCCGACCGGGAATGACAATCCAACAGCAATCAAATAGCGATCAAACGGCTATTCGGATGGCAAATGACGAAGATACTTACGCCATTTCCATTTTGATGGCCCTTCTGTTTCTCCTTATATAGAACAGACAATGAAGGTTCACCACCGTACAAATAGTGCAACATCGTCCGAGAACTTCTTCTCTACCCCCCTTGGGCTATCACACAGTATTTTCAAAACTCCCTACCCTATTTTTAAAATTCCCTGCCTTCTGAGCTCGCGTGTTTACTAAAAAACCTCACGTGTCGCACACTTTCCCTTTTGAGACAATATCTCGTCACTCCTCAAATAAAATAACAATTTTAGGGTTAAGGATATCATATTATTTTCGTGACAAGCAATATTTTGTGTAAAACTTACGCACGAATGACTATTTTCACCTTCACAACTTTTCTGTTGACTGTACCGTGCACTACAAAACATACTATACAAGGAATGTTGCAATCATCACTATATAGTAAGAAATTTACTGTACAAACAATTGATTCAATGGAATATGTACCGTACAAGAAAAAACGTTAAAAAAATAATGCAATTCATTTTTTCTTTTGTCGATCCATCGTTTTGACCTCCGTCCTTTTTACCACTGCTAGTGACATTTTCCTTGAAACAACTCAGCAACATCATGCCTCCTGTTATCAAAACTCCTCTTACATTTTACTGTTGTGGTTGCTCCGAGAATGGAAAAAATCCAAGTTTTTAGGATATAAATCCACGACAAACAAGCAGGGTACTTTGAAATACATCTCCTGCGGCCTAAGAAGACATCTCTGGCATCTTCATGAGTGCCAGCGCCATTTACCATAGTCAGGGTCTAATTAAAGGAAAAATCTATAAGCTCTCCACCTCTGTCAAAGTGCAGCCTACCTTGCCATCTGTTCAACATTCTCTGTCAGATTTTGGGATGACTATGACAGAAAAGGGCCTATTTGTTCCCCCTTCCCATCTCTCCCACCACACCAGTCACAAGTCAATCAGCCACAGGGTCTTCATTCTGTTCTAAACAGACAGATTGTACATGATGTCTTTTTACCGCCAATGGATAGGAACGCCATTGAATCTTATATGGCTGTTTCTGCTGTTCAAGATGAAGATGCATTCCTGCTGAATAATACTATTGACAATGCCGATGACGAGGATGACAATGACAATGACAATGATGATGATGATGGAACAACGGCAACAATTCTACCAACAACATAGATTGTGAAGACAATGAAGAAGATCACACGAATGGTGCTGATGTTAACTTCGATACTGCTCAGCAATCCCCTCCACCACCATCTTTTCATAAAACCATCAATCTGAATGAAAGAGAGGAGGCATTTCAAAGCCACACAAAACTACTGCTGCCCCATCATCTTCTTGCTGAATTGGAACTCATGAATTTAATGGCCAGACATAAATTGCCACTGAACACATTCAAATCAATTTTCCAGTGGGCAAAGAAAAGTCAAAGCAGAATGGGTTTCGATTTTTGCGATGCCAAAGTTTGATCTTGGAAAGCAATTTTTGACAATCTCCAAACTAATCTGGGTATCTCCGATATGAAATTTCATCCTCATATACTGAATTGGCTACCTGACAATAAACCCACTGAGATGTATGTCCATTCTTTTAAGGATGCCATTTATTCTCTACTTTCCAACCAGCAGCTAATGAGAAAAGAAAACCTCTCTTTTCCCGTCTATTCCACTCCTCTATCTCCTGACAATAATCCTGAGTTGAATCCTCATTCTGTAATCTCAGAATTGCATCATGGCTTGTGGTGGAAATCTTCTTGGAAAGAAATTTGCAATCCCAATTCCCAAAAAATTCTTGTTCCTATTATATTTTTACATGGATGGCATATCTTTGGATGCCCACGGAAGACTTACGCTTACGCCATTGAACATGACACTTGGTATCTTTAATGTGGAGACCTGCGCTCAACCTGAAGCATGGGCAACTATTTATTTCTATCCTGACCCAGAATGGGAGTCAACAAGACACTCTCGCCCTGCCACTTCAAAGGAAAAAATTCAGAATCTCCATAATGGTTTGGAAGTTGCGCTTTGTTCCTTTAAAGTCGCATGTAACAAAGACGGTGGTATTGAATGGAATTATCTTCTGTACGCCAACCAACAGTGGAAGGTAAAAATGAAATTTGCCATTGCCTATGTTTTTGGTGACACAGAACTTCATGATAAATTGTGTGGAAAATATGTCTCCTTCAATAAGGGTGTCATGCGGATGTGCCGTCATTGCAACTGTTATTCTCCAAACATAAACATTTCTTCTGTTCAACCTGCAACAAAGAAGTGGTCACCTGCCAATTTTCATTGTTTTCCTAGGCACTGATCTAAACGATATCAATAAGAAGCTTCAAAAATAACTCTCATTCACAACATCAGGAATGTATTTCATGATCTATGCTTTGGCACCAATCAGAACAACATTCATTTTGCAACTCCCGGGGAATGTTTGCACATGCACCAGCTTGGTACTGCCAAACTGGGCCGTCAAGTCAATTGAATTGTTGCTCTGTGGAAGTGTTCCATGTGTTTATGCCCCCAATTTGAAGGCACTGTGGGGCTGTTGCTAACACTATTGGCCATTTAGCACAATGGTACGGTGGTTGGATATCACGCCAGTCTGATAGAGATTTTCCTCGCACCAAATTTGGGACTCAGCTTCTATCAACCACAAAGAAAGAAGGGCATGATTTCTCTGGAATGCTTATTTCTATTCTCATCGCTATGGTTTCCAAACATGAATCTGACATTATTGGGAACCATGGTTTTGTAAAGAAAGAGTTAGAGGTAATTCAGCTCATTATATCGATGGAAGAATTTCTTAAACACGGTTGGATGAATAATGCTTCCTTAAAGAATCTCCCAAAAACAATTGGGCACTTTATCAATTGTATAAACTCAACATGTCACAGAAGAGGGATGGGAACAAAACTAATCAAGAATCACCTGTACTTTCACCTAACAGATTATATCTCTTTATGGGGAAGCCCAGCCGGCTGGGATAGCGCTCCAAATGAATCTCACCATAAAACTGAGATCAAAGCTCCTTCCAAGAACACGCAAGGTAATGCTGCATCACTCATCAATCAAACGGCCCAGCAAAAGTCAGAGAAAATGATGCTAAGCCAGGCAACATATCACTACAACTTGAATCCGCCTGACCCTCCTCCAATTGAATGTCCTGATGGTGGTGGTTCTCATTTTCAAATAATGAGAACCGACAATGGTGAATCAACCATGAAGTGGGATTGTTCTACGAAACGAATCAAATCCATTTTTTCCTTCTATCATACTTGACTTTGTTTGTGATTCTGTGCTACCTTTATTGGAGAATCCTTTGCACATTTGTGGAGTTATAGAACACAATCGTTTTGATGTTGCTTGTGGTTCTAATTTTATATTCCTGCTCTCATCCTTCATATAGATTTGACAGTTCAATGCTCAACTCCGTATGGATGGATTGGTGTTTGATGAAATTGGATTCCGATTTGAATAACAATCCAAAGCTCATTCCATGCCAACTGCTATGCTTGTTAACTGTACAGAATTTGAAGCAGCCATACAGTAGTATTGGTGGGTATTCCGATTGATACAAACAGGATGTATGCCGTTGCGTGTCATTTTCAAGATGAGCTAAATAAAACAGCTTCTGAATTTGTCCAACATGGCTGCCTCATGAATTCTCTCTACCTATTTCATGTCGACACTATCCATTCTGAGCTGGCAGTTGTCCCAGAGGAAGGAAAAGATGGCTGCATAACCAATTGTGATTGGAATTGTGATATTCAATCGTATCTTGTGGCTTGATTTCTTTGAAAGCAAAAATGCTACTACGCCACCGTCTTACAAATCTTTGTACAATGCATGCACCCTAAAGGAATGACATCCAGTTGGAACCATTTGAGATGGCATTGAATGATAACAAATCCAGTGATTATCTATCCAGCTCAGACAGCGATAGTTATGACAGTTCAGATTGAGTAGCAAGTGGGAACGGAACGTCTAACTTCAAATTATTGTTGAATATTATTATAGAGGATTAGCTCTTAGCACAGTTTTGCGCAATACATAGGAGCTCATAATATAGTAACAGCCTTTGTATTTAGGATTTGCGCAGCTATTATACACGGAAGGGTTAATCAGGAGAGTATCTCCAGAATGCAATGGGACTTTGACTTCATAGGTGGGGAACACAAAATAATATATAACCTTGTCATCACTTACATACGTTGGAGCAATAACTGTTAAACGAGTGTAAAACATGTCTTGATTGATATGGTGTTTTGAATGATAATCCTTTCCAATAGAGAAGGCAGTTACGTGATGACCCATTGAATTGAGTGTTGTACAACTAACAACCTCATTCATCACAGCCGTTTCAAGGTTGAAAAATTTGGCCAGAGGACTTAAACAAAGCTGCATTTCCTTCACAATGTGCAGTACTGTCAGTTCAAGGTTTTCTTTTGTGGTTGGGTCCACATTTTTTTTGAAAACATACACACCATTTTCCAATGACAATCGGTTTGGTCTAGTCCCAATAATAGCATATCCATTGTTGATACTAGTACACTTGTTTCCTCAGACAACTTCTGGTTTAGCTTCAACAATTTCCCCTAGCAAATGTTCTTGTAATTTCAATATTGAGTAGGAGAAGAATCGAATTGCCGTTGGAGTAGGAGAAGAATCGAATTGCCGTTGGAGGATGATGAGCGCCGTTTGGAGGAGAAGACGAATTGCCGTTGGAGGAGGAGGAGGAGACAAATCGCCGTTGTTGTTGTTGTTGTTGTTGTTGGAGGAGGAGGAGACTGATTTGACCTGGTGTTGCCTTTGATTCGTGTTGACTCCGAATATGTTCAGCGTAGAGTACCAAGGAGGCCTGTTGGAGCTGGCTTGGAGGCGACGCGTCCAAATGGTCTTGTGGTGTCGGGGCCGGTGATTCGGTCCTGTCGAAGCCGGTGATTCGAAATCGTTGTGTCGTATCACTCTTTGTGGAGACGTGGAGACGATTAGTGTTGTTGGAGGAGGAGCGCCATTTGTTGCCGGTGTTGCCAAGGATTTCTTTGCGGTTGTTGCCGTTGTTGCTGTGGCGGATCACTGCTGCGGCTGTTGTTGCTCTCGTTGCCGCTGTTGCCGTTGCGGTTGTTGCCGTTGTTGCCAACGATTCGTTGTCGTTGTTACCGTTGTTTCAGAGTAGATTGGAGGGAGATTGGAAGGTGTTGCTTTCGCTGCTGTTGCTCTCGCCGACATTGTTGCTGTTGCGCTTGGTGTGCCAGAGCGCTGTGTTGAATCGTTGTGGCGGATCGCTGCCATTGTTGTTGCTGTCAGTGTCTATTGTAGTATCCTATTCGAATATATAATAAATGAAAAAAATTGAGGTGAGTATCTATGGATGTATAGAGTAAATAATAACAACAGAATAACAGTAATCTACATGCCACTAACCTACACTGTTGGCGTCCTTTTGTTGTTGCCAACGATCTGCTTGCTCGCTGCCGATACTGTTGCTGTCGCCACTTGCTGTTGCTTGCTCTGTTGTGTCGGATCTATTCGATGCTGACGACTTTGTTGCCATTGTTGTGTTCTTCTGATCGTCCGCTGCTGTTGATCTCGCTGCTGTTGCTCTTGCTGCTGTTGCTCTCGGTCTCGCTTCTGGTCTGTTTGTTCCGGTTCAATGCTCCTGTCGGAAATGAAATCAGAAGAAAAACAGAAGTGAGGAAATACAACATCAGCAGCAAGGCATGAGGCAGTATCATTGTTTCTCTATCTCACGTTGTTGTTACTGTCGTCGGTTTGCCACGTTGGTGTTGGTGTTCCAATAATTGTTGTTCCAACAATCGTCCCGATGAAATTGTTGTTGTTGCTGCTGGCTGTAGATTTGAAGACTTCTTACTCCTATGTCATGAAAAACAGTATCTTGTTCCTTTTGATATAGAGGCAAGGGATGCAGATTTTGTGCTTTCAAGACATCTATGTTTGGGTGATCAAGTCCAAGAACACTACTATCTTTCCAGCAACTAATCTCTCGTCCAATGCTTTCTACTTCTTTTGCAGTACAAGGCTGTTATTTCTGACTAAAATATTCAAGCATGGATTACCTGCCTAATGCTGATCAACGATCAAGGGATCATTGGATCAAGTGGAATCCCACGTTCTCAGACGGAGTGCCTAGGAAAGCAACTCTACTCAGATAAGTCAGGAGGGAAGGTCTTTCAAATTTATGAATGGAAAGTGAAAAAATGATTCGCAAGCCGTGAAAATCACACAGTGTGTGTGTATTTTTTGCCCCGCGACAAAAAAAATCACACTGTAAAATCACAGTGTAAAATCACACTGTAAAATTACTTTTCATTGTGTGTGTGTGTGTGTGTGTGTGTCCGGTAGAAAAAAGAGTATCTTTCGTACTAAAATTGATACTTAACCTATGGGATCTAATTATTAAGTTCAGAAAGTTAAATAAAAAATTAGGGCTATATCGCGCGCGACGCGCGCGATATTTGTGGTTTGTCTCTCCAAATCGCACAGAAGAGGGCATTTTTGGTGCAATTCCTGGGCAAAAACTGACTTATTTGGTAGTGGCTCCCAAAGTATCCGGTCCGGTCCATGAATACATTTCTCATGACTCATCCAATGCATATTGGGAACAACTTTGCCCCACAGAATGCTGGAAATGTTGTGGTGTGTCTCTCCAAATGGCACAGAAGAGGGCATTTTTGGTGCAATTCCAGGGCACAAAGTCACTTATTGGGTAATGACCCACAAAGTATCCGGTCCGGGCCTTGAATACATTTCTCATGACTCATCCAATGAATATTGGGAACAACTTTGCCCCACAGAACGCTGGAAATGTTGTGGTGTGTCTCTCCAAATGGCAAACATGAGGGTATTTTTGGTACAATTCCAGGGCGCAAATTGACTTATTTGGTAATGACTCCCAAAGTATCCGGTCCAGTCCATGAATATATTTCTCATGACTCATCCAATGAATATTGGGAACAACTTTGCCCCACAGAATGCTGGAAATGTTGTGGTGTGTCTCTCCAAATGGCACAGAAGAGGGCATTTTTGGTGCAATTCCAGGACGCAAAGTGACTTATTGGGTAATGACTCACAAAGTATCCGGTCTGGGCCTTGAATACATTTCTCATGACTCATCCAATGCATATTGGGAACAACTTTGCCCCACAGAATGCTGGAAATGTTGTGGTTTGTCACCCCAAATGGCAAACATGAGGGTATTTTTGATGCAATTCCAGGTCACAAAGTGACTTATTTGGTAATGACTCCCAAAGTATATGGTCCAGGTCCATGAATACATTTCTCATGACTCATCCAATGAATATTGGGAACAACTTTGTGCCACAGAATGCTAGAAATGTTGTGATGTGTCTCTCCAAATGGCAACAGAGAGGGTATTTTTGATGCAATTCCAGGTCACAAACTGACTTATTTGGTAATGTCTCACAAAGTATCCGGTCCGGGCCATGAATACATTTCTCATTACTCATCCAATGCATATTGGGAACAACTTTGCCCCACAGAACGCTGGAAATGTTGTGGTCTGTCTCTCCAAATAGCACAGAAAAGGGCATTTTTGGTGCAATTCCAGGACGCAAAGTGACTTATTTGGTAATGACTCACAAAGTATCCAGGTCCGGGCCTTGAATACATTTCTCATGACTCATCTGATGCATATTGAGAACAACTTTGCCCCACAGAATGCTGGAAATGTTGTGGTGTGTCTCTCCAAATGGCACAGAAGAGGGTATTTTCGGTGCAATTCCAGGTCACAAACTGACTTATTGGGTAATGACTCCCAAAGTATATGGTCCGGTCCATGAATGCATTTCTCATGACTCATCCAATGAATATTGGGAACAACTTTGCCCCACAGAATGCTGGAAATGTTGTGGTGTGTCTCTCCAAATGGCACAGAAGAGGGTATTTTTGATGCAATTCCAGGTCACAAACTGACTTATTGGGTAATGACTCACAAAGTATATGGTCCCGTCCATGAATGCATTTCTCATGACTCATCCAATGAATGTTGGGAACAACTTTGCCCCACAGAATGCTGGAAATGTTGTGGTTTGTCTCTCCAAATGGCACACAAGAGGGTATTTTTGATACAATTCCAGGACACAAACTGACTTATTTGGTAATGACTCCCAAAGTATCCGGTCCAGTCCATGAATACATTTCTCATGACTCATCCAATGAATATTGGGAACAACTTTGCCCCACAGAATGCTGGAAATGTTGTGGTTTGTCTCTCCAAATGGCAAGGAAGAGGGTATTTTTGATGCAATTCCAGGTCACAAAGTGACTTATTTGGTAATGACTCCCAAAGTATCCGGTCCGGGCCTTGAATACATTTCTCATGACTCATCCAATGCATATTGGGAACAACTTTGCCCCACAGAATGCTGGAAATGTTGTGGTTTGTCACCCCAAATGGCAAACATGAGGGTATTTTTGATGCAATTCCAGGTCACAAAGTGACTTATTTGGTAATGACTCCCAAAGTATATGGTCCAGTCCATGAATACATTTCTCATGACTCATCCAATGAATATTGGGAACAACTTTGTGCCACAGAATGCTGGAAATGTTGTGATGTGTCTCTCCAAATGGCACAGAAGAGGGCATTTTTGGTGCAATTCCAGGACGCAAAGTGACTTATTTGGTAATGACTCACAAAGTATCCGGTCGGGGCCTTGAATACATTTCTCATGACTCATCTGATGCATATTGGGAACAACTTTGCCCCACAGAATGCTGGAAATGTTGTGGTTTGTCTCTCCAAATTGCACAGAAGAGGGTATTTTCGGTGCAATTCCAGGTCACAAACTGACTTATTTGGTAATGACTCCAAAAGTATATGGTCCGGTCCATGAATGCATTTCTCATGACTCATCCAATGAATATTGGGAATTGATGTAGCAAACCGGATGAGGGGAATGGTAGTGAAGTACAGACCAGCAGACCGGGGAACCACCTTGAGTATACAAGCGCACGTACTTCGCGAAAGATCTCACTGTATCAGCAAGCAACATTGGTGCGTACCATATCCCCGGAACGTTCCCTGTAGGTACAGTACAACTCTTACACGAATTCTGCAAGCGAATTCTGCAAGCGAATCTCTGCAAATACAGGCTAAGCGCAAGCAAATCTCTGCAAATACAGGATAAGCGCTAACAAGCCTGTAGAGGAGTCCCCCAGCAGAATACAAGCCCACAGCTCACTCTTTTGCTCCTAAACCGATTAGTAGTAGAATAAATAAATAGGTAACGCGTCCTGGTCCAATAGCTCCTATTGTACCCGTACGACAAGCCTATCTGTCCTGGTCTCCTAGCCTTGCCTAGTGTACCCGTACAGCAGTCTACCTGTCTTGGTCCCCTAGCCTGGCCTAGCGTACCCAGGCAGCAGTCAGGCTTCACTACTCACACTTGTCTCTCTCCGCACCTCCAAGCGTCCGCGAATCAAGATACCGGCAACTCCAACGTCTCTCTTACATTGGTTACCAGTCCGCACCTCCAGTGACTCCGTGTGACCGCGCCTTCAATCCTGCACCGCACCTCCAAGTATCCATCCGCGAATCGATTGGTTACCGGTCTGCACCTCCAGTGACTCCTTGTGACCGACAAGTCGCTTCCCGTCCAGATACGGATGCCGTGAATCGATTTTAGCTACCGGTCCGCACCTCCAGTGATTCCTTGTGACACCAAGATACCGCCGGCCTTGATATTAAGAAACTGCTGTTTTGATAGTCCGCACCTCCAAGCGTCCGCTAATCGTGTGGCCGACACTCCCCGAGAATCCGACAATCCGCACCTCCCATTGGCAAGTTGACACTCCACCAAGCACCTCCAGTTGATTGACCCGACAATCCGCAGCACCGCACCTCCAAGCGCACCTCCAGTTGATTCCGAGTGAGCTACCAAGATACGGTCTACTCCGCCAATCCGCAGCGCCGCACCTCCAAGAAGCGTCCGCAATCCAATTGGTTACTGGTCTGTGACACATCAACGACTACTCTGACTACTCCGACAATCCGCTCCCCCAAGTAGCCAGTCGCTTCCCTTCTCCAAGCGTCAGCTTTGCCATGCCTCAGTTGCCCCAGTTACAACATGCTGACCTACACTGAGTATTACCAGAGCACCCCTAGTCCCCTTGGAGTGGGACCTGCTCGGGACCTGGCCTACCAAACCATCTATGACTACTTTGCTGAGGAAACAGCCACCCCCATTCTCCTGGGCCGGCTCTTGGACCTCTTCGAACCAGAACCTGTGGGGGCCCTAGGAATATTCCTGACCGACACCTTTGGAAAGGCGCGCCTCCGATTGGTGCATGGCCTTCGGAAGTACCCGGGGCCCTTGACCGCGCCAAGTACCAACAAGGGCAAGGCCTTTGGTTACCTGGATGACATCGAAGGCGATGCAGGAGAGCTAGTGCTAGTGGATGCTGCCCTCCTCGAGCAGGCGCCCGAGACCTTGGTGCTGTCCCTCGATCGCCACCTCGACGTCATCAAGCATGCTCACCATTCCCACATGATCCCCATGGTGCTAGGCGATGATCCTCACATGGAAGTCATCACCCCCTTCAAGGCCTGCTTCATCCCCTTCCAATTGGTGCCCTTACTCCTAGGCAAGGGCCTTAGTCCAATCCACGCCTTGAACATCATCTACCCCTACCTTGACACACTCAACCTGGCACTCACTTGCGCCCCCCTACTGAATACCCTCCGAGCTGCTGGTACCGACCCCACCATTGTTGATGGAGGTGTCCACTTTGCCACACCCGGCACCCCCTTTCGAGGGGAGCCCGGTCTGACCTTGTACATGCGCAATCAGGTACTATACCGGGACCTCCCGGGCTTCAAGAAACCCTCCCATCGGGGGCAGCCGCCGGCACCCGGCCAACCAGCCGGGGTAGATCCCACGCTGGCAGCTACCCTCACCGCCCTTGCCAACCAACAGCTCAAGCTCAGTGAGGGCCTAGACCAACGTCGCCCCCCTGCCACGGTCAAGAACACCTGGGGCCCCTTGTACACCCAGCGCTTGCTGCTGCTGTGTGGCAAGCTTGAGGAAGCCGACCTACCCCCCATATACCAAGCCTGGGCACAGAAAGGCAAGCACGAGAAGACCCATATGATCTTCCAGAGCCAGGTAGCCACATGCGCCGCCGAGTTCCTCATCCAGGCACCCTTGGTCACCACGGCGGCACTCAAGAAGTTCCAAGATGGCAACTTTCATGGGACTGACCCCTTTGACGTGGCGGACGGCATACTCCCTTTAGCTTTCACTCCCCCCGGTGGATCTGCCGCCTCCTTGAAGCGGGAACAGGAAGCTGCAGCCACTGTGGCGGCCTACGACACCATGATCTCCACCGAAGGCAACTCCCTCACCTTGAAGGACTCCCTGGAACTCCAGAAAACCAAGGCCTACCTACCCATTGACTGGACTGAAGCTACCACCCAACTGGAAAGCTATCTCGCCGTCCTGGCCACCATCCTAGGCATGCATCACCCTGTCGTGCAGGGCTACCAGAATGGACTCGCCAAGCTCAAGCTCCAGCAAATGCCCCTCCGCCGAGCAATTGCCAATGAACTAGGGGAGCTCATCACTCCCTCCATTGTGGTATACTACTTCCAAATCTGGGTGCAGGGTTGGCTTGAGGAACAATGGGGATCAACATTCACTGTCCCCTCCCCCGACTTTGGGAAGGACTTCCAAGCCTTCTGTATCACCCAGAACCTCTACTGGCTCCCCAATGTCACCAATGTGCCGGCTCTGAGGCACCTGCGTCGCGTCGCCGCCGTAGCTGCCCCTGCTGCAACCCCAGGCACCCCCACGCCCGGCAAGACTACCCCCAGCCCCAACCAAGGCTCCGCCGGAGGTACCTGCGTGTCCAACCCCAACCTGGATCCCCGGCTACAAACGGCGGGGGTAGCCAACAAAATCCTACTCGCCCGACTGCGGGAAGTCATGGCTACCATGAACGAAAAAGGTACCATTCCCTTGTCTCGTCCAGATGGCAAAGAACGCTGCCATTCCTATCACCTTCGAGGAACCTGCTTCACCAACTGCAGGAACATCCAGGACCATGGCGCCATCACCAGCAGTGAACAGGACCAAGTCTGGGCTTGGTGCCAAGCCGCTTTTCATGTCTGACCGAATGGCAAGCGCCCCTTTGGCGCGTTGACCCTGCCCTCTCACTCACCGAGGGGGGCTCTGCCTTCCTCCCGACGCCTCCCTATGCCTCCCTCTCCGCCCTTACGAATCACACAGGAATTAGGTAAGCACCACCCGCCCGCGCGCGCATGTACCCCTCTCGCCGTGTCTGTGCCTCCCAAACGTTCTACAGGTTCAACGACCCCCCCCCCCCCCCCCCCCCCCCCACCTACTCCCGCATCCCTAGTCCCTCCTACGGCTTTGGCATCCCCTCTCCCTTCCTCCCCGCCCACCTTGTCCTTGCCTAGGCCCGAGCTCCTCGTCACTGCCAAGTTGCCTAGGCCCAAGCGCCTAGTCCTCCCCACCCACCCATTGCCTAGGACAGAGCTCCTCGTCACTGCCCCCCCGTTGCCTAGGCCCGAGCTCCTCGTCAACCCCACCAACCCATTGCTTAGGCCCACCCCCCCCCGCCGACGCCTACGCCAGAGACCCTCCGCCCGGCCCCACTCTCCGTTCCCCTCATCACTACCTCCCTCTACCCCGTCGACCAGCTTGACGTGCACATCAACCGGGCTGTCACTGTCTACAACAACAGCACCAGCTGGGGGGACTTCATCCGGACCATCCGAGGACGGGGTGACATCCATCCTGACGTCGCCTCCATCCCCCACCCCGCGGGGAGCCTCCTTGCCCGCTATGGCAAGGACGGCACCCCCGCCTTCATGTCTGGACCCTCTTGGGATCCACCTCGCATTGCAGCTGCCCTCCACCGGGGTCCGCACCAATCCTCCCACCAGGGCATTGACTTCCTTCGAGAGGAGTATGCCGACATGATGGACAAGCAACAATGGACTGTTCTCCCCGCCAGCCTCATCCAGGACCTACCCGGACTCCGACTGAGCCCCCTTGGCTTAGTCCCCCAACGAGGCCGCCGCCCACGCATGATATCCGATTACACCTACTCGGACGTCAACCAAGACACCGTCCCTCTTGCCCCTGCGGACGCCATGCAGTTTGGCTGGACACTCCCGCGCCTCCTCACCAAACTGCACCGCGCCAACCACAGATTTGGTCCCGTGTATATGTCGAAGATTGACCTTGCCGATGGCTTCTACCGCATCCGATTGCACCCAGACGACACCATGAAGCTCGGCGTCCTGTTCCCCTCTCGCCCTGGGGAAGCTAAACTCATTGGCATCCCCCTCACCAACCCTATGGGGTGGAAATCCAGTCCTCCCAACTTCTGTGCCTTCACTGAAACCGTTGCGGACTTGGCCAATGCCACTCTTGCCACCGGGCTTGCCGAGGCCCGGCTCACCCCCCATCGGTTCGATCTCCCATCTGAAACCACCCCCAGCGCGCCTCCCATTGAGCCACCCGCTCCACCCCCCCAGGCGCCGCCTCCTCCTCCCCCTACGGCCTCCACGCCGCCCCTCATCCCCCCTAGTAGCACCACTCCCAGCAAGTCGCCGGTTCGCTACTGGGATGTCTATGTGGATGACTTCTGTGGCCTTGCCCAGGGCAACCAGTGGACACGCCGCGCCATCAAGCGCGTTCTCTTCCAATCCCTTGACACAGTCTTCCGGCCCCTTGATGCCACTGACACTCCCTTCCGGCAGGAACCTGCTTCCCTCAAGAAAATGCTCCAAGGGGACGCCACTTGGACCACCAAGAAAGTCATCCTCGGCTGGCTCATCGATTCCGTCAACAAAACCATCAGCCTTCCTCCCCATCGGGTGGCCCGCCTACACGATATTCTCCACTCCATCTCACCCACCCAGCGCCATGTCCCCCTCAAGCAATGGCACCAAGTCCTTGGGGAGCTCCGGTCAATGGCGCTGGCCATTCCGGGCTCCATTGGCCTCTTCTCCATTCTACAAGAAGCCTTCCGCCACCAGGAACCGGGCAGGCAGCGCCTCCGGCTCACCAAGCGCGTCCACCGCTTCCTTCGCAACTTCCAATGGCTTGCCAATGATCTCTCCAACCGGCCTACCTCCATTGCCGAACTCGTGCCGGATCCCTTCCCTGCCACCTTGGGCGCCTGCGATGCTTCGGGTTTGGGCATGGGGGGCATCCATTTTGTCCCCCTTCCCACGGGCGCCGTGCAGCCCGTCTTGTGGCGGCATGCGTTCCCCCCGTGGATCTCAGCCCAGCTCGTCTCCTTCGACAATCCTGAGGGCTCCATCACCAACAGTGACCTTGAGCTCGCCGGTTCCATTGCCCACAATGATATTCTGGCTCAGGCTGCTTGTGTCCACGCCCGCACCACCCACAACTGCTATGACAACACAGCGGCTGTCTATTGGCAACGCAAAGGCGCCACTACCACCACAGGCCCTGCAGCCTACCTCCTCCGGCTCCAGTCTCTGCACCAGCACCTCTTTCAATATGTCCCCCTTAGGGATTACATCCCGGGCCCCGCTAACCACCTGGCGGACCTCCTCTCTCGATCTGAGCTCTCTGACACTGCCTTGCTCCATCACTTTAACACGACCTACCCACAGGACTTGCCCTGGACCTTATGCCACCTTCGGCCGCCCATGCATTCCGCGCTGACCTTAGCGCTGTCCAGAAGACCATGCGCGCCTCAGTCACTGAGCTCTATGCCAAGCGCAAGGATGCCCAACTTTGCCAAACGACTCCATGATGGAAACCTCTCACGTAGCCACAAGCCCATCCGATCTCGCACAGTATCGGACACCATCCGGTCAGTGGGCCAGACGCTCGCCCGCCTGGGGTCCAAAGACCCTCGAACCGACTCCACAGGCAGTCTTGACTTCCGGCTAACTGCCCAGTTCAAGGCATATGCCAAGTTGGACCCGGCCCCCTCCCGAGTCAAGCCGGTCCCCATCACCCTCGTGATGCATGCCCTCCACTTTGCATACCACGAGTCCCCTTCCCCCACCCGACAGGCCATTGCAAACATGATCTGCATCACCTTCTTTTTCTGTCTCCGACCTGGTGAGTACACTGGTACTACCACGGATGACCAAGCCTTCCACCTCCAAGACGTCTCCTTCTACCTTGACTCCAAAATCGTCCACCACGATGGCCCTGCGCATGAGCTCCAGGCGGCTACCTCTGTCACGCTCACCTTCACCACCCAGAAGAATGGCGACAAAGGGGAAGTCGTGGCGCATGCCAGGAGTGGTGACTCACTATGCTGCCCCGTTGCCGCCTGTGCGCGCCAAGTCCTTCACCTCCGAAGCTGTTGCTCTTCCAGCGCTCCCTTCGGTCCCTCCCTCACGCTTGCCAGTTACTTCGACAATGGGGTCCTTACCCTTGTTTGCGCAGCCACTGTCACTTCCTCCCTGAGAGTCTATGCCCAGACCCTCTACCCTACCACGGGCATTGCCCCTGCAGCCATCTCTGCTCGCTCCCTTCGCGCGGGAGGGGCTATGGCCCTGCTCCAGGGCAAATGCGGCTCTAATGTCATCAAGCTCCTTGCAAGATGGCACAGTGACTGCATGATGCGCTACTTACATCAGCAATCCCTCCCCATCTTCAAGAATCTTGCCTCTGTCATGTTCAACAATGGAACATACTCCTTCCTGCCCGAGGAATGGGTTCCGGCTGCGGACCCCACTCCTGCTGGCAGCTCTCTTTGGGGCACCCTGGCGCCTCTTCCCTCCCTCACTCTGCTCCAAGCTCAAGCTCGCGCTCGCGCTCTCCACGCCGTTCCCACCCGGTGGCTTCTGGCCCATTGGCAGAAAAGGCTTAACAGCCAGAGGCTTAACCGCCCAAGCTGTTAAACCCGACTGTACGCCGGTGTGTGTGGGCAAAGCAAACCTCTAGCACTGCTTAACCCACCAACCCACCAATGAACTACAAGCATTTCACATCCAGTACTACAAGTAGGTTAGCTACTGAAGCTATCACAAACGTAGCGCGTGATAGTTGATGTAGCAAACCGGATGAGGGGAATGGTAGTGAAGTACAGACCAGCAGACCGGGGAACCACCTTGAGTATACAAGCGCACGTACTTCGCGAAAGATCTCACTGTATCAGCAAGCAACATTGGTGCGTACCATATCCCCGGAACGTTCCCTGTAGGTACAGTACAACTCTTACACAAATTCTGCAAGCGAATTCTGCAAGCGAATCTCTGCAAATACAGGCTAAGCGCAAGCAAATCTCTGCAAATACAGGATAAGCGCTAACAAGCCTGTAGAGGAGTCCCCCAGCAGAATACAAGCCCACAGCTCACTCTTTTGCTCCTAAACCGATTAGTAGTAGAATAAATAAATAGCCCGCCACGCCCGCCCGCAGAAAAGGCTTAACAGCCAGAGGCTTAACCGCCCAAGCTGTTAAACCCGACTGTACGCCGGTGTGTGTGGGCAAAGCAAACCTCTAGCACTGCTTAACCCACCAACCCACCAATGAACTACAAGCATTTCACATCCAGTACTACAAGTAGGTTAGCTACTGAAGCTATCACAAACGTAGCGCGTGATAGCAACTTTGCCCCACAGAATGTTGGAAATGTTGTGGTGTGTCTCTCCAAATGGCACAGAAGAGGGTATTTTTGATGCAATTCCAGGACACAAACTGACTTATTGGGTAATGACTCACAAAGTATATGGTCCCGTCCATGAATACATTTCTCATGACTCATCCAATGAATGTTGGGAACAACTTTGCCCCACAGAATGCTGGAAATGTTGTGGTGTGTCTCTCCAAATGGCACACAAGAGGGTATTTTTGATGCAATTCCAGGACACAAACTGACTTATTTGGTAATGACTCCCAAAGTATCCGGTCCAGTCCATGAATACATTTCTCATGACTCATCCAATGAATGTTGGGAACAACTTTGCCCCACAGAATGCTGGAAATGTTGTGGTTTGTCTCTCCAAATGGCACAGAAGAGGGTATTTTTGATGCAATTCCAGGTCACAAAGTGACTTATTTGGTAATGACTCCCAAAGTATCCGGTCCGGGCCTTGAATACATTTCTCATGACTCATCTGATGCATATTGGGAACAACTTTGCCCCACAGAATGCTGGAAATGTTGTGGTGTGTCTCTCCAAATGGCACAGAAGAGGGCATTTTTGGTGCAATTCCAGGACGCAAAGTGACTTATTGGGTAATGACTCACAAAGTATCCGGTCTGGGCCTTGGATACATTTCTCATGACTCATCCAATGCATATTGGGAACAACTTTGCCCCACAGAATGCTGGAAATGTTGTGGTTTGTCACCCCAAATGGCAAACATGAGGGTATTTTTGGTGCAATTCCAGGTCACAAACTGACTTATTTGGTAATGACTCCAAAAGTATATGGTCCGGTCCATGAATGCATTTCTCATGACTCATCCAATGAATATTGGGAACAACTTTGTGCCACAGAATGCTGGAAATGTTGTGGTGTGTCTCTCCAAATGGCACAGAAGAGGGTATTTTTGATGCAATTCCAGGTCACAAACTGACTTATTTGGTAATGACTCACAAATTATCCGGTCTGGGCCATGAATACATTTCTCATGACTCATCCAATGCATATTGGGAACAACTTTGCCCCACAGAACGCTGGAAATGTTGTGGTGTGTCTCTCCAAATGGCAAACATGAGGTTATTTTTGGTGCAAATCCAGGGCAAACACTGACTTATTGGGTAATGACTACAAAGTATACCATCTGGGCCATGAATATATTTCTCATGACTCATCCAATGCATATTGGGAACAACTTTGCCCCACAGACGAATGCTGGAAATGTTGTGGTTTGTCTCTCCAAATGGCACAGAAGAGGGCATTTTCGGTGCAATTCTATGGCACAAACTGACTTTTTATTGGGTAATGACTCCAAAAGTATCCGGTCCGGACCATGAATAATTTTTTCATGACTCATCTGATGCATATTGGGAACAACTTTGCCCCACAGAATGCTGGAAATGTTGTGGTTTGTCACCCTAATTGACACTCAAGAGGTTATTTGGGGTGCAAATCCAGGGCACAAACTGACTTCTTATTGGGTAATGACTACAAAGCATCCGGTCCGGGCCATGAATTATTTTTTCATGACTCATCTGATGCATATTGGGAACAACTTTGCCCTACAGAATGCTGGAAATTTTGGGGTTTGTCTCTCCAAATGGCAAAATGAGGTAATTTTTGGTGCAAATCCAGGGCAAAAACTGACTTATTGGGTAATGACTCACAAAGTATCTGGTCAGTTTCATGAATACATTTATCATGACTCATCAAATGCATATGGAAATAATTGGGTTTGTCTCTCCAATTGGCACAGAAGAGGGTATTTTTGGTGCAATTCCAGGGCACAAACAGACTTCTTATTGGGTACTAATGACTCCCAAACTATCTGGTCTGTGCCATGAATATATTTCTCATGACTCGTCAAATGCATATTGGGAACAAATTTTAAGTACATATTGGGAACAACTTTGCCACAAACACAGTACAGAAAATGTTGTGGTTTGTCTATCCAAATGGCACACAAGACAGTATGTTTGGTGCAGTCTACAAGATTCTACAGGTGAGGAGATGATTGAAATACATAACCTTAGTGTTATCAAAAGTTTCCCTTTTGAAAAAATTATGGCACGGGAGGGGTGGCTTGCACAGGTACATGATCTACTTATAAAAAATAAGGGCGCGCCCAAGCCAGACAGCACACAGAAGAAGTTAGGGCGAACATCATAGTACAGAGCCCACGGATAACAGTCTACACACAAAACATTGTACACATACACAAAACACCACACACACACACACACACACACGAAACACAAAACACAAAACACCGTACAAAACACACACACACACACACACACACAAACACACACGAAACACAAAACACAAAACACCCTATACAGACGAAAACACTGTACACACACAAGACACCCGAAAAAATTATAGTACAACACACACAAAACCACACAAAAAGAAACACATGATTCTTGTTTGGCACCGTATTTACAAAAAAGGGAAAAAATGAATGTTGTCGGAAAGACACGAGGAAGCAAAAAATTAGAGGGGAAAACCCTTTGAAACAACAAAACCATCCGTCCCGGTGATCATCAAATTACAGGGGACAACAACAGTAAGAAAAGAAGAGTGAAAACAAACACGGCAATTACTAACAAAGTGTGTGGCAGTAATACCACAACTATTAATGCAGCCAAGGGCAACAGTAAAAAAAATGATACCAGAAAACACTACTACTGCTACTACTACTACAAACATGGAAGAGCACACAACCATCAACCAGAGTAACGAAGCAGCACTGAGCATTACCAACACACCCACCACTACAGTAATGAACCAACAGAAAGAAGGGACAAAAACCAATGTGGTAGAGAAAACATCCAACGGAGAGTGCTGCAATATGGAGGATGTCCTGAGCCGTGTCATGAAACAAATCCCATATGACATATTGGCACAGGGAGTAGCCAAACACTTACAACAACAGCAGAGGGAACATCATATGGGTGTGGGAAAGGTAGTATTGGTACATCAACATACAAAGGCAACCTTGCAGGGAGATGAGAGTTGCAATGCAGGCGACACACCAGATCAAGTGAGTACAATTACCCGCAAGTTATATGGGCATGTAAGAGATAACAACCTTCTTAAGGCTTTGAGTGATACGGATAAAGCAGTGGACAGGCAGCTAAGGGAATACATAAAAACAGATTGGTACCATACAATGAAGTTCCCAATCAATGATGAGGTAACGGCACATGTAACAGAAATAGGCAGTTTAAAAACAGAAGGTTATGGTGCCACGGAATATTCCACTGGCGGCATTCTGTAACTTTTATAAGAAGAGAGTAGGGACAGTACTGACTACATTGAGGCACAACTCACAAACATTGGCAAGAAAAACTGGATAGGTAAATACATGTTGGAGGATTTGTTGTTGAAATTAGAAAATTTTGGAATCTATTTTTTGTCCGGCGCCACTAACATGCCGTCCGTTGATACTGATGATACATCAATACAGCCCATAAGAGCAAAGGTCGAGTCCCTATCACCTTCTGGAGTTATTGAAGACACAGAAAATGAGGATACAGGTATTTTAAACCCTCAATATAGGAAATACAACGACACGGAAAATGAAGATTTTTATTATTTTGTTACAAGAATCATGTTGGCAATCAATCCGACAAACTCCAATTTCAAAAAACAGAAGGAGAGGAACTTGCTGAGTGATATATTTTCTGTAGCAGATGAAGCATTCACATTGATAGTGATCTACAATCAGCATCATGTATGGGTGAACCAGCAGCAGCGAAAGGGTGATGCCACGATTCCAAGGCAGAAAAAAATTCTACGACAATTCGGACAGCAGAAGCAAAAATGGATGGATGGAGGAAGGACAAGAGTTGTTCAGTGATTTGTGCGACGAAGTTGTCAAGCTGCGCAATCAGCCAGAAACAGGAAGGGAATTGGAGGAAATGATGAGGGAGAGATTTAGGAACAAAAGTCCAACACAATACAAAAATAAGCATGGCGATGCAAATAACACTAGTGGTAGCTCCAGTAATTGTAGTGGACCCAAAAAGAAAAAGAAAAGGAAGGTCTATATTGATCATGCAATAACAGCATCGATGAATGCCAATTTATCTCTTGAATTAATGTAAAAAATAACAGTACATACATAATATAAGAATTACTAGTAATTGAGAACTTAATATTGAGAATATTAGAAATATTGGAGGAATCATAATACATTGCAATAGGATTAACTCAAGCATAATATAATTTACATTAAAAAAGGGAATATTGTAGTCCAGAAAAAGAATTCAAAATTAGGAGAGCAGAATCAAATTGTTATTCTGGAGCTTAATCTTTTGGAATTAATACTGAGTCAAGATTTCTTTGTCATTTGTGAATAGAAGAAATTGTTGTTGGTACGGAATAATAATTGGGTTCTGCTAGAGACTGAAGTATATTATTTTTAATCATGATTAGAGTAACGTGCAATACGCGCACAGAAATAGTGCTGAGTTTACGTATACATCATACTATTAAATTCCTTTCGTGTCCAAAAGTACCAAAGCTACACGACGGCAGTTATTCTATTTGTACGAATCAATGAGTCCCGTATCAACCAAGTAATCGACTCCCACGGAATATCGATTCCCACGGTGCATCGATTCCCATCGCGTATTGGCGGTGAGCAATCTCTGTTTTCTAATATTGCCCTTGTTCTTCGATGAGCAAACTTTGATTTCGTAAAGTATCACACGAGCTACGGGAGCAATTCCTGATTCTATTGATAAACATATCATAGGATCTTCCTAACGGAACAAGAGAAGAAAACCGTTGTTTGAAGCTTCCCACACAATATATATATATACATACAGATATATACGGTCAACGATCAATGCATGCATGGAAATAATCAGCGAGTAATCTCATCACTACGTAACAGCGGTTGCAACGTATTTCACCTCAATAAAAGAGATATCTTGCATTTTGGCAAGATTTCACTTTATCCCATACTTTTAACATTCAACTGATTTATATCCCAAAATTCACACTAGTTGCTACCAACTAATAAGACCAAAGCTGTACGGCAATGTTGGTTAATTTGGTTACTTTTAGTTATTTTACTTTATTTTGCTCTTTTTACAATGTTGGAAAGAGTTATCGATAAGATTATGATCGGATTGTTTCTGGACCATATTGATCTCTCATTTACTAATTTGTTTTTCTTTTGTGTGGAGATACGGGAGTTCGGTCCTCCTATCGCGTACCTCTGTTCATTGCTTTAAGTATCTTTTTGATACTCACCAGCACTTATGTATTATTTACTTATTGCGCTCAGCTTGTGATAGAAGCTTGTGATAGGAGCTTGCGACTTTTACGTATTCGTAAACGTCGCGTTTTACGTTTTACGTAAAACGTTTTACGTTTTACGTATTCGTAAACGTCGCGTTTTACGTTTTACGTAAAACGTTTTACGTAATACGTAAAACGTAATACGTAATACGTAAAGGTTACGTATTTACGTATTGCATATACGTAAAACGTAGAACGTAATCACGATTGATTTAGTAATCCAATACACCCTTGGATGGTCCTTGGACTATTTGGTTCATATAGATATATCGGCCGCAATTTCTTATGGTGGCTACCAGGATGGTGTTTGGTGGGGTAATCACCCAGATTATGTTTTCCTGGTTCCCAGAAAATATTGAATTGCCCTTGTTGTGCCCTGTCTTTTAACCAATAGAATCGCATATCAATGGCTTTGGACCGTTTTTGTTTGATCGTGCCATTTAATATGCCTTCTGCCGTATTATTGTCTGTCTTCAGTGGAGTGGCCGGTTGTGGGTGGCCAAGTTTCATCAGACATTGTTGGATGGGTAGTGCTTCCCGGGCGTTGAGGAATAACGAGGCAACTTCGGCTTCCGCCGCTGATGCCATCACGTTTTTGATGATTTTGGCTAACACCAGGACCGGTCCATTGAATGTAATGTCCTTTCTGTCTCCAAGGAAGTGGTATCCCCCGGCACGGCTCTTAGCGCCTGGACACACCAGATATGCTGCGTCGCTGTCAACTCGGAGAATCATGTCACTGGCTTGGTATATGATGGAGGCGTCCGGATTGCATGCCGCGTAGTTGAGAAAATACCTTGTGGCGGCTAACGCGGTTTGGTTGTTTGAGGCTGACGCAATATCGTTGAGGGCATGCAACATGGTGTTGTCGATCGCCCGCGCGTAGAATAGAAATTTACCAGTAACTTGTTGTATGAATTTGATCTCTCCGTCGGTTAGCGTGGTAGTATCCTCGCTTTTCGCATATTGTATTTTTGCGCCGTACGCGGGCACGTCTGCTCGTGATGGACCGGCATACGTACGTGTGGGGCGCACGTGTTCAAACTCCTTTAGAGCTTGTTCCACGTAACCATCCATGGTCAATTTGACCTCGCGTTTGTCATAGTCCCAACGTAGGTGGACCCCCACGTATTGTTTACCAGTCCAGTCTATTAAATTCCTTTCGTGACCAGAAGTACCAAAGCTACCAAAGGGTAGATTTCCTATGCGCATGAATCAATGAGTCCCGTATCCATCTAAGTAATCGATTCCCACGGCATATCGATTCCCACGGCGCATCGATTCCCATCGCGCATAAACGGTGAGCAATCCCTGTCTTACGATATTGCCATTGTTCTTCGGTGAGCAAACTCTGATTTCATAAAATATCACATGAGCTACAGGAGCAATTCCTGACCTTAATGATAAACATTTCATGGAGTCTTCCTAACGGAACAAGAGAAGAAAACCGTTGGCATGTGATTCTCACACAATACATATACATGCATACAAATATATATGGTCAACGACTAATACATGTACGGAAATAATCAGCGAGTAATCTCAGCACTACGCAACAGCAGTTGCAACGTATTCATCTCAATAAAAGAGATATCTTGCATTTCGGCAAGATTTCACTTTATCTCATACTTTTAACATTCAACTGATTTATATCCCAAAATTCACACTAGTTGCTACCAACTACTTGTAATCTACATACTAAGGTCTGTCTCGCTGCAATCTGAATAAGTCACAGCAAGAGGAGATCTGGCGTTTCCCTAGTCTCGCCTGTAGTCCGATTATCCGTTGCCGAAAGTATCCAAACACAATTGTCACGCGTAGAGTACAATCGTTCGTCTACTAACACACTAACACAGCGTTGCTGTTCGTCAGAAGTCCTTGAATCAGACTCTCAACGAATCGGATTCAGAAGGAAAATAATAGATTAACAGTCGCAAGCTCTAAGAAGGCTTGCACACAAGAAGGAACAGGAACGGAATTGAACATAATCCCTACGCTGGCATATGCACGTCGCACATCGCACAAGAAGCAGTTCCCATTCTCAGTTACCACGCACTTCCTTCCAAGGCTCCGAACCACCACAGATGCCGAACATACCGGTACCGGTAATGGCCGTCAATGCACTCGGAGGCGAAGAGAAGAATGACGCCGAAGTCACCACTATCGAACGTTTTCCCAGCTTCGATGCTGATATGAGAAAGATATTCATATCATTACTCAACGTAACAAGTGAGATTACTAGCAAGTTGTGCTTAGCTCTCAAAGAAGGAGGATTATGCGAGTGGAAGTCGTTCCTCGACGCACTTATCGAACCGGATTTTGCACGCGAACTTACCTATATGGAGCGAGGATTGGCAACGCATATCCCTCGATCCATCCAAAGGAGCATAGAAGCACTTGCGGACTTCGCTATCGACCTACAAGAAGAAGGTGTTGACCTAGGAGAAGACGAGAAGGACTGGAAAGATGTAAAGTCATATACATACAGGGAATTCCAGGCATTCCGCGGAGAGCGTGCCCAACGCTTACGTAACGAATCTGTTCTGAACCCACCACCTCCTCCGGCGGGAAGTAATAAAAAGTCCCCTCAGCAGGTAAAGTACGAATCATGGTGCCGAAAAGCACGAGATGAAAAGTCCTTTACACCCCTCACGAATGACTCGAGATTCGAACACTGGCTCGTCGGTTTCAAAGCTAAACTCGAAGCATACGACATCGATACAGAGACATTCCTCGATGAAACTTGGCCTCCAGCCACGCTTGTGGGTTACACCCGTGATCTCTACATCAAACAATGTGCCTTCTTCTGGGTACTAATGTTGGAAGTCTTCAAGAGTGACCTTTCTGCATCATGTGTACACAGTCATTCTACCACTCGTGATGGACGCAAGGCCTACTTCGACTTCGTAAACCTTCATAGCCAATCAAAAGCAAAGGTATACGACAACTCGACTCAACTACAAGCGTTGCTCAAGTTGAACCTCAACAATTGGAAGGAATCCAAAGTGAAATTCATCACACATTGGTTTGATGAATTGAATCACCTCAACAAGCTCCGTCCTCCCAACAAGCCCCTCGAGTATCACACTGTAAAATCAGCATTGTGTCAGGCATGTTATTCCAGCTTCCAGCTAAGCGAACAGTTTGCCAAAGTCAAGGATCCAGGTGGGACGAATAGCACCGTAACGGATGCAGTTGCCGAAGCCGCTGCTATCCACGATCTTAAAATCACGCTTTTACTCGAAGCAACTCGACTTGATTCCCAGTCTGCGATGTCTGCTCCTCGGTCGACCGTACGTGCACACGTTCATGATTTCTCTTCTGACTCCATCCAAGGCCATGATGACTATGCTCTCCCCATCGAATTTGAAGGAGACTATCAAGATTATGCTGTGTTCAAGGCTGGACGCACCCCTGACCCTACCACAAGGTTGCCTACAAACATATGGAAGGCCTTGTCACGTCAGGACATGAAGAGTTGGCTCAGTTTTTCTCCGGAAGGCAAGAAAATCGTGGTTGCCTCATTGCGACACGACTTACTTAACACTAACCAACCTGACCCCAACAGTGTCAAACCCATTACCCGAAAGGCATACCAACATGAACACTCGGTATCTTTTCAAGAAGACGATACTTCAACCAAGGATGAGCATGCCAATTCCGCAGCAGACCTACATCCTGCTGTAGAGAATGATCGTAGAGGCGTTTTCCATGCATCTCTAGGTGTATACAAATCCACGACCTCATCGTCTAAGGACCAGCGACCTCTCAAGTCTTCCGTGTCACCCGCGCATCCGGCTCGATTCCTTTCAAACAACCCTGACATTCAGTACAAAAAGGACGGTGACACTCAAATACCTGTCGGAACACCATCGTATTCCGCCAATTTTCACCAGTGGTATACTCCCGAGGATGATCTCACCTTTCCTAATGATGGGCCCGCAACGTCATACACATACCGCATACACAAAACTACGGTTACTAGCCCTGGTTTTGCCATGGTCGATCGCGGCGCAAATGGCTGCATCATCGGTAATGATGCATGTCTCATCTCCAAGGATATTCCACCACGATACGTTAACGTCACCGGCATTAACAATCATCAGGTACAAAACATCCCCATTGCTACATGCGGAGCATATTCCATGTCGAACAGAGGCCCCGTCATTCTTATTTTCAATGAATGTGCCTATACAGGACGACATCCTTCTATATTGTCATCCGGCCAGATGAAGGCATATTTTTCCACTGTAGACGACACGTCCATCAAAGCAGGCGGAGGACAGGTCATCACCACCTCCGATGGCTATGCACTGCCTCTTAGCATACGACACGGCTTACCATACCTTGCGATGCGAAAGTATACGACTGTCGAATTTGACACGCTACCACATGTTATCATGACGTCCGATAAACATTGGGACCCATCTGTTCTCGATACCACGATCAGTGCAAAGGATGAACAATTTCTCCAGAAATATCCTCCCCAACCACAGCAACTCCCCTATGCCGATTACGACGAATATGGGAACCCACGCTGCCTTGAAGGATTCGATATATCTGTTTCTCCCGGGTCCTCCACGGTCACATCCCTTAGCTCGTATTCCAGCCATTCCACCCGATCTCCCTTTCTTCCAATTGATGATCATAAGAACAACGATCACTCCTTTTGGCTTACTTCCACTGACTACGCTCATCAAGAACGTCTCGCATGCTGCGCGCCAACCGCAGTCTCTGGAACAGTCACTGCGTTTCCGACAGACTGTACAGCCAGTGACACTACGCGCATTGCAGCTACGCCCCGCGAAAGATACCCCAACGAACATGACTACTTATCCCTCAAACCTTTCTTTTGTTGGGTTTCCACCGATCGCATCAAGGCTACTTTTGAAAACTCAACCCAATACGGTTCGTTAGCGGTTAGCCCTGATGGTAACATTTTCAAACGGTTTCATTCCCCTCAACCGGCCATGAACGTTCGCCCCTTCAATGACGATGTTATGTCCAATGCAGTCTATTCAGATGTCCCAGCAATTGATGGTGGGTCCAAGATTGCTCAAATCTTCTTTGGCCGCAAATCGCATATTATTCACGTTGAAGAAATGCGTACCACCGGCGATTTCCTACCCTGCTTTCAGAACTTTGTTTGAAAATGGGGCAGGCCCATCCGCCTCCTTTGTGACCACGGTAACTATCAATCAAGTAAGAAAGTCATGGATTACCTCAAAATGTTATGGATTGGACTCTGGCAAAGTGAACCGTACCATCAACACCAGAATCAATTCGAACGACGATACCAAACGTTCAAACGCATTGTCAATCGCGTCATGGATCGTACCGGCACACCACCACACATGTGGTTACTGTGCATGACATACGTCCCGGGTCTCCTCAATGTTGTCTCTGACCCTACGTTGTCCGATAAACAACCGATCTTCATTGCCACGGGTACAATTGGCGACATCAGCGCATACACCAGTTTCTTCTGGTTTGAACCTGTGTATTTCAAGACCAATGACTCTCCTTTCGGTACCAAATCTACCGAACGCCTAGGTCATTTCGTCGGCATCGCCGAACATGTTGGCAATGGACTCTGCTTTCGAATCTGGGATCCAGTTACCAACAAGTTACTAGACCGGTCCGGTGTTCGATCTGCTCTTACACCTGAGTCACGTAACAAACGCGCGGGCTTATTTACTGATGATGGTTTCATCAAATGGCGTAATGCAAAGGATTCCTTACCCCGTATATACGCCACTGGAGAAGCTCCAGCTTTCAAACATGGGGAGCATACCAATCAGAATAAACTCATTGACGAGTCTACTAAACCAAACAGCTCAGTTTCCCCTAACAGTTCACCTGCTGATTGTGACACCGCCGATGACACCGTTCCATCTGCACCAACAGATACCACGCCCCACGCATCTGGCACTCAACCAATTCTTCAACCACCCGCCCACCCCTCGTTACCGAGCTTTCTTTATAAGAAGGTCGATGACAGTCCAAGCTGGTCACCTTCTCCACTCCCTAACAACTATGGGGAGAGTTTTGATGGTCCTCCTACGACACACATCTACAGCAAGACATCCGATGGCGTTCTCCTTACTGAAGATGATTTTGATCCACCGGAATTAGCATACTTTGATGTTAGTGACGTCACAACTCCACACACCAACCCCGCTACTCCTTCAGTAGACCCATCACAGGTAGTTGTTACCGACGAAGAAGGTAACGCACAATTTGACGATGATGGTAAACCTATTACCATTCCTACGATCCCGATTGCCGATCTACAAGGACGTTCCTTCCTTGTAACCAATCTCGATGGCACCCGGAAACGTTTCACCATTGTCGATGTTGAAGACAGTCTTGAACGCAATAAAGACTTCATCAAGTTCAAGTGCAAACACTCCGATGACGAACTCGATGATATCATTGCATACAATGACGTCATGAATTACATACATCGTGATTCAACACAAGAAGACGGCAAACTCTGGTCGTTTCGCCGCATCCTAGGACACCAAGGTCCACTGGATAACAAGCACCCTCAATACAAAGGTTCCAAGTATAACCTCTGGATTGAATGGGAGAATATGGAACGCACATATGAACCTCTAGCCAACATTGCGGCTGATGACCCAGTCACCGTTGCAAAATATGGGAAAGACAACAACTTGCTTGACCTCCCAGGTTGGAAACGTCTCAGGAGAATCACCAACCTAGCCCGACGAACCAAGAAACTTGATCGACTCGTGCACCAAGCCAAACTACGCTCTTTCCGTACCACTCCGCAGTATCAATATGGATTCAAAGTGCCTCGTAACCACGAAGAAGCCCTCCGATTTGATCAAGCCAACGGGAACACCAAATGGGAAGATGCCACCACTCTGGAAATGGCACAACTCAATGAATACAATACATTCATTGATAAAGGCGTATACAAGACAAGCTCCATTCCCACGGGATTCCAACAGATCAAGGTACACATGATATACGCTGTCAAACACGACGGAAGACACAAGGCTCGCCTCGTTGCTAACGGTAATCTCACTGAGGCCCCTATCCACAGTGTTTACGCAGGCGTCGTATCTCTTCGCGGTCTACGTATGTGCCTATTCCTAGCTGAACTCAACGATCTAGAAGCATGGGGTACCGACATAGGTAACGCCTACTTAGAAGCAGTCACCTGCGAGAAAGTATGCATCAAGGCAGGTCCCGAATTCGGATCGCTGGAGGGTCACCTGTTGGTCATTTACAAAGCCCTATATGGTCTCAGGTCTTCAGGCAAGTGCTTTGGAGACTTACTCGCGGCTTGTCTCATCGAACTCGGCTTCGAAAGATCCCGCGCAGAACCGGAAATATTCCTCAAACCCGGAACGAACAAGCATGGTGAACGGGTATATGAGCTTATATGCACATATGTCGATGACCTATGTCTCTGCATGGCAGATCCTAATTCCTTCTTGAAGATATTGCAATCGTCACCATATAACTTCAAATTGAAGGGATCCGGACCTATGAACTTTCATTTAGGATGTGGATTTGAGCGCGACGAACATGGTGTTCTGTGCATGAATCCCATAAAGTTCATCGAAAAGATGGAAGCATCTTACGAACAAATGTTTGGATGCAAACCTAACACTAGGTTCCAATCACCCATCGCGGAGAACGATCATCCTGAATTGGACTCCTCAGCCTTTCTTGAAGAAACCGGTATACAGAAATACCAAAGTATGATCGGTTCACTGCAATGGATCATCGCTATTGGCCGTTTCGATGTACAAACAGCCGTGATGACGCTCTCAAGTTTCAGAGCTCAGCCACGAGATGGGCATCTCGAACGTGCTAAACGTATCTATGGGTATATCTCCAAGTTTAGACATTTTAAAATCAGATTCCGCGTGGAACCGCCCGATTTTATATTGACTAAACCCGACACCATCGACTGGTCCAATACCGTCTATGGGGAGCATTCTGAGGAGCTACCCGACGACGCTCCTGCACCGCTTGGAAAGACAGTAGTGTTATCACACTTCTATGATGCCAACCTCATGCATGATATTCTCAGTGGCAAGGCCGTTACCGGCATTCTTCATTTCGCGAACAAGACTCCCATGATGTGGTTCTCGAAGAAGCAGTCTACTACGGAAACAGCCACCTTTGGAGCTGAATTTGTTGCCGGAAGAACTTGCATCGAACAGATTGTCGACCTACGGCACTCATTCCGATATCTCGGAACACGAGTACATGACATCTCATACTCTTGGGGTGACAACGAAAAGATGATCCAGACGTCGACCTTTCCTTACGCAAGGTTGCATAAGCGTCATAACATTCTATCGTTTCACTACGTACGGAGCATGATAGCGAGAGGTTTCATTTTAATGATGCACATCCCAGGTAAGGATAACTGTGCAGACATTCTCACCAAGCATTGGAGTCACTCAGTTGTGTATCCACTGCTCAGGCCCATCTTCCACTTCTGTGGTAATACTGGTGACCTTCTCCAGGATGATGGAAGCATCATGTAGAGCGTGATGACCCTTCACAAGGAGACATGGGGAGTATTAAATTCCTTTCGTGACCAGAAGTACCAAAGCTACCAAAGGGTAGATTTCCTATGCGCATGAATCAATGAGTCCCGTATCCATCTAAGTAATCGATTCCCACGGCATATCGATTCCCACGGCGCATCGATTCCCATCGCGCATAAACGGTGAGCAATCCCTGTCTTACGATATTGCCATTGTTCTTCGGTGAGCAAACTCTGATTTCATAAAATATCACACGAGCTACAGGAGCAATTCCTGACCTTAATGATAAACATTTCATGGAGTCTTCCTAACGGAACAAGAGAAGAAAACCGTTGGCATGTGATTCTCACACAATACATATACATGCATACAAATATATATGGTCAACGACTAATACATGTACGGAAATAATCAGCGAGTAATCTCAACACTACGCAACAGCAGTTGCAACGTATTCATCTCAATAAAAGAGATATCTTGCATTTCGGCAAGATTTCACTTTATCTCATACTTTTAACATTCAACTGATTTATATCCCAAAATTCACACTAGTTGCTACCAACTACTTGTAATCTACATACTAAGGTCTGTCTCGCTGCAATCTGAATAAGTCACAGCAAGAGGAGATCTGGCGTTTCCCTAGTCTCGCCTGTAGTCCGATTATCCGTTGCCGAAAGTATCCAAACACAATTGTCACGCGTAGAGTACAATCGTTCGTCTACTAACACACTAACACAGCGTTGCTGTTCGTCAGAAGTCCTTGAATCAGACTCTCAACGAATCGGATTCAGAAGGAAAATAATACAGTCAACCTTGAAGGTGTATTTGGCCCCGACCGCAGCAACTAGGTGATCCACGTCGTCCTGTCTGACGTATTTTATCCCAAAGTCATCCACGACTAGGGTGAAACTTATGTCCCGCTCATCATGGAGGAATAGTCCCTCAGTATGGGGAGCCTTTCGGTATCCATATGTTTGTAGGTGCGCTACTAAGTCATCATGTGCGATTTTCCCGCTCTGTTTGAGTCCGTACCACGCCTTTTTGATCCTGGCATATACGTAGTCACCCTGCTTGAGCCTTTCTAGGCTGTAAGCGGCCCGTATTCGGGGGGAATCATGTCCCACCGAAATTTTACGAATTCGGGCTCGTCGAGCAATGAGCATAAGTACATGTTAGAGATGTCACCGGTACAGTATTTAGCCCCTGGAGTGGATACTACACTGTTCCAATGCGTTTTTATGGTTTCTATACTTGCAGTACGGGTGGACACATCACCGTGGTACTCCAGCTGATCACCTCCTGCTGTGATCCGCGTCCTATAGGGATCAGCTTTTTCGGGGCGTATGGCGACTGTGTATCGGGGATAAGTGACCTTCTTATGTATTGGCACTGCTCGTCTGTCGATCCAGTCCAATACATCCATCCCCTCCACCTCGCTGGGTCGGAACCCTTGAAACAGGCGGCCGAACTCGTCTTCGCCTGACTTGAGCCATAATTCTTGTATCTGTGCTTTGGGGTGTTTGATTAGGTCACGGTAGGCTGCCCACTTGTTCAAGTCATCGTCCCATATGGAACCCCCACACGCTAACTGGGGCCTATGCGTTAAATGGTTAATTTGTAGGGCCTGTTTTGGTACGGGGAGACGAACCGGGTCACGCGGGTAAATTCCCATTAGCGCCTTGGGTTTAACCTTGGGTTTGGAGTAGTATTGGTCGGATTTATAGTATCGGGATACCTCACCATGCGTGTAGTCGGCCGTGTCCCCATCAGTGAACCTTACTCTGTAGTATTGGTTGGTTTGATCATAGTTTACGGCTTCACCTTCATACCACCCAGAGTTGAACTTCTTCCTAATGATGGTGCCCACAGCCCAGGGGTGTCCCCGGCGGGCGCTGCGTTGTTGTGTGGGTAGCACCCTTGGAGGTCCGCGCGCATTTGCTGGAGCATTGATTGATTTTGTGTTGGGCCGGTTGGACACCCTTGGAGGTTCGCGTGATTCTATGGCGGTTTCTCTAAGTGTGGCTTTGGGCCCATTTTGCTTTTGTCGTGTACCCATATGTACTAATAGATCTTGTATACTCCGTAGGGCCTCGTTTACTTGGGTCCCCTGTTCCATATAAGGGATTGGTGGATGGGGCTTACCGGTAACCTCCTTTAGGTCTTGGAGGATCATGAGCAGCCGGTCGGTAGATGAGGTATGGGGCATATCGGTCTTGGGAAAAAATGCCACTGTGTTGCTGATTCGGTTAGCGCGACTGGCCTCCCCGACACAGGTGTAATTCCTGTAGTGTTTTAGGGCCGGTCCAATGTAGTAACCCCTTGTGTCATGGTCTTGCCATGCGCCTCGTTCTTGAGTCCTGTCGTGAATAATCACGCGACAGCCCATAGGGGCGAGTGGGTGTTTGTTGTAGTCGTAGATCCCGCGCCTGAGCTCATAAGCTGATAGTTTTGGCTGTGTGCGAGATGCGCGTAGTAGATTGAGCGTAATGAGGGCCTGTGGGATCAGTAGGTCCCAATCATCTACCGGGAACTTGTCATCCACCCCGTTCAATCCCGCAATAAAGTGGTTCTTGAAGGTCTGTATTGCCCTTTCTGCATGGTTGAGACGATGGTCCCCAGGTGACGCCAGTTGGTAATCTAGGTTGTTCTTCGTGATGTACGCTATTAGTTTCTTGGAGGTCTCGTTGTCCATACGTACTATTTTTGCGTTCACGTTGTCCTCTTTCATCCGCGCGTAACATGCCGTGAGCCCTTGTAGGAGGTCTTCGCTCTTGCGTGACTGGATGGGCTCCACGTCAATGTAGTTGGAATCGTAGTCGTACATGAGGAATACGTACTGGTGCCCACGTCGTGACGTGACTGGGTATCTCCCCGGCAGGTCCCACGCAATGAGTTCCTTTGGTTCTTCTTTGGTGCGCGGCCCTGCGTGGTTGGTTGGTTGCATCTCATTCGCTGATACTATATCTACGCTGACGTTATGTATCTTCTTTTGGTCGCATCAGGCTGGCTCTGTATCTGTGGTTGGTTTGTTCTTTGGTTTCTTGCGCGTGCTTTGGATGCCTTGTCGGACCATTTGTAGGTGCCCCATAGTCGTTTCTTCGGTGAGTGGGAGGTATCGGTTGACTCGTTGTACAGTGAGGCCCGGCCAAGTGGCAAATGAGCCGCGCTCGATGGCGCGGATCCATGTCTCTTTGGTGGGATACCCTGCTGCTGCATGGTAGAATCGAATCAGCTTGGGGATGGCTTGAATCTGGTATGCCCCTGCCCCCGTGTGTATTGGATATTCGGTTTCGTTATTGTTTTGATCGGCGCTGGTTGCGGTGACTTTGGTTTCAGTATTGTGTTGGTCGGCGCTGGTTGCGCCGGTTGTGGTTTGGTTTGCGTTTTGCGGGGGGGGGGGGGGGGGGGGGGGGTCTGTCACCCTTGGAGATTTAGCTGTCCCCTTCGGTGGGTCGGGCTGATGGAGGGGAACCATGTATAGATTCCTTAGGGGGTCTCGGTGACCGATAAGTATGACGTGTTGGGTGGGGCCGATAACAGTCACGTTGTCCTTAGAGAATTCTACATGGCATCTGGAACTGCATAGCTTGGGCACTGATACCAAAGGTAGTTCCACTTCAGCAAACTTGTGGCACCCGCGGGCCGCTGGGGGGAGTCGGGGTAGGTCTAATAGGTCTGTTGCCATTGATAACATCTTGCTCCCATTTGCACATCCTACGGTCAGTGCCCCCGGTGTGTCTTGGTGTGCCCCACCCTGGTACGTTGTAGGGACGAAATGGTCTGTTGCCGCCGAATCTAGAGCTCCATAACCTGGTGAGGACCTGGTGTGGAAAGCGATGTCATGTGTGAAGGTAACTGTGCGTGGTGGCCGTGGTGGCCGTGGTAGGGTTTCGCTCGAGGGATCACGTAGGATACTGAGTAACTGTGAATCATGATTACTAGGTTGTTTATGTATGCTACTTTTGTGTTCCCTCCCACACCGTCAAGAGTGTAAGGGCGAATCAACTATCGTGGTCCAGCCGTTATTGTTGGGGTCGGGCCCATTCCACTGCAGCCATCGTTCAGTGTTTCTGGTGGCTCCACCCATCTGATTGTCGAAAGTGGCTCCCTCCTGGTGTCCAGCCTTGTTGCGTCGCCTGTAACAACTCCGGCCGTCGTGGGTGAGATTCACCCCACACGAGTGACAATAATACTTGTATTGTTTCCACCCCTGGAGCGATGGTTGACGCGTGTCGGGCCTGCTGTTGGTGCGACTCGCATCGGCCGCCTTGAGTCGGTTCACGTCGGCTTGGAGGACGGCCATTGCTGTTTCCCATTGATTGGTCATTGTCATTGTCGATGCTGCTGTGGCTGTCTCAGTGACCTGGGAGTAGATTTCGTGACATACGTTGGCCAGATCGCGTTGCTTGTTTTCGAGATCGGTGAAGCGTTGATCGGCCTGTATATTCGCTAGGTTTGCTGTAGACGTATTGTTGTGGTAACTGCTGTATAGCTCCTTCAGGCGTTGTCCCCAGAACTTTTTGTATTGGGCGAATCCGCTCTTAACGAGTGTGTCCCGGTATTTCTTCCAGTCCTCGTCTACACGGTGTAGTGTGATGGGGTCGTGTTTGCTGCGAGCAAAGGCCTCGCGTGAGTAATCGATCATTTGTGCCTCAGTGACGTTTGCTGTCTCTGGGAGCAAGTTGATTTGATATTGATACTTAGTGAGTTGGCGGAAGTACTCCTTGGGCCCGATCGGGCTCGGGGTGTAAGTCAATGCATTCATTTTCTTAGTGAGTTCGCGCGTGAGCTGGTGCTGTGCGTCGGTTGTACATAGGTCTTCCTCCATGGTTTGGAAGGCCTCGTGCACAGTAGTCCCTCGGGGGAAGGCGTCTGAACCTGGGTCCTTCAGGTCTCCAAGCATGTTGGGGAATTTTCTGTCCGTAATCAGTAGGGCCTCCCTGTCGTACTTGTTCCATTCTACATATAGGGCCCGACTTCGTTTCCATAGTTTGTATGCGTCGGAGGTGAGTTCGATAGTACTATCGAGCTCTTGTGGTTCCTGCGGAGCCTCGGGGAAAGGTGCTTGGGTGGTATTGTGCTTCTGTCTCCAGGAGGAAGGCGTAACCCCCTCCCTGGATATATTTGATGGAGGGTACTTCGGCTAACGCGTTAGCTAGTGTCTTTTTGAACTCGTATACCTCTATGCTGGATGGTACCGCTACCGGCTTTGTCTGTGCCTCATCCAAGTGGTCCTTGAGCGACGCATGATGGTCTTTCTTCTTGGACATCTCGTTGTCAGTATCACTATCCTCGCTGTCCTCGGTATAGTCGTATAGCAACCTGTTCTGTGTTTGCAATTGTGTGTTTTGTTCTTCGGTGTACTCGAGGATATCCCTGTGGTAATGTTCGAGCTCTACCAGTTGGTCTCTCAGATCCCGGATCGCGGTGGAGCCTACGTTTCTGGAATTGTCGATGCTAGTGTCAGGGGTAACTCCTCTCGTCGTGGGGCTGGGGATTCCTTCGGTTTGTGTTCCCTCTGGCATTGGGGTGTGATAATCTTATCGATAACTAATAAGACCAAAGCTGTACGGCAATGTTGGTTAATTTGGTTACTTTTAGTTATTTTACTTTATTTTGCTCTTTTTACGATGTTGGAAAGAGTTATCGATAAGATTATGATCGGATTGTTTCTGGACCATATTGATCTCTCATTTACTAATTTGTTTTTCTTTCGTGTGGAGATACGGGAGTTCGGTCCTCCTATCGCGTACCTCTGTTCATTGCTTTAAGTATCTTTTTGATACTCACCAGCGCTTATGTATTATTTACTTATTGCGCTCAGCTTGTGATAGAAGCTTGTGATAGGAGCTTGCGACTTTTACGTATTCCTAAATGTCGCGTTTTACGTTTTACGTAAAACGTTTTACGTTTTACGTATTCGTAAACGTCGCGTTTTACGTAAAACGTAATACGTAATACGTAATACGTAAAGGTTGCGTATTTACGTATTGCGTATACGTAAAACGTAAAACGTAATCACGATTGATTTAGTAATCCAATACCAACTACCTGTAATCTACATTACTAAGGTCTGTCTCGCTGTATCTGAACAAGTTCACAGTAAGAAGAGATCCGGCGTTTCCATAGTCTCACCTGTAGTCCGATTATCCGTTGTCGAAAGTATCCAACCACAATTGTCACGCGTAGAGTACAATTGTTTGTCTCTAACACACTAACGCAGCGTTGCTGTTCTTCAGAAGCCTTTGAATCAGACTCTCACCAGACCGGATTCAGAAGGAAAATAATACATACGGTCGTCGCGAATTTCAGGGTGTTGAGAAAATTTTGCCGTGTTCAAAATCACGCACAAAATTTGTGCGCGATAAGTTGATTCGAACCCTGCGAAAACAGTTCTCGGACGATGAAACCAACTCAAATACCTACACGTTACTCTGCTTCATTTTTGATCAGGAAGGGTATTCAAAAGACAACTCTACAGTAAATAAGACAAATCTGAATGACAAAGATAAAAAAGCCGACGACAACGGCGCACCCTACTCCAACCCATCTCTTTCCCCTTGAATAGAGGAGATAATGGAGGCAGATATGTACAAACCCTGCCATGTTTGAACGCCAGCATGTTACTCGACTGAGACCATGAATATTTTTTTCATGAATCTTCTGATGCACATTGGGAACGATATTGCCACTCACAATACAGAAAATGTTGTGGTTTGTCTCTCCAAATGGCACACAAGAGACTATTTTTGGTGCAAATCCACCAGTGCCCCAAACTAACTGATTAGGTAATGACTCCCAAAGTACCAGGTCAAGACCATGGAAAAAAATTCATGACTTGTTTGATGCATATTGGAAACAATATTGCCACTCACAATACACAAAATGTTGTGGTCTGTCTCTCCAAATGCCACACAAGAGAGTGTCTTTATTTTTTGTGCAAATCCAGGGCACAAAATGACTGATTGGGTAATGACACCCAAAGTACCAGGTCAAGACCATGAATAATTTTTTAATGAATCTTCTGATCCATAATGGGAACAATGTTGCCACTCACAATACACAAAATGTTGTGGTCTGTCTCTCCAAATGGCGCACATGAGAGTATTTTTGGTGCAAATCCAGGGCACACACTGAATGATTAGGTAATGACTCCCAAAGTATCAGGTCAAGACCATGAATAATTTTTTCATGACTCATCTGATGTATATTGGGAACAATATTGCCTCTCACAATGCAAAAAATGTTGTGGTTTGTCTCTCCAGATGCTACACAAGAGAGTATTTTTGGTACAAATTCAGGGCCCGAACTGACTGATTTGGTAATGACTCCCGAATTATCAGGTCAAGACCATGAATAATTTTTTCATGACTCATCTGATGCATATTGGGAACAACATTGCCACTCACAATACAGAGAATGTTGTGGTTTGTCTCTCTAAATGGCGCACAAGAGACTATTTTTGGTGCAAATCCAGTGCTCAAATTGACTCGGCAAGTAATGAATCCCAAATTATTAGGTCAGGACTGAAGAAGAATTTTTTCATGACTCATCTGATGCATATTGGGAACAACATTGCCACTCACAATGCAGAAAATGTTGTGGTTTGTCTCTTTAAATGTCAGTCCATTAGAATATTTTGGTGGAAATTGAGTGCCCAAACTTACTTGGTCTAGAAATCACGCGGTTAAGGACATGCAGGCAGACTGTGAGTCGTACACCAGACAGGCCGAATCACTTACCCGTGATGGTCGCCAAAGTAAATAACTGTTTATACGATTCATTCCTTCTAACGCACATACGGCAGGTAAAGAGAGATCGATGGAGGTGCGATCCAAGTACCATCTGATCTCTAGTAATGCTCACAATTTTAGAACCTAATCAATATAACAACAAATCTACCTACTGCGACCTAATGACTCGAAAGTAGAAATCAGAGTTTATCAGACCCAGAACAAGCAAACAACTACTCCAGAAGCAAAGTACCAACCATGGTGAGAGGAAGACCAGCTCGTACAGAACCAATGCAACAACAATGCGGCCGCTAATCCAGCGGCTGCCGCTGCTAACCCAGCAGCTGGTGCACCTGCCAACAATGGACCAGCCATCCCTGCCAATCTCGGCTTCACAGCAGCGCAAATGGAATTCATTAGGACCATGATGGATACCAACCGGGCTCCGGCTCTCACACAAGAGGTTCAAGACGCGATCGAACGTGCTGATGAACTGGAGGGAATCCCTGGATATGCAGGGGAGAGGTCCCTAACCCCAACTGAGATAGTGTTCAGGGAAATCTTGGAATCTTTCGGATTGAACCGGATTACGGCAGATGAGCTTTTCTGGACTGGCTACAGCAGTACAGACTCCCTCTGAGACATGGATGAATCCGCAATCAAATCCCTGGTGAATGGTGTCAACAAGACCAAACACAACTACTGCCCGGACCCAAAACAAGTGTACGTGGGGAGGGTTTTTGGGGATTGCCTCAAGTTGTTTGTGGCTTGGATTGAATCTCAGCCTCTCATTGGGGCTACTGCTACCCTGGTTGATTGGATGGCTGACCCGGACGCAGAGGCTAAGACCCAAACTTGCCTCAAGTCCCTGAAGGAAGACGATAGCAACACAGCGGCCAGGGATCTTACTCTCCCAGAACCACTCCCTGCAATGTCAAAATTCAAGGAATTTGATGAACGATTCAGGGAATATCTTTGGCACAAAAGGGGTGTCACCAAAACATCTCTACTCTACAAGATCCGGAAGGACTCCATAGTTAGCGATGCTGAAAGGGGGGGGTGCGTTGGATCTGCTCCAACAGACAGGTACGCCGGCTGGAATGAGTACTCTATTAGATGCACAGTCCATTCAGGATCCCACTGGACCAAAGACAACAATACACTATGGGGAATCCTTTTCAAGTTGGTAGGGGCGGGCCCCGGTTGGTCCTACATCCAAGGTCTTGGCTCCGAAGGGGATGGAAGAAAGGCATACTTCACCCTCTACTCTCGAGCATACAAATCAACAAATATAAGACTTCTCATAGAAGAAAAGAGGGCCTTCCTACAGAGTTCTACCTACTCCGGGGATACCAAGAACTACAGTTTCAACAAGCACAAAAGGCAATGGTATGATGCGAAAGAGTTCCTGTTGCGGCACAAGGCTTTCCCACCTGAAGATCAGTTTGTTACCGGCTTCTGCCACTCTATATCGGACCCAAGACTCAAAATAGCAGTCCAATTGGTCCTAAACGAAGGAGGTGGCATGTATAACAACTTTGACAAAGCGGCTGCCCACTTCACTCAAGCGCTTGGTATCAAAAAGATGCAAGTCCAGTCAGTAAAGGCAGTTCGGAGGAATATCTCTTCATTCAAGGGAAAAAGGGGCAACAAACGCAACAACGAAGGCAACTCCTCGTCCAACAAGAAGTACGGCAACAACAAGAAACAGAAGACTTCCGGTACATACGATGGGCCTCTCGAGGGTAAAATCTATCCAAAAGAAGTCTGGATCAGTATGTCTTTGGCCCAAAAGAACCAAGTAAGGGCCCTACGCCCCTCCCTCAACTCCCCTGGGCAGTCTGCGCAAGTTTCTATGGTTGAAGTCAAGGGGGAGAATACTACAGCAAAGGGGTCGGCCGGTGACCAATTTGGTAGCCATACTCACAAAAAGAAGAACCAAGATTGATTTGCCGGCCGGGGCCTGCCGATTGTATCCCGGGTAGGCCGGCCAGTAGTCCATATCAAGAGTTTTGGCTCACCATCTCACCATAACGGTCGATGCGAGTTGGACAGCCATGCTGATACAACAGCCTGCGGGATCAAATATGGTATTACTTGATTCATTGGATTCTATCTTGACCTATGTGGATGTTGCACCATTTTCAGATACCTACTCACCACTTAAGAATGTCCCTATTGCCCGTTGCGCCACAGCTTGGACCGACCCAACTGATGGGATTACCTACATCTTGGTGTTTGGGCAGGCTTTGTTCTTTGGCACCAAATTGCAACACAGCTTGGTATGTCCCAATCAAGTCCGGGACTGCAACTTCAACAAGGTTGAGGACACCCCAAGGCGATACTGACTCCACTTCTACACACGGGATTACATTCCAATCTGCAGACACCGAGCTCTTTATTCTTCTCAAAGTCGAAGGGAGTCATATCCTACTTTTGATTCCCGCGAACCTACGAAGAAGGAACTGGCGAACCTGTGAGCACATACTAGCTACAGATACCCACACCTGGGACCCCTACTCCTCTCACTTTGCAGAGGAAGAAGAAGCCACCAATGCCTCTTTCCCGCGAGTTGTTGTTACTCTTTCAGGGTGCCTGTCGGCTTGTGGGACCCCAGCCAAATATTCATCCACTGATTCATCCTGAACCACTAGGCACAGGGTACGACACGACCCTGCTACTCCATTTGGCTTATGTCTGTACTAGTCGAGTTCCTTCCCAACGCACCGGATATACTCCAACGGATGTTTCCACCCGATTGATTTCAGCCCTTGCTGGAACCACCGGGGAGGACCAAGAACATCTTCGAACATTCAGCAAATTCTATGATTTCTGATGTTTCCACCAAGCCTTCATCAGTCGGTCTTGTCCTCATTATCTGAAGCCTGAGCTTGCCATTCAACAGGAAGCCAAGGCTAGAACCAAGGAGAGGAAGCTACTAAGGCGGCAACAAGATGTCCTAGACCAAGAAATGTCCCTTGACAAGAAGTCTTTCATACAAAGGGGACAATGGGGACCTCCAATACGAATCCCTGACAAGGTCGACAGGTACGACGCCAAGGCCATTGCTAAGATGTGGAACATCAGTGAGAAGCGGGCCAAGGCTACTATTGAAGTCACTACCCAAGATGGCATTCGCCAACTATCCCAGCCTATTACAAAGAGACTGAAGACACAGAAGTGGAGGAATAGGAGGACGCTCAAGGGCCGATGGTATGCTGATACTATGAAGTTCAAGGTTCCCAGTATCATCCGAAACGATATAGCAGCTCAGATCTTTGCAAATGGCAAGGGCTATGTGGCCTTCTATCCTGTCAGGGGAGAAGTTTGGTGCCACGATGGCTTATCTTGCTTTATCAATGAAGTAGGAATTCCAGAACACCTTGTTACTGATGGGGCAAAGGCTCAAGGCAACCATGAAACACACAACACTGGATGGCACAAACTCAGGTCGGAGTACCGCATTCGACAAACATACATACAGCCTCACTGCTCTTGGCAGAATACAGCAGAACACAGTGCCGGGGACCTGAGGAGGGCAATCCGTTGGATGACTTCGAAGAAAGGCAGTCCCAGGAGGTGTTGGGCCTTCTGTGGAATGTTAGCGGCCGGCTGGATGAACCTTGTGGCATCAAGTGACCCTTCCTCAATGGGGAGGACTAGCTTTGAATTGGTACACGGATACACCCCAGATATCACCCTCTATATGATTCATGACTGGTATGACTTCATTTGGTGGTATGACTTAAATGGAAAGACAAATAGACTTGGTCGCTGGCTGGGCCCGTGCGGGGTTACTTTTGGCGGTGGAGATTGTCATTACGTGTTGTTCAAGACTGGAAAAGTTCACATAACAAACAGTACGCGGGCTATATCAGAAGAAGAATGGCGGCACCCTGGATATTCTATCACAGTTGGAAGCACACAACAAAGCAATCAACGAAAAAATAGATGATGAGGTTAAACCTTCTGATACTTATCTTGAAAACAAACTTGGCGAACCACCTCTGGGCCTATTCGATGGCAAATATGAGGGTGAGGACAAAGTCCTCATGGCAGAAGCTGAAGCTTCTTCTCCGGATGTTGACAACTTATCTGACAAGGATATTGACAAGTATCTTGGGACTGAGGTATTACTCCAGATAGGGGACCAACACATCCGGGGGATAGTCAAGAGCCGTTGCAGGAATAAGGACGGCGTGCTGATTGGTGAAAAGAACAACAATCCCCTCTTAGACACGAGGTCTTACAAGGTCGCTATGCCAGATGGATCTATTGAAATTTATACAGCCAACACGCTTGCAGAAAGTATCTATTCTTCCGTCGATGATGAAGGGCGCATGTATTGTCTAATGGATGAGATCATCGATTTCGAAAGGGATGTGGAGGCCTTAACTATCAAGCAGGCTACTTACACAACAAAATCCGGACAAACTAGAACAAAACCAACAACCAAAGGATGGAGGTTCCTTGTTAGGTGGAAGGATGGCACTACATCCTGGGCAAAGTTAAGCAATATGAAGGAAAGCTTCCCGATCAAAACAGCAATATACGCCCGTGAGGAAGGCATCATAAATGAGCCAGCGTTTAAGTGGTGGACCTATAAGGTACTTTGGAGAAAAGACCGGATCCTATCTGGCGCTAAAACCAAGTACTGGACCAAGTCCCATAAGTACGGGGTTCGGCTCCCTAAGTCTATTGCAGAGGCAAAGGCAATTGATCGTGAAACGGGGACTGATCATTGGGCTCAGGCTATTACAAAAGAAATGAGGAACAGCTCTATTGCCTTTGAATTTGACGAGGAAGACAAGATACCAGTGGGGCATACCAAAATAACCATACACATGGTCTTCGATGTCAAGATTGATTTAACTCGGAAGGCGCGCTTAGCCGGTGATGGCCACAAAGTCCCAGAAATCTCCAAGGAATACACCTATTCCAGTGTACCCAGTAGGGATTTGGTTCGATTGTTCTTCCTAGTGGCAGCACTTAACAACCTCGAAGTACTCAGTGCGGACATACAGAACACTTACTTAACAGCACCCATCAAAGAGAAGTATTTCACAATAGCTACAGAGGCCCAAGGATTCGCGCCAGAGCTATGTGGGAGGCCCTGCAAGATTGTAAGGGCCTTATATGGACTCCCGGTTGCAGGGGCATCTTTTCGATCACACTTGGCTAGTCAATTAAGGGAGCTTGGTAACGTATCTTGCAAAGCCGATCCTGATGTGCATCTCCAATTTGCATTCAAACCAGATGGTACGACCTATTACGAGTACTGTGTGGCCTACGTTGATGGTATTCTTGTATGTGGAATGGATCCAAAGTTCCAGATGGATGCAATAGAAAGGAAATTCAAGTTGAAGGATGGAACAGTTGAAGAACCTTCCTTCTACTTAGGGGTCGATATTGGGAAGACTTACATTGATGGTAACCCGTACTGGTCCATGGCTTCGTCTAAGTATACTGCAAAAGCCATCAAGTTGGTTGAAGAAGAACTGTCAACCGGACAATACGCATTTAAGGTACTATCCAAGACAGCAAGGTCACCATTGAGCGCTGAGTATAGGCCTGAGATAGATGCGTCACCAGAACTCGACCCGGAGAAACAAAACTATTATCAAGGTTTGGTTGGGATACTCCGGGTGGATATGTGAACTTGGCAGATTGGATATCATTATGCCCGTGACACTTATGTCTCGATATCTTGCCCAAGCGAGAGAGGGTCATCTCAACCAGTTGTTTCATCTGTTTGCATACTTAAAGAACTACAGTAAGTCCAAGTTGGTATTTGATGCATCTATGCCCGAGGTAGATGAGTCAAATTTTCAGTCGTGCGACTGGAGTGAGTTCTATCCAGAGGCCAAAGAGCTATTGCCCCCAGATATGCCCGAACCGAAAGGAAAGGCTGTTATTACTACGTGTTTTGTAGACGCGGATCACGCAGGTTGCAAGGCTACCAGAAGATCTCATACAGGAGTCATCATCTTTGTTAACAGAGCACCTATTTTGTGGTTCTCCAAGAGGCAAACAACTGTTGAGACATCTACATTCCGCTCGGAGATAGTTGCACTGAGAATAGCAATCAAGATGGTAGAGGGGCTAAGGTATAAACTACGAATGATGGGCATACCTATAGAAGGACCCACCAATATCTATTGTGACAATGAGTCAGTTGTGAAGAACACTACACGACCGGAAAGTCCTTGTAAGAAGAAGCACAATAGTGTCGCCTATCATAAGGCAAGGGAATGTATAGCAGCAGGAATCATCCGGATTGCAAAGGAGCCAGGCGAGTCAAATATTGCTGACTTACTCACTAAACTAATGAGTGGGACGAGGCTAATTGAGCTAGCTATGAGGTGCATGTGGAGAGATGGTGTTGATGAGAAACAAAAATGAGGTCCGCGGGATAAGTATCTTCTACTAGTATCACGTTACTACCGACGAAGACACGGGGACTCTAGAAATCACTGCGGTTAAGGACATGCAGGCAGACTGTGAGTCGTACACCAGACAGGCCAAATCACTTACCCGTGATGGTCGCCAAAGTAAATAACTGTTTATACGATTCATTCCTTCTAACGCACATACAGCAGGTAAAGAGAGATCGATGGAGGTGCGATCCAAGTACAATCCGATCTCTAGTAATGCTCACAATTTTAGAACCTAATCAATATAACAACAAATCTACCTACTGCGACCTAATGACTCGAAGTAGAAATCAGATTGGCAAGTAATGACTCCCAAAGTAGCAGGTCAAGACCATGAATAATCTTGGCATGAATCATCTGATGCATGGTGTGAGCAACATTGCCACTCAAGCTGCAGAGAATGTTGTGGCTTGTCTTTCCAATTGGCATGGAAGAAGTGAGGTATCTCTGATATTTTTTGTGTGTACACCACCTAATGAGTGCATTTGGGTCCTGGATTTGGAGGGAAAATACCCACTTTTTTCAATTTGGAGTGCAAAAATCAGACGCTTTTTGTGATTTGTCCATCAATGTTGTTCATGTTATGGACAATATGAACCATGAAAGAAACAGAAGTGAGGTATCTCTGATAGTTTGTGTTCATCTCCTAATGTATATATTTTCTTTCCAAATTCAATGCAGAAATGGACTCATTAGGTGGTGACTCACCAAGTATCAGGTCAATTTAATTTATTTTTCTGGCACATTTCATCTTGTCCATAATGGGAAGAACATTCATAATCCAATCACCAAAAATTTACTTTAATGAGTGTCAAATGAAAATGATTCATAAGTTGTTGAATCAAAATGGAAGTGCTGTTTTTGGATTATTCTTAGAAAAAAAAGTGTGCAGTTATTACTAGTTGTAGCTGATATTGCATGCAAAAAGGTACATAGTTGGGTACTGTGCAAAAAGTGTACGTAGGTAGGTACCGTGCTAACCCAGGAGAGTTTCGAATCACTGACTGGTTACCAGATTCTACAGATGGGTTGGGGATTTAAATACATAACCTTTGTGTAATCACAATTTCCTCTTTGAAAAATTATGGTGCGGGAGGGACAAATGGAAGAAGTCAGGGTGCACAGCACACTCAACACACACACAACCACACACACATGAAAAATTGTACACACACGAAACCACACAAAAAGAAACACATGCTTCTTGGTTGGCACAGTTTTTTTTCTCTAACGCGGGGAAAATGAATGTTGTCCGACAGTCAATAATAACGGAACAACGGAACAACGGAACAATGGAACAACGGAACAATGGAACAACGGAACAACAGAACAACAGAACAACAAAACAACAAAACAACAAAACAACAAAACAACAAAACAACACAACAACACAACAACACAACAACACAACAACACAACAACACAACAACAAAGAAACACCAGTGAGTAACAATGACGACAATTTATTATTGGAGATTCTATTTGTTTCTGATCTTTTCTTTCTTTTATTTTTATTTTTATTTTTATTGAAATGGAACAACAATGAAACAAACCAACAAAGGAAAGGACGGCACTCAAAATGGAACAATGAACGAAATGGAACAGAACAAAACGGAATGGAGCAGAACAGAACAACAGAACAGAACAACAGAACAGAACAACAGAACAGAACAGAACAGAACAGAACAACAGTGAGTGACAATGATGGCAATTTGTTGGAGATAATATTTGTTTCTGATCTTTCTTTCTTCTATTTTTGTTTTTATTGAAATGGAACAACAATCAAACAAACCAGCAACGAAGGAAGCGAGGGCACTCAAAACGGAGCAACGAATGAAACAGAATGGAACAATGAAACGAAACAACGGAACTGAACAATGGGACAGAATGCCAGAACGAAACAACAAAACAGAGCAATAGAACGCAAGTAAGTGACAATGACAACAATTTGTTGGAGATTATATTTGCTTCTGATCTTTCTTTCTGTTCTTTTTATTTATCACAACACAAACAGAACAACAAAACAATGGAACGGAACAACAAAACAATGGAATGAAACAACAAAACAACAAAACTATGGAACAAAACAACAAAACAATGGAACAAAACAACAAAACAAAACAAAACAAAACAACAAAACAACAAAACAAAACAACAAAACAAAACAACAAAACAACAAAACAAAACAAAGCAAAACAACAAAACAACAAAACAAAACAAAACAAAACAAAACAAAACAAAACAAAACAAAACAAAACAACAAAACAACAAAACAATGGGATGAAACAATGCAAATGGAACAACGCAAAATGAACAAAAATAAAATAAACACCAGCACTCCGACCCACGCCGCACGGCAATTATACAGCAACATCTTTTTTCCCCTTTCAGCAGCAATCCGCCGGCAACAGAATGATCTACCAAGGATGAAGACAGAAGATTCATCAGCAAAGACAACAACCCATCAACAGAGGATATATCAGGGAAAATCAAAAGGTGGGTATTGATTATCTGAGAGACAGCAACAATAACCTGAGAGATAGTAGCAATAATCTGAGAGACAACGAAGGCAATCTGAGAGAGAGAGAGAGATGACAGCAACAGTCATCTGAGAGATGACAACTAAAATAATATGAGAAATGATGACAACAATCCAAGAGACAACCATGATAATCTCAGAGACAATGATAACAATCCAAGAGATGACAATCCACTCCTCTCATTTCTCTTACATTTTTCTTTTCTAAAATGTAGCTGCATTGAGGTTGGTAGATTACAGAGACAGTGCGAAACAGAAAACTATTTTAGGAATTGATGGAGATAGATTGTAGAAGGAGAGTGGTGCTTGCAAGAATACAGTATCAAACACCAGAAACAGTAGTAGTGGTAGCTGTGACATGTGCAGGAAGAATTAAGACAGGTACACCTGTCCTGCGTTACAAGCATTGCTTGATGATAGGAGGGGAAGGCAAGGTTGAACAACTTTAGTAATTCGTTATTCCTCTTGTGTAATCTGAGATTCTATTTGTATTTGTATGGTGTTCTTGGTATTCATATCATAATTGGAAACTAGTAGTTGAGAATTAGATATCAAATCTGACAAATCCTAAATGAGAATTTGAAACTAGGATTGAGATATTGATTGTGATGAATGTTATTCATAACATAACAGGCTGAATTTAGAAATAGAGAAAAGAAAGTGAAGATTAGATGACAAGAATTCTATAAACCAGGGAATGAATTGTTTAGGGTCAAAGTTTTTTTTTACTCATGATATTGTTATTTTCCTTTTGAAACTGGCTGTTGAGCTGATTCTTCCAAAGGCAAAGAAGAGCAACACGTTCTGTAGCTGCAGGCCGGTTGAGGTGCCGGTCTGTTGTAATCTAGTATTTCTCTGATATCCACTACGATTGAAGGCTCAGCGTCAATCAGATCTATTCTGACTACCGGTGGGCTCAGTCAGTTAGATCTTAGGCTTGTAGTTCTACAGTAGGACGCAAGAACGTCCGGTGCAAGGTTTAAGGTTGAATAATCAAGTAATCTAAAAGTATGCGCTTCAGCTTGCTGGAGAGCAAGATAGCGCTCGTGCTGCCGCTAATACAGCACTTTGTTACGAATATACGGTAAAGTACCGTGTGACGGGGAAATATCGTGTTGCCGCTAATACAACGCGTATTTCAGCAGATAAACAAGTTCGTGAGCAGCGCTTCGAACCTCTGCTGTCTTTTCTTGAAAACAGCACACTTAACAAGAGATTGCATGTGCGGACCTCTAGTGTGCGTACTTAAGTATCAAATTGGAGTGACGATCGATTCTGTGGAGTGACGATTGATTCTTCCCTTTTCCGGTGATTTTTGAGGTCTCATTATTTTCGATCTCGTACCTCTACCAACCTAGACACGAAAGGAATTTAATACTCCCCATGTGTCCACATGAAAGCATCCTCTAGTATCTGGTGCAGTCATCCTGCAACAAATCACCAGTGTTTCCACAGTAGTGAAAGATGGGCTTGAGTAAAGGATACACTACTGAGTGTCCCCAATGCTTGGTGAGGATGTCGGCACAGTTATCCTTGCCTGCAAGATGTTGCATGAAGATGAAACCTCTTGCGATCATGCTTCTAACATAGTGATATGAGAGAATGTGATGCCTCTTGTGGAGCCTCGCATATGGGAATGTAGAGGTTTGGATCATCTTTTCATTGTCTCCCCACGTGTAGGATGTGTCGTGTACCCTAGTACCAAGATACCTGAATGACTGTCGAATGTCAACAATTTGCTCAATGCAGGTTCTAGCAGATACAAACTCAGCGCCAAAGGTGGCTGTTTCAGATGTTGCTTGCTTCTTGGAGAACCACATGATGGGGGTCTTGTTTGCAAAGTGCAGTATACCAGTGACAGCTTTACCACTTAGGATGTCATGCATTAAGTTTGCATCATAGAAATGAGACAACACAACCACCTTACCCAGGGGTTTAGGAGCATCACTAGGGAGGTCCTCGGAGTGCTCCCCATACACTGTATTGGACCAGTCTGTGCTGGTACCTTCAGTGAGTACAAAATCTGGTATGCCCACTCTGAATCGGATTTTGAAGTGTCGAAACTTAGAGATGTAACCATAGATTCTTTTGGCTCTGTTGAGATGGCCTTCCCTAGGTTGGACTCGGAAGCTTGACAATGTCATAACAGCAGTCTGCACATCAAAACGTCCAATAGCTATGACCCATTGAAGTGAACCAATCATGCTTTGATACTTTTGGATATCAGTATCACTTAAGAAGGATGTTGAGTCTAGTTCTGGGTGGTCGTTCTCAGCGAGTGGTGAATGGAATCTGGTGGTAGGTTTGCAGCCAAACATTTGTACATACGAGGCCTCCATTTTCTCGATGAACTTGATGGGGTTCATACAGAGCACACCATGTTCATCTCTTTCGAATCCACATCCCAAATGAAAGTTCATTGGCCCAGAACCCTTTAATTTGAAATTATAAGGTTCAGACTGTAGGATTACCAGAAAGGTTTCAGGATTGGCCATACATAAGCAAAGGTCATCAACATATGTGCATATGAGCTCATATACTGGCTCCCCATGTTTGTTGTTGCCAGGCTTGATAAAGATTTCAGGCTCTGCCTTGGATCTTTCAAAACCTAGTTCAACGAGGCATGCAGCAAGTAGATCACCAAAGCACTTGCCAGATGATCGAAGTCCATATAGGGCCTTGTAAATCAATAGGAGGTGGCCTTCTAGTGATCCAAATTCAGCGCCAGCCTTGATGCATACTTTCTCGCAGGTAACAGCTTCTAGGTATGCATTCCACAACGCGTATTTCAGCAGATAAACAAGTTCGTGAGCAGCGCTTTGAACCTCTGCTGTCTTTTCTTGAAAACAGCACACTTAACAAGAGATTGCATGTGCGGACCTCTAGTGTGCGTACTTAAGTATCAAATTGGAGTGACGATCGATTCTGTGGAGTGACGATTGATTCTTCCCTTTTCCGGTGATTTTTGAGGTCTCATTATTTTCGATCTCGTACCTCTACCAACCTAGACACGAAAGGAATTTAATAGATATGAATTATTAAATTGCGGAAGAAATTAAAATAAGTCACACAAAATTAATGACTCCTGACAAAAATCATTAAGTGACTGACAACATTATTTTGACTCCCACAAAATTAATGATTCAAAACAAAAAATTATTAAATCACAGACGTTTTTTGCCTTGCATGCCGGCTGCGAATGGGGATAGGAATCACGAGCTTATTAGATTTTGTTACACAATAAAAGTGTGTACAAGAGAGGGTTCCAAAAATGAATTAAAAGAATTCAAAAGCCCTCGTGAAACTGGTCTCGGACGTAGGTTGGAAAAGAAGATCCAGATAAAGTAGCTGGCACAAACTTGATCAGAGCTGATGCTTTGGAGATATCCATCTCTTCACTGACTGAGTTCCGAGAGAGGTTTACAAAAAGGGAGTGAGTGGAGCGTTCAGAATTGCTGGCAACGCTGCTGTCGAGAAGCGTATGTGCATTTTTGATGAAGAATAAAATAATAAGAGATTATTTATACTAAGTCAGCGAAAAGTCAGACTTCAGTCTTAAGGATTGTATGCAGTTTAACGGTTAACGGTAATTTCCTCTGACTTGGTCAAATAACCACTTTTCGCAATTCCAACCAATGAAATTCAACCATGTACGCGCATGCCGGCCTGGCCGGCGAATTCCATGCGGATGTGGGATTGGATCGAACCAATGAAATGCAACCTTATGCCATTTAAAACCCGGATATTATAAAGAAACCCGGATATATGGCCCGGATGGAGTAATTGCAGTACAAAACCTACACTGACTTCAGTAAAATAACTTGACTTATTATTTGGATTCCAGTACCACTACGGTAATAATATCTGAGTTATTATATACTCAAGTCAAGAATTGCATGTGCCCCGCAAGTCACAAGTCTGACTTCGAGTCTGACTTGGACGCGATTCTGGTAAAAATAATAATAATAACACATCCTGTGGCGAGTCATCAATTAACGAATGACTGTTGGTCTGTCCTTCACCCTGGTTAGCTTTTTGCAGGGGACGGGTCCTTCGACATTTTGTGCAGTAGTGCAATAGATCCCATCCCAAAAATAAGATATCAAAATTATACTTCTATTAATTAGCTACACGTACTGTAACTGCATTTGCTAAGACTAATGTTGTCGAGTTTGACGTCATTCTGTAGATCATCTTAACTTTGAACCGCACGCATATCTGACATGTTTCTGGCTTCAAAATCGATGATGTCCACTAAAATGCTGTGTAGCCAACGATTGTCATTCTGCCGACTTCTGTCATCTATAAAAAATCGCAGCCTTTTCTTTCGTTGACAATTCTGTCTCTTGTTCTCTTTGTTGGCCTTGCAGCGTTATTTCCATCGAGAGCAGTGAAGGCAGCTGTATTGCTTTTTGTGACCTGAAGGGCCGCTCGAGCTTTGGTGATTTTCATAATATCACGTTGAGCCTGAAATACATGCTTTCGCAGTGTCTCGTAATCGTTGATTTCATTGTACCAAAACTTGTTCTCGTCAAAGACCAAGAACCGAAATCCTTTTTTTACCGTTTCATCGATTATTTGGTACACGTGATCATCAATTTGTTGCAACGTTTTCAACTGTTTTTTTTCCTCTTCCTTCTCTTGTAGGAATGTTCGGAACTCAACATTCCCAGGATGCTTCGATGCGAGACCAGACAATCGGAACAACACACAGTTGACTCCTGGACATTCGATACCAGGAAAGACCCGATCCGACGCCGGCGTCGCATAATAGGCATTATAATCATTTCGTGCCTTCATTCTTCTATGATCGTCTATAGACGTTCGGACCTTGATCCACTTCGCCAAGTATTTTGTCTTGATTTTACCAGTGCAGGTTCTCGGGATGTCTTCCGTGGGGACACCAAAACATCGCAGGCTGTAGTCGCATTCAAGATTTGTTCCTTTCAGAATGAGATTTTAGCGATTTGAGAAGAAATGAAAATGCGATCAAAATAAAAGATCCGACATGAAAATAATAAAATAAAACAGGAGTGAACAGTTTGAAAGATACAAAAGAAAAAGTAAGTCCCTTTGATGTGAAGATATTGATCTGTGCTTGTTGTTTTCGGAGTGCTAAAGACTAGGAATTTCATTCCCCCTTTGGTGCGGTGGGACGTATCTTCTGACAGAAAATGCACAGACGAGGACGTAAAATTCAGTTCGTTCCACTCCATCTTATGTATCCAATTTTTACAAGCAATGGTTGAGCAACATACCGACATGAACTCTTGTTATCCGTCTTATTTCTTTCGGAATCACCGTCAGCATTAAGCCCTGTAGAATTTTGTAGGCAGGATTGCTGGGAATACACAGGTGAAAACCCGACCATCGAAGAGGAACCGCTTCGAAGAATTTCAGGAATCCTGCTCGTTCCATTACAAGCAAGTCGTTGTTTTTGTAGGAAAAGAATCCCAAACTTACGACACCGTTCCGTTGAGTGGTCAAGTCTTCCGCAAGGACTCCAAAACATAGGTAGGTCGCGACCTTGGCGCGCACCTTGAAGGTGTATTCATAGCTGTAAGAACCGAAATGAGCTATCACTCGGCGCCCGAATCGATCGCGAGACGGAAGTAATTGTTTGAGGCCTTTTTTCAAGAAACGTTCCTCGTCCTTCGACAAGTCCGATAGATACAATTGACGTAAGAGAGCTTGTTCCCCGAAACACTCCAAAAGGTAATCGAGCCCTTTGCAAAATCGAACAACGGCCTTGTGGATATCAAAGCGCTCTGCCCGTAGAAAGCGTACTCGAAGTTCCGGTGTCCGTACGTAGTTCGATTTGAGTTTCCCAACGGCCCGAACGTATGCTCTTTTTTCCGTCAAGGGGATATTTGTTTCGAGCTCGAGCTGAAAAAGGCGAAGGGCCTCCGCAAGAAACGAAGGGTCTTCCGGAGGCGCACGGGATTGTACACCGTGCAATTCATAATTGACGGCTTCTCTAACGTCCGAGTTCATCTCGTATAATTCCCGTGCCCATGTCCGCTCCGCGGTCTCCGAGTCAATTAAGCTTTGGCTTCTGTATTGGTCTGGGCGATAAGAGCCACCAATGATACGAATAGGATTGTGACTTGAATCAGTTGCTCCGTTGGTACATTCAGCAATACAATGATGATCGTCTACTCCACCGAACGTGCAAAATCTATCTCCCCTTTTGCCGCTGACATTCATTTTCACGTTCACGTTCACATTCATGTTCACGATCATATTCGTGTTCTCTTCCAGGTCCATCTCCACTCTGATGTTGTTATCGTTACAGTTGCCGTTGCCGTTGCCGTTGCCGTTGTCGTCCATGTTGCTGTTGGTGTTGGTATCACAACTTGCGCAATCGTCAGGATGGTTTGGTACAGAGTTGTGCATATTGTTTGCGTTGAAGTTGCAGGCATTCAGTTGGAGTCCTCGTCATTATTTTTGCACATGTTGATAGTCATCAAAAATTTCTAGATTTGACTTGACGCTTCTGGTTTATCTCTGTTGAAGTCTATCCTGCAATAACGGTATTTCATTAACACTGCACGTATTGTATTGGGAACTGCACTAAGATCACAATCTGTGTCGTTCCTTTTGAACACAAGAATTTGCTGTCAACTCTAACGACACCGAAAGATAAAAATAATGATACTGGCGGGGATAGAGGAGAACGAATAACGAACAACTTTGCAAACTTGTTATTTCACGCCCTCTATTCTTTTGGGGATGACATAACTCTGATTTCTACGTCGTATCCCCCTAGCATACCCCCTTGCCAAGTACTCGATAGTAGTACGTCGGACGTAGTAGTAGGTACGGGAGTTAAAGATTGGTGATGTAATGAAGTAGATTCTCAAATAGTGGGCATTGGGATTAAAAAGTGGCTATTCGGATTGCACCTCTTATCGTATGGTAGCACCTCTATCGACCTTTATTAGCCGTATACCACTAGGTGCATTGAGTTGAATCTTATGCATAGATTCATGTGTTAGATCTAAACCATAGTATAGGTGCGCGGCTTAGACTAGTAGACAAGAGTGACTTGGTCTGTCAGTCATACATCATAGTCTGTACATACGTGCGTCAGAGACTGAGCCAGCATCCATATCTGCCTGTACATCCTACGGCGCATATTCTAGAGTCCCCGTGTCTTTGTGGCAGCTTGCTGGTAGACATATACCAACCGTGCGTTCAGATATTAAGTAATGGTCCCATAGGTAGTAGTAGTGTCAAAAATTGCAAGTAACCAAGCGCATTCATGCTTACTTGCTTGCACACATTTATTTGGATATTTTCCCCCTCAATCATAGTGACCAGATGTCAATGGCTTGATACTTAACGGCCCAGATAACAGTCACTGGAAGGTTCATATCTCATTTTATTCAGTTCCAAAATAACTGAGTGATGGTTACTTAGTAATTGTGAAATTGGAATCATTTGTAGAAAATAATTTGGTGTGAAGTACTTGTGTAGTATCAAAGACAACAAAGGAAGTCCCAAGTACAGACAATAGGAATCAACTGAACCTGTACATGAGTTGAGTTCTTGACCTTGAGTCTCTGTGACGCATGTTGAAGGTATATTCATCCGCAATGGAACGAGTGTCGACCCCGACTTGTTGAGATATTTAATCATGCAAAGAGATGTATATGGTTCATTTTTCCTCTTGGTATTAGAGTACAAGTAGATTGTACTTATACATAAGTAGCTTGTAGTCTACTCATCCCCATAGTAAGCCGGATATCAATTACATGAATTGGTGTAGATAGATTTGAAGCACTTGCGTCCAATGTAAGTCAAACGACTCAAGCATACTACTAGCAGGTCACATGGACAGAGTGCTGCTTGCCCATAGAGTCAAACCATATTGGCAGGATGCATATTCACCTGTGAATGGGATTGATGATGCACTTTGCTGAAATGTTCATAAGCAATCAAATGTACGGAACAATTTGGTTTACAATTGTGAGGTAAATTGACTGTGGCATATGCGTAACAATCCAATCTTTTGAATTCGCGTATCATTGAAGTATAATACTTAGTCAAAATATATATAGACCAATGTTGGATATCATCCATACATGGCCCGTACTGTAGATGCACTTTGGGATTGGTCTTGGAGGACATATAAATCTCAATCCTCATAAGTGCAGAGTCATATGACACAGGAAATGTACTCATTAGCGGTTGCCTAATCACCTTCAGCGGCAGCAGATTTCTTTTCGCTGTAGTAGTTGCTATTAAATTCCTTTCATGTCCAGTAATGCCAATGTTTGTATGGCGAACACTTTGTTCTATTCAAAGGAGTCAATGAGTTCGATTAACTCAAGAGATCGATTACTGACTTATGTTCCAAATGCAAACATACCCACCGCGTTTCAAACCCCATCACGTATTGATCCCCATTGCGTATTGATCCCATCGCATATCAACAGTGAGCAATCCTTGGTTTCTAATATTGCCCTCAATTTGACGGTGAGCAATCTTTGGTTTCCAATGATACCATGTCGATAAATATCGCATGAGAATCTTCCTATACTCACAATCAAAGAAAACCGTTGACAGAAGCTTCTCACGGATATATATATATATATATATATATATATACATGATTAATACATATATGAAATAAATCAGCAAGTGATTTTACAGTGCTGCATTAGCGAATGCACTATCTTTCACCACAATAAAAGAGATATCTTGCATCACGGCAAGATTTCCCTTTATCTCATACTTTTAACATTCAACTGATTATATCTCCAAAATTCTACACTAGTTGCTATCAACTACTTGTAAATCTACAACCACATAGGATCTATCTGACTGTGCCATTGAATTGGTAATGAGAAGAGATCTGGTGTTTCCATAGTCTCAGCCTTGTAGTAAGATTGTCTGTTGCACAAAGTATTCGAAATACATTGAATACACCGTTGAGCTACAACCATACCATTACTGACGCAACTTTGCTGTTCTTGCAAAGTCCTTCGAATCAAGGTCAGAACGGACCAGATTCAGAAGGAAAATAATAGTTGAATGCCAAAATTGGTCCGCGTAAGTGCGTTAGCCATATCGAACCCAGCAAGACGATCGAAGATATATGTGTGCAACGAGGTTGGCTTTACGGTCCACGTAACAGATGGCCCGGCATGCCATTGAAACACTAGTATCCAAATAATGGTGTAAACCATTCCAAACGGGTTGGGTATTGGTGAACCATAGTTGGCCAACTCCTTCTTCTTCGTAGGCTTGCGTAAGCCAGAGTAGGAGATAACTTCATCCATCTGTAGGGGATGAACAGTATCGAATCAAATGGTAGAATTCGATTGGGCATCAGTGTATCAAATCAAGGATTGCGTAGGAATCAAATGAGTGTGTCATCGAGTCGTAGCCAGATGCACATGACCCCCAAATTGATCACCAGTCGACCCCTTTTCGGAGTCGCCGGCCTGAGAGTAGTAATGTTTGCATTGGCATTGTCAGATTGCTTGCCCGCAGGGAGGTGGGATTTAGCCTGCTGAGCCTTCTGAGCTGCAGACATAGTAGTCCAAATTCAAGGCCCTGTGGGGCAGGGGGGGAGTTGTTGTAATGGAAAAGAAGGGTGTGAATTTTTATTTTGGGGAAAATATTTGATAGAACTGTCCTTTTATGTGGTTATAGATATGCTTGTATGGTATGATAATGTTTTTAAGCATGGTAAGGTAGAAACGGCGGGTTCAAGACAACCCTAAAAATGAAAAAGTCAATTGTCAGTTTCTGCAACGGTTGGATAGATTCATACTTAAGCTTTCCACTGATGTGTTCAGCATCTTCTAACTCCAGATACTTATCAATTTACAGTGTGTTACAGGTTAATATGTAACTGTAGGTGCAACCCCCCACCCACAAACACGCCACCCCTGTAGGAGTTCATAGTAGTTGTAATGGGATTTTTCACTCTGTCAGTCACCAAACTATCAAAGATAACTCACTTCTGTTTCTTTCATGATTCATCTTATCCATAACAGGAACAATATTCATGGACAAATCAGAAAAGATGTCTGATTTTGTAATTTCTAATTGCAAATTAGTGTGTATTTTTCCTCCAAATCCAGGAACAAAATAAACTCATTAGGTGGTGACACAAGACCCAAATGCACTCATAAAGTGGTGACACACAAACTTTCAAAGATAACTCACTTCTGTTTCTTTCATGATTCATGTTATCCATAACAGGAGCAATATTCATAAAAAAATCACAAACAATATCTGATTTTCAAATTTCTAATTGCAAATTAGTGTGTATTTTCCCTCCAAATCCAGGACCCAAATGCACTCATTACGTGGTGACACACGACCCAATTGCACACATAAAGTGCTGACACACAAACTATCAAAGCTAACTCCCTTCTGTTTCTTTCATGATTCATTTTATCCATAACAGGAACAACATCCATAGACAAATCAGAAAAAATGTCCTGATTTTCTCATTTCTAATTGAAAATTAGTGTGCATTTTTCCTCCAAATCCAGGACCCAAATGCACTCATAAGGTGGTGACCTACATACTATCAAAAATAACTCACTTCTGTTTCTGTCATGATTCATCTTATCCATAACAGGAAAAATGTTCATTGGCTAATCACAAAAAATGTCTGATTTTGTAATTTCTAATTGCAGATTAGTGTGTATTTTCCCTCTAAATCCAGGACCCAAAAGCACTCCTCATTAGGTGGTGACACACAAACTATAAGAAATAACTCACTTCTGTTTCTTTCATGATTCATCTTATCCATAACAGGAACAATATTCATGGACAAATCAGAAAAAATGTCTGATTTTCTCATTTCTAATTGCAGAGTAGTGTGTATTTTTCCTCCAAATCCAGGACCGAAATGCACTCATAAGGTGGTGGCACACAAACTATTAAGGATAACTCACTTCTGTTTCTTTCATGATTCATCTTATCCATGACAAGAACAATATTCATGGAGAAATCACAAAAAATGTCACCACCTTATGAGTGCATTTGGGCCCTGGATTAAGAGGGAAAATGCACACTAATTTTTATTAGAAATTAGAAAATTAGACATTTTTTGTTATTTGTCCATGACCTATCAAAGACATCTTCCTTCTGCTTCTTTCACGATTCATCTTATCTATAACAGGAACAATGTTCATTGACTAATCACAAAAAATGTCTGATTTTCAAATTCCTAATTGCAGATTTGTGTGTATTTTTCCTCCAAATCCAAGACCCAAATGCACTCATAAGGTGGTGACACACAAACTGTCAAAGATAACTCACTTCTGTTTTTTTCATGATTCATACTATCCATGACAGGAACAATATTCATGGACAAATCAGAAAAAATGTCTGATTTTCTAATTTCTAATTGCAGATTAGTGTGCATTTTTCCTCCAGATCCAGGACCCAAATGCACTCCTCATTAGGTGGTGGCATACAGACTATCAAAAATAACTCACTTCTATTTCTTTCATGATTCATCTTATCCATGCTGACAGGAACAATATTCATGGAAAAATCAGAAAAAATGTCTGATTCTCTCATTTCTAATTGCAAATTAGTGTGTATTTCTCCTCCAAATCCAGGACCCAAATGCACTCATTAGGTGGTGACACACAAACCATGACAGATAACTCACTTCTGTTTCTTTCATGATTCATGTTATCCATAACAGGAATAACATTCATGGATAAATCACAAAAAATGTCTGATTCTCTAATTTCTAAGTGCGAATTAGTGTGTATTTTTTCTCCAAACCCAGGACCCAAATGCACTCCTCATAAAGTGGTGACACACAAACTATCAAGGATAACTCACTTCTGTTTCTTTCATGATTCATCTTATCCATAACAGGAACAATATTCATGGACAAATCAGAAAAGATGTCTGATTTTGTAATTTCTAATTGCAAATTAGATGTGTATTTTTCCTCCAAATCCAGGACCCAAATAAACTCCTCATTAGGTGGTGACATACAGCCAGACTATCAAAGATAACTCACTTCTGTTTCTTTCATGATTCATGTTATCCATAACAGGAGCAATATTCATAAAAAAATCACAAACAATATCTGATTTTCAAATTTCTAATTGCAAATTAGTGTGTATTTTCCCTCCAAATCCAGGACCCAAATGCACTCGTTACGTGGTGACACACGACCCAATTGCACACATAAAGTGCTGACACACAAACTACCAAAGCTAACTCCCTTCTGTTTCTTTCATGATTCATTTTATCCATAACAGGAACAACATCCATAGACAAATCAGAAAAAATGTCTGATTTTCTCATTTCTAATTGAAAATTAGTGTGTATTTTTCCTTTATGTCACTCGCAACCAACAACTCTTGGTAGGTTCGTACTTGGTGGTCTGTTCTTTTTTCGTTTTTATGGTCTGTCCTTTTTCCATCTTTTTATGGTCTGTCCTTTTTCCGTTTTTATGGTCTGTCCTTTTTCCGCTGCCGGCTGATACAAAAAGTGTTTTTAAAGGTGTTTGACGCGTTAATCAACAGTTAATTTTTCATTTGGTTCAAAAGAAAGGGTTCTCCATATTTTTTTCAGAGCATAATAATATACTCTATGTAACTATTCGCAACCACCACCTCATTTTTGTATTTGAAATTAAGTTATTAAAATATAGCTTTTTAAATCTAAGGCATATTTTTCCGTGAATACATAGAACAGGAAGTGTTTTGAACGTAAAGTCACTACCAGAGCCTACGACTAAAAAATTAAACCGTCTATTTTTAGTCTTTTCCAACCCCCCTGGAACCCCCTGTTGTCGGCGAAAAAAAATACGGACGTTTTTGTCGGCATCAAATTTCGATCGAAAAAGCCGACAAGAAAATTACGACTACCAAGGTGCGAAATTCGAGATACGGATACGAATATTTTGATGATCGAGCCTTGGAATCAAACGCACCTCCACTACTCAACAATCCCTAAGTGGTAAAAACAATATCACTTAGGACTACAAACAAAAGAGGTTAATCGGTTAGAAACAAGACATATCCAAAGACCTGACCAATAAGTGAACACTTGGAATCCTTAAGTATATTCGAAAGAATATACTTGACTATCCCGTGAGGAAATTACTTATTGCAATCAAGAAAATCAATACCGATTCCGAATGGGACCTCATTTATCTACCTACTCTACGAACAAGCAAGCATAGGCCCATCGAATAAAACACTTAACCTCATAAATGACCAATACCATCAAATGACCGATACGGCAAGACGCTAACACAGCAACAGCAGCAACAATATCGGTACTACGGTGAAGATCGTAACGAATAACCGGGGAAGATCTCTACCACATAAAATACAGCAGAGAGCCCTGATACAGTGCAAAATACATAGTAAAATAAGAGCCTCTCTCTGAGCTCACATCTCTTTAAATTTAAACTATTCGTTATACTTATCTGGTCGATTTTTAGAGTAACAACACCCCCCAAGCAACCTCTCACAGTTCGAACAAGGGGGAGTTGTAGCAACAACTCCCCCAGTTCCCAGGGATTCAACTTTCCCTCAGGGAAACCGGTATATGTTGGTTCTGTCCAACGATAAAAGCGCAATAGTGTTGAATAGTACTTGATTGAATCGTAGAAGGAGCACCAATCGTAAAATGCAATTGGAACCATAGTAGAACCAAACCAAACTATTGGGCTGTGGAATTGATTGCTTCAAGCTGTACGTCACACAAACGAGATTCAGGGTTATTTCGGAATCACGCGCATATTTGGGTCGAACTCCACTGGTCCCCCTCTGTAATTTCACCCTATTTATTGAAATTTATCTCAAACTCATAATATTTTGATACACATTGCATTTTCCTACCCCACTGGCATCTGTTTCCGAATTAGTGGCATGTTACTGAATTTTATGCCTGAAACAAACAGTGCATGGTCGCAATTTTTCAATCTCAATTGTTTCCTCATTTTTATTGTTATTACTGGCTATCGTACTAACGATGGTGACGACACCTAAATATCAGGTTTATTGTGTACGTTGCTACCGGGACTCTCCTCTGATCACTATAGGTAGGGGAAAGAAGAAGGTTACCAAGAAGCAGAAACCCCCCTTGTTTACAGCGCGACTACAAAAGAAAACAGGAGTAGTTGTTTCTCCCGGTCTTCAGGACCATATTTTGAATGACGCATCATGCTATTCTTATTTCAAGCAATCTTTGGGGCTAGTAGATTTTGCATCTTGCATATTCATTAGAAAATCAAAGAAGCTCGAGGATGCTACTCAACAATTAGGTCTAACAAACACCCGTGATGGTCCACAGACTAGTGACGTTGCATTACCAGAGGTGCTTGACAATCAAGTTATGTACGACCTTTCTGTCGAACCGATTGGGCGTGCCTTGATTGGTCGGGAATTAACAAACATAGAGGATGACGATGATTCTGTTTCCGATGACAATTTTTTCTCTCCTAATGATGACGATGAGGAAGAAGGAAGTGAGAGCATAGAGGCCCCCCACTCTTTGAGTGTCAATGATGAAGAAGAAGGCAACAACATTGATGTTGATGATTCCCATCGTGATTCAAACACGACAATTACAACACCCAGTGTAGGAAGAAACATATCTGACGAACTGAAGGTCAAGATCAAGTTAATGAAAATCATGCGGAATCATAGCATACCATTAGTTTCAGAGAAGGAATTGTATGAATGGGCTATAGAATCCGAGCTGCTTAATTTATTTTCATGGACTAAAGGCAATCTCATAAAGACCAGGGCAAGTGTCATGAGGAGATTTCCGCAACTGTGCCTGAAATAAAAGGTGATGGGTTTGAACCTCATCTTATTGACTGGTGTTCTAAGAAATCACAGAGTGCTGACATTTCCAGTCGCAAACAAATCTATGTCCGGTCGTTCCAAAAAGCACTTCATTCCCTATTAACGAATGTGACTTTGGTGAAGGAAGCCAATCTGTCATTCCCCCATGCTGAAGACCCAACCTCACCAGTCCGTTATCCAGAACTTCAAGGCAATATTGATATTGACGAACTCCATCATGGTGAATGGTGGATCAACACTTGGGAGAAGAGATGCAAATCCAAATCGAATGAAATTCTGGTTCCTATCATTCTCTACATGGATGGAATTGCAATTGACAATAGTGGTCAAACCACTCTTACCCCCCACTGAACATGACACTTGGCATATTCAACACCCTAACTCGAAACTCCCAGCCGGATGCCTGGGAGGCTATATATTTTCATCCAATGGGTTCACATGATAAAGGTGCTGAATCAATTGACAATGTGAATAATCTTCACTCTGGCCTTCGTTTGGCTCTTTCTTCTTTGAAAGATGTCTGCAACCAAACGGATGGTATTGAATGGTCTAATTTGCCGTGGAACAAGAAGAAATGGTCTGTTCGAATGAAATTTGCGGTTGCTTATTTCATAGGTGATACTCCCCAGCACGACCAACTTTGTGGACATTATCAAACATCGAATTCAAAGATGATCTGTAGGCATTGCAATTGTCCCAGAGCACTTGGTATTAATGCTCGTGTGAATGTTTTGAAGGTTCCCGTTTCACTTAAAACTGGTAACATGCAAGTGTCTAAGCACCAAAATGGGGACGAGTACAAATCCATTCGGCTCTGGAATATATCTGATTTTACTGCTCCAACGGTTGACGAAGGAGTGAATGTTGAACAGTATTTCAAAAACATCTCTCACCACGGTGTACATAACGGCAAGGCTTTTTATGATCTTGATTTTGGAGAAAACCCACATAATATTCATCTAGCGTCGCCGGGAGAGAGACTCCATATGCACCAACTTGGTTGTGCAAAGCGTGCAGCAGAGACGTTCTGCGAGGACTTTTCAGGCAATAACCAGCGGCTTCTTGGTGAGATGGAAAGGTTAGCCAGTTACTATGGTGGTGCTGTTCAGAGGCAATCCGATCGTGACTTCCCACGAAGCAATTTTTCAGAATCAATACATACAGCAAAGAAGGAGGGGAACCAGTACATTGGAATGCTTTATATTCAGATGCTGTCACTTCTGTCTGCTGGAGGTCGTCAATTGTTGTTGTCTCGAAAGACGCCATCCAATCTTGAGAACAAGAGCAGAAAGTGTGAAGAGGAAATTGACCGACGTATTTATGCCATTGAGTTGTTGTTAGGTATGGAAGAGTTCCTAAAGTGCGCTGGAACGTTTGACAAGGTTTTCAAACAAGACAAGAAAGGTGTTTTGAATCTTGACAAAATGGTTGTTCTTTTCATCAACTGTATAGATAACAATCTGCAACGAAGTAAGGGAGAGGGTAACAATCTGGTGAAGAATCACATGTATTTTCATTTATCACAGTACATGAGATTATTTGGTCCTCCAACTGGATGGGACTCTGCTGCGAGTGAGAGCAATCATAAAACTGAAGTGAAGGCTCCTGCTAAGAGAACTCAACAAAACAAGTCCACACTAATCAAGCAAACTTGCAACCGAGTGATGGAGTATCAAACTATTGATTGACTTGACCGTGAATTTGATTTGTTCGAACATAGATCCATAACCGGACCAAATCATCCTAAGGAGGGTGGTTGGTCAGCTGGGTCTTCATTTTGGATTGGTGTGATGAATGGTCTCCCTTACATGAAGTGGGATGAAAAAAAACGCAAGTGTACCCTGGTTTCCATCGGATGTTCTCAAATTTTGTTGCGACGTGGTCCTTCCAGCTGTGGGCACCAGCACGCTTTTTTGAACCACGGAGCACAAGAGATATGACAAATATCGTGAGATGAAATGACTATTTCGTGCCCACCCATCGTTTAAGTCTGATTCTGGACAATTGTCCAATGTATGGTATGACTGGGCTAATTTTCAACTTGACCTCCTCGATGGGCGTGGACTGCAAGTTTATCCATGTCAGATTCTGTGCCTGCTTTACCTTGAAGGTCCTTTCCCTGTGGGTAGCTCCGTTAGTGGTTTCGAATTAGTGCACGATGGTTATTATGCCGTCGCTCGTTGCTTTGTTTCTGCAGACCCCATACCGGGCAAGAGGGATAAAGGAAAAAAACACCATCATGCATTGGTAAAGCAAGGTGAGTTGCGGAACAAATTGTATTTGTTCGGCTGCAACACCATTGAGTCTGAAGCTGCCGTTGTTAGAAACCATGGTAGTCCTGACCAATATTTTGTGCTGGGAAATCGTGAACAATGGTTGTTTAATTTCCGTGAGATAATGGCTGCATTGGAAAAGAAGAATTTAGAATCAATAGTACAAGATGGTGAAGACAGCACATGAATTGAACGAACAAGTTTATTATCAGTGATATTTGTACTTAAATTGATTTATGTATTATTCATTATTCCACTATTCTACAACGCCATTGCAGAATTTTCTTTTTTGTTTTGGAGGAGTACTTGTAAATTGTTCTTTGTAAAGTTGTGTATTTATGGTTTTTGATTTACCCCCCTTTTCATGTGTATTTTGCGTTCTTCCATTTTCTGCAACGGCGTTGCACTGAATGGCCTTTTTCCGTATTTTCAAGGGTACAGTCATTCAATTCCGGTTTTCTTCAAAATGGTGCAATTGCGTTTCAAAATATCAGCAGGAAGCCAGCAGTGAGCAGCGGCGTTTCCAGCGGCGTTATGGACCAGCAGGAAGCCAGCAGGAAGCCAGCAGTGAGCTGAAGTAGCAGGAAGCCAGCAGCAACCAGTGGCGATAGGGTCTAGCGACAGCAACAATAACAGCAAATAGCGAGAGCAACAGCAACAGCAACAGCGACTAGCGAGAGCAACAGCAACAGCGACTAGCGGAGTGGCGTTTTGGAGGAGCAGCAGGAAGCCAGCAGCAAGCATCGGCGTTTGGAGCGGAGAAGCAGGAAGCGAGCAGCAGGCGGTGTTTCGAGCGGCTCTGTGGGTGGATTGCTGTTGTTGATTTGTTGCCGTTGATTCATCCTGTGGATTTGTTTTGATCGTTGTTGCTGTTGCAGATCTATAACACTATATAAGAAATGAACAAAATGGGTGAGTATCTATTGATGTAGTACTAGTAGAGTAAATAAAAACAACAGAATAATATAATCTACATGCCACTAACCTACACTGTTGGCGTTCGATTGATTCGATGCTGACGATTTGTTGTTCCGATCCGTTGTTCCACCTCAAGGAAAGACTCGCCACACCTCAAGTATTGTTCCGATTTGTGTTCCGGTCCGATGTTGCAGCCTCCAAGGAAGATGACTACTCACCTCTAGCGACACCAGGAAAGATTTGCCACACCTCAATCCGTTGTTACGATCTGTCCCTATGAAAATAAGAAGAAAAAATAGAAGTGAGGAAATACAGCATCATCAGCAATGCAACAGGCGGGCACCAATGTCTATCTATCTCACGTTGTTGCCTTCCACTCGGCGTTGCCTTCGATTCGAATTGTTGTTGCCAATACCGATATGTTGTTGCCGATACCGATATGTTGTTGCCATTACGTTGTTGCCAATATGTTGTTCCGACAATCGTTGTTCTGACAATCGTTGCTGCCGTTGATTTGAAGAAATCTTACTCCTATGTAACGAAAAACTAGATCTTGTTCCTGTTGATATAGATAAGCAAGGGATGCAGATTTTGTGCTTTCAAGATGTCTATGTTTGGGTCGCAAATCCGAACAAGAATATCTTTGCAGCAACTAATCACTCGTCCGATTCTCTCTATTGTCCTGCAGTACAAGGCAGTTACTTTGCACTAAAATATCTCGAGCCTGAATCAGCCGGCCTAATGCTATTACTAGCACTTTGGTGGGATTCCGCGTTCTCCGACGGAGTGCCAATCGTACAAGTACGGTAAAGCAACTCTGCTCTTGATAAGTCGGGGGAAGATTATGAAGGGAAAGAGTATTTTTTGCCGGGGACAAAAAAAATCACACTGTAAAACCACACTGTAAAACCACACTGTAAAACCACACTGTAAAACCACACTGTAAATTACTGTGAAATCACTTTTCGCTGTGTGTGTGTGTGTGTTGTGTGTAAAAAAAGTACTTCGCGTTCGAAAAGAAAAAAATTGTACTTCGTACGTACTTTAAAAAAAATAAAAATCCATACTTCAACTTGTGTAGATTTCTACACGCTTTTCGTACTAGATAATTCCTGGTATTGAATTCGTGTAGATTTCTACAAGCGTAGATTTCTACACAATTTTCGTACCAGACAATTACTGGTATTGAATTTGCGTAGGTTTCTACGACAATAGAATTCTACACGATTTTCATACTAGATAATTTCTGGTATTGAATTAGCGTAGGTTTCTAGGAGAGTAGATTTCTACACGTTTTTTGTACCAGATAATTACTGATATTGAATTTGCGTAGTATTCTACTACAGTAGCTTTCTACACGCTTTGCGTACTAGATATTTTCTGGTATTGAATTTGTGTAGGTTTCTACGAGAGTAGACTTGTACACGATTTTTGTACCAGATAATTACTGGTATTGAATTCGCGTAGAATTCTACTACAGTAGCTTTCTGAATTTACGTAGCATTCTACAACAGTAGCTTTCTACAGGCTTTTTGTACTAGATAATTTCTGGTATTGAATTTGCGTAGCATTCTACGACAGTAGCTTTTTACACGCTTTTCGTACTAGATAATTCCTGGTATTCAATTAGCGTAGGCTTCTACGAGCGTAGATTTCTACACGATTTTTGTACCAGATAATTACTGGTATTGAATTTGCCTGGGTTTCTACTACAGTAGCTTTCTACACGCTTTGCGTACTAGATATTTTCTGGTATTGAATTCGTGTAGGTTTCTACGAGAGTAGACTTCGTCTACACGATTTTCGTACCAGATAATTACTGGTATTAAATTTGCGTAGCATTCTACGACAGTAGCTTCCTACACACTTTTTGTACTAGATAATTCCTGGTATTGAATTTGCGTAGCATTCTACAACAGTAGCTTTCTACAAGCTTTTCGTACTAGATATTTTCTGGTATTGAATTTGCGTAGCATTCTACGACAGTACCTTTCTAAACGTTTTTTGTACTAGATAATTTCTGGTATTGAATTAGAGTAGGTTTCTACACAAGTAGATTTTTACACGATTTTCGTACCAGATAATTACTGGTATTGAATTTGTGTGGCATTCTACGACAATAGATTTTTACATGCTTTTTGTACTAGATAATTTCTGGTATTGAATTTGCGTGGCATTCTACGACAGTAGATTACTACACGCTTTTTGTACTAGATAATTTCTGGTATTGAATTCGGGTATTTTTTGTGCAATTCCAGGGCACAAGCTGACTTATTGGGTAATGACTCACAAAGTATCCGGTCCAAGCCATGAATACATTTATCATGACTCATCAAATGCATATTGGGAACAACTTTTCCCCACAGAATGCTGGAAATGTTGTGGTTTGTCTATCAAAATGGGAAACATGAGGGTATTTTTGGTGCAAGAATTCCAGGGCACAAGCTGACTTATTGGGTAATGACTCACAAAGTATCCGGTCCAAGCCATGAGTACATTTATCATTACTCATCAAATGCATATTGGGAACAACTTTTCCCCACAGAATGCTGGAAATGTTGTGGTTTGTCTCTCCAAATGGAAAACATGATGGTATTTTTGTGGTACAACAATCCAAGGGCACAAACGGACTTATTGGGTAATGACTACAAAAGTATCCGGTCCAAGCCATGAATACATTTATCATGACTCATCAAATGCATATTGGGAACAACTTTTCCCCACAGAATGCTGGAAATGTTGTGGTTTGTCTATCAAAATGGCAAACATGAGGGTATTTTTGGTGCAAGAATTCCAGGGCACAAACTGACTTATTGGGTAATGACTCGCAAAGTATCCGGTCCAAGCCACAAGTACATTTATCATTACTCATCAAATGCATATTGGGAACAACTTTGCTCCACAGAATGCCCAAAATTTTGTGGTTTGTCTATCCAAATGGAAAACATGATGGTATTTTTGTGGTACAACAATCCAAGGGCACAAACTGACTTATTGGGTAATGACTCCTCCCAAAGTATCCGGTCTGTGCCATGAATACATTTATCATGACTGATGAAATGCATATTGGGAACAACTTTTCCCCACAGAATGCTGGAAATGTTGTGGTTTGTCTCTCCAAATGGCACAAAAGATGTTATTTTTGATGCAGTTACCGGGCAAAAACTGACTTATTGGGTAATGATTCCAAAACTATCCAATCCAAGCCATGAATACATTTATCAGGACTCATCAAATACGTATTAGGAACAACTTTTCCCCACAGAATGCTGGAAATTTTGTGGTTTGTCTCTCCAAATGGCACAAAAGAGGTTATTTTTGGTGCAGTTACAGGGCAAAAACTGACTTATTGAGCATTGTTCGGACTAAGAACATTACTGAAAAATTCATACTGACTAAAGTATCAGCCTGAGAATTGCCAATATTGTTTCATAGTCTACCCAATCCAAAGTATGAGCAATATTCATCCTTCAATTGCCTCGAATGACACACTTTTGCACTCAAAACCTGACTAACAATCACTATTTTTGTACATGCATGGCCAGGAGGGACAAACATTATTATAAAATTCATACTAACTAAAGTATCAGGAGGAGAAATGTCAATATTGTTTCATAGTCTACCCAATCCAAAGTATGAGCAATATTCATCCTTCAATTGCCTCAAATGACACACTTTTGCACTCAAAAAGTGACTAACAATCACTATTTTGGTACATGCATGGCCAGGGACAAACATTATTATAAAATTCATACTGACTAAAATATCAGCCTGAGAATTGTCAATATTGTTTCATAGTCTACCCAATACATAGTATGAGCAATATTCATCCTTCAATTGCCTCGAATGACACACTTTTGCACTCAAAAAGTGACTAGCAATCACTATTTTGGTACATGCATGGCCAGGGACAAACATTATTATAAAATTCATGATGACTAAAGTATCAGCCTGAGACTTGTCAATATAGTTTCATAGTCTCCCCAATCCATAGTATGAGCAATATTCATCCAAAAATTTCAGAAAATAACACACTTTTGCACTCAAAAAGTAACTGAGAAACACTATTTTGGTTACTTGTTCATACAAAAATCAAAAAATAATAACAAAAAATTACGGAGACTACGCTTTGTACACCACATCTCTACGGAGGAATCGATCCACTGGACAGGTTAACATCTATATCAAGAACCAATCATATCCTGACGAGGAAAGTTACACTACTTAAAGTTAGTCTGTTTTTGATGGACTACAAAAAGACGTTGGTACATTCGAAAAATGTACTCCATAGAAAATGACAAAACAACAAAAAGGGCTTTTCCTGCAACGCCGTTGCAGAAAATGAAAAGGCAATAGGTACGAGAATCAATGCTTGGGCTACGTACGATTACCCTTGGTGGAACCTACGGATTGTGGTCCGCGCCAAAATTTTCAGGACACCACATTGCAGAATATCACGGCACGCGCAAACAAAAGATAGGCAGGCGCCAGTAAAACAACACTCACAGGTAGTACAATTAATAGTAATACAGCACTTCCTGGGAGGCAGTAAATCAAGCACTTACAGCGCATACAGTATGAATGAAAAAAACATGCCAAACGCTTCCTTCAAACAACATTATTATCATAAAAATAGTGCGCCAAATCAATCAAAGGAAAAAACGGTAAGTTGATGTGCACGAGTTAACAAAGAAATAATGGTAGAACTTAGTAGTTGCAGTCCGGTGACAGGTAAAACCATTGTTACCAATAACACAAACAGTCCGCACAGCAGTGTATCGGGAAGTGACCGAACAAACACAAATGATAGCCAAACATATAGAACCACCAACAGTAGCAACAGAAATATTCTACAGACAACAAAAGAATCCGATAACGATAACTTGGAAAACAACATTGTCAAACACGTCAAAGAAACAGCGTTCAGGAAATTTAAATTCCCGCCAGAGAATACATTTGTGAAGGCAACGATATTCAACATTGCAAAACTAACGAATAACAATGAAATACCAAATACGATTGCTATAAAGGAACAAAAGTGGAGTGGAATTTATTGCCAAGCAGTCACTACGTGTAGACACAATGCTCAAACTCTTGCCAGGAAAAACTACAAAGGTAAGCAACCAACAATAAAATGATTGCCGGCATGCACTCTTTCATAATCCTTTCTAACATTTTGGTCATATTAACACTGACATGTAGACGATAAAAGGAACAACCAGATACCAGATAGTTTCCCAGGAACGGTTCTAATCACGGACACCCAAGACGTGAACTCAGAAAATAGGTACCAATTGCACAAAGACTATTGGCGGAAAAGTTCACCAGAATTCAAATACTTCATGAAAAGAATTCTTGGAGCGGTGTCACCAAAACAGACAGACTTCAAAAGAAAATCAGTCAGAATGACAGTCAGTAACATTTTCACCCCAAGCAATGAAGCTTTTGCATTGCTTTTCCTTTACAACGACTACGACTCGTGGCTAAACACAACAAAGGGCACGAGGTTGAGAAAAAAAATCACTGATGGTAAGTCAGGAAATAAGGCGGGATGGAGTAACGAGGGACAAGATCTTTATGAATACCTAGTAAGCAAATTAGAAGAACGAAGGGAGGAACAACAGTCGAAAGAATTAGAGACGGAACTACTTAAAATGTACCAAAAACAAAATGGCAATCATAAACAACAAGATAAGGAGGAGGATGAAGTAAGTAAAAAGGGAAAAAGACGGAAGAGAAAACGTAGCTTGCTTCAGATTCTCGGCAAGGATACCGAGGAATACAAATTATACCTCAAATACATGAAAAATGAACCAGAGTAATTAGTGATAACAACATCATTAGAGTAGTAGCACGGCTAGTTCATTATTATTTTATGGCTTGCACAATATTGTTCCGGGTCTTCTGTTCGAATATAATACAATAAACGAGGTAATTGCAAAAGCTGATAAAATACTTTCATATTTGTTACAAAATATGTTTGTTGTATTTCGGCATTTGATATGCGTAGCGTGAATATTGTGAAATGTCGGAGATTATTGCAAATGCGGATAAAATACTTTCTCATGAGTACAAAAATATGGTTGTTGGCTTTTGATATTCAATAAATGTAGTGTGAGTATTGTGAAAGCAACGTAACAGAATACATCGCTGGTTATCAAGAAGCTCGTATATTTGTTAAGAAATTTGTATCAACGCTACAACAATATCAGTGTACATAGAGGATATTATTACAAAACATGAGTTTCGTGTGGAAAAAACAAAAATTGAATGGCGAATAAATATTATCGGGGTAAGCATGAAACAAAATTGTAGAATAGAAAGATTCTGAAGCAAGCATGGTACAAGGGATGAAAAAAACGGTGGCGAAAATAGACCTACTTGAAATTGTTGCGTGCAAAAATAGGTAGAGAATTATTTATTGTGCGCGCAACAAAATGTTTCGGAATTTTTTAAAACATCGCAGGAATTTGACAAAAGCATGAGCATCGTTTATGTGACGTAGAGTAAAATCCACCACTGGTGGCGTCCGAGGAATCAATAACGAATTTAATTCATGGAATAGTATGCCAGTCCAGAACTGAAGGATGCCAGTCTAGAACTGAAGAATCGGATCGTAAAGGTAGCGGCGTTCATGGTTGTAACTCACACGGGCTTGCTGTCTTTGTTCATAGAACTTGCACAGCTGTGTATCATAAGAATCATGTAATCTGAATCAGAGATTTCACATGTTGTTAGTCCCTGTAATATGACCAAGGTGTTGATAAATCACAGGGATATCTTCAACCTTGTTGGATCATCCGTTGGATCTGTCCAACTAGTGTTGCAACGTAGATCATTATCAAGTGCAATTTGTAGATTTGGAACCGTAGCACCGCTGTTAGATGTCAATGCCAGTATGCCATTCAGGAACTGAAGGATCAAATTGCATCAATAGCAGCAGCGTTGGACATTCTGTAGTCCCCGTAATGCAATGAAGGTGCTTCTGAGTCACAACCTCACGGTATCCGACAAGAGATTGTGAGCAATTGATATGGCTGTGTGCGTGAAAATAGTATCAAACCTTATTCGTTTGAATGGATCAATCGTAGAAAGTCCCCATAATAGCACTTGCTCGCAGTTGGCTAATTCCTTCTTGGTCATCTTGCACGAGTCAAAGTAGGAGATAACCCCATCAGCTTGGTGTATAAGAAGTGTGGGAATCCCCCAAATGCAGAAACATCAGTAGCTTGGCTGTTTTTCTTGTCCCTCTTTGTCTGTCCATTGCCAAATAATGGTTCGAGTGGGAGAGAAAGGAACTTGGTTTGGGCAGATCAGAATGTACTGGAGCTTGTTTCCAAAGAATATAGCTTGCCCAAAAACCAGGATGTATGTGACTCCGTCCATTGGATCTGTTCAAATAGTGTCACAATAGGCAATAGAAACATTTTCAAGAGGGGAGTATGAATCTGAAAATGGAGCAACATCCACATAACTCAAGACAGAATCCAATGGATCAAATAATACCATATTGGATTGAATTGTAGCCATGACAACAGAGTGTCAGGTTGTATATTGAAGGCCCTGTAGCACTGAGCCCTGAAAGATTTGTAGGGGTTTTCCTGGAGGCAACAGTAGAAAATAGCTCAGTACAATTTCCCCTGTCCCCAGTGTTGGCACCGGAAGTGAGACCCAAATTGTGGTGTAAAGCGGCTCCTCTGTCAATAGGAGTTGTGCCAGTCTAACCACCACGGGTCAATACATTCCTTCAGCCACCCTTGCGACAAGCCTGAATCTTCTTTACTCCAAGTGTCTGGGTGAAATGGGCCACAGCCTTGTCAAAATTGTTGTACATGGCCCCTCCGTCATTCAGGACTAACTAGACTGCAATAGCCAGTCTCACGTCAAAGAGGAAGTGACAGGATTTGTTGACAAATTGGTCCTCTGGCAGAAAGAAACTATGCCTTAGCGAGAATTGCCTCAAATCATATCACTTCCTTTTATGCTTTTCAAAACTGTAGTATTGAGTGCTTGCCAGAGTAGGTGGAGCTTCGTAGAAAGGCCCTCTTAAATCAATCGTGGGAAAAAAACGTCCGATGGATTGCAGCCTATCCGCAGGAGCATAGCTGTGTGGACCCAAGTACTTCCAGCAAGAGCTGAAAGCAATTGCCATTGTCCCCGGAAGATTAATTGTCTTTTTTAGGTAATTGCAGCAAAATTTCCCAGTAAAACTGAAACAAAACTCGGATTGTGGTGGTAAGCGATCTCTTTGCCAATAGGAATGTTGCCAATTCGAACCGCCACTGTCGTATTGTTGACCAATGAAAGGAGCTGCAGGATGTGTATGCCAAAATTGAATTAAATCCCAAATCAGATTTGCCATCACTGCATCAAATGAAGTCATAGAATCATCGATGCTGGCTGTGTGCTGCAATGTAATGCTTTGCGTTCAAGCGTAGTTAACAAAGGTGCCCCCTTAGCCGCTGGCCATACATTGCAATGTTGCCCATGGAATACCCCTTCAGGAATCCCCAATGTAAACAGCGGGACGTGGCCTGGAGTGGTTGTCTAGTAGTAGGATTGAACCACAGATATTGAAACGAAGGGATTGAACCGAAGTGTAGCATGCTTTTATCATAGCAAGGGCTGTCCCCGGAACGTTGCGTGAGGCTGTGCTCTGCCTGGTTGGTGGTGCCATGGTGGGTCATCTACTGTTGTTGGCTTTTACCTTGGTGAAAACTGGAATTGTGATTTTTTCTTGGATTATGAAGCAATCGTGGAGTAGTTTTTCCTTTCACGCGCTTTTGCCAGTAATAGGCTCAACTTCCTTGGAGACAAAACAAATTCCTACTCCTGAATCCCATTTTGACAGTTGTTTGATATTTTAAGCTCATTTGTTTGTGCATTATCAAGCTTGTGACTGAATTTCTTTGCAAGCACACCTCTCATTTATTGCTAGTAATACATAAGCAAGCTTGCTGGTGCTACGATCGATTGCAATGCTACATTCTTCATTTCACGCCCGCCTGACTTGTACTGTCAACCGGCACCTAAGATATACTTGTCAGGTTAAATTGATTGGAATATACCAACCGCCTCCTGTACGCATGTGTTTGCTGCTTTGGTGCATTTTGTGCGCACTATCTTTGTTTATTGTACTGCCACCTTATTTTAAGTGCCAGTTAGATGTTATTTATTCCCATCACTGTGCATTTTGAATTCGAATCATGCAAAGTCCATACGTAGGGTTCCATCGTAGTATCGTGCTGACTCATATGTGATAGTCCGTGCACCCGTACCCACAAGCGTTTCTTAATGCGTTGGGATGCCTAACGCGCATGCCATTGAGATTGTTATGTGGGGAGTGTCCGTTGAGCCTAAAATCACCCTATATTCTTGTACGCAAGATCCATAATTAGCAAACTGGCCAAAATTCTTTCAGCATCCATATTCAGCCGGCCAGTGATGTTTACATGCGCCTTATGATATATGCTGATTTGCACTTAGAGCGCCTCCATACACGATTTGAAACCATCAGTCACTGCTGTATGTAGGATTGGTAGGAGTGTTGCTCTTTCCCGTTTGGGTGACGCACCAGCCGTTGAGTCCGCGTAGAGAATTTTCACGTATTCAGAGCCAGTAGTTTGCTGCGTGCAGGATTGGCAGAAGTGAACCTTGTTTCTAGAGTGTTCCCTTTGTAGTAACACGGGTAACTCGTGTTTCAGCTTGTCAACTCGCTTACTTGTCTATTGGTATGCTGGTAGATCAACCGGCGTTGGTGAGGTTGTACTTGTATCTTGTACACCGAATCAGCGGGCGTGCAAATTGATGCTAGACGGATCGTATCGATGTTGTCGACCTAGTCCTGTTGGAGCGTCTAAGCCGCCCTGTTGTTGCCGTTGCTCGTGCATTCGGAGCTCTCCACTCGACCGGTAGTCTCCTCTTTGGATCCAAGAACGTGGTCCAGTTGCTCAAGGCTGCTTCTCTTGCACATTGAACGGGACCAGCCCTAGTAGTATCGTCCTCATCGGATCGATTGTATTCCTTTCCTTGGATCCCCGTTGTTGTCCCGTTGGCAATCAAACGCGATCATGTTGTCGGAGGCTGCTCCTATGCACATTGCGCAGAGCCCGCCCCAACCTTGGTAATATCGTCCTCATCGGATCGGCCGTAGTTTTTTCCAGCAACCAACTGTTTGGTCTTCTCTGTGGATCCGTTTTGTCGCCCTGTTCGCAATCAAACACAGTCCTGCGGCATTGCTGGAGTTGTGGCCCTTTCGGGTTGGTCGTGTTTTGGTAAGGTAGACAACAATGTGCCACCATGGTTAGCCTTGGTATGACCCGTGGGAATAGACTGTCCTACCTTACTAGTCGTAAGGCCAATCCGCCCGCGCCTTCATTTAACGTACAACGATATAGCTCCACGTCAGCTTCCCGTTTGAATAGGAATGAAGTTGTCCCCTTGACGAATTCCCGGATCGATTATTTCTCGATCATGACGTCCAAATCACAGCGGCATGGTTCCCCACCTTAATATGGACTCACAACGGACCAGCCTCCCATTTGAATAGGAATCAGGCTGCTTGTAATTGCAGTTGCCGTTGCTGTATGAGTATGGTTTCTCGGACAACGTCTTCAACACTTAGCTATGGTCATAGTCCTTTCCGGTGGTTGATGGAGCAAATCGCCGTCACTTCGGTCATCGTTTGTATGGATATTGGGGGGGGGGGGGGGGGGTTGAAACTGCTCTAGAATAGTTCAACCATCCCTCGTCCGCTCCTGAGTAGTCTGGCACAGCCAATGTTCACGTCTGTACGCTGTCCTACCACATATTTTCTCCGTACAGAGTATGTCCTCTTTTGGAATAACTGTTTGGTGTGTGCTTAGTCCTTGACTGTACTTTCAGCTACTACGAGCTGTTGGGCCGATAGCTTGTTTCTGGTTCTATGTTGCACATCCATGTGTGATATCAGTCATACCGTGTTGTTTGAGGCGCCATGTGGCCCTCATCCGTCCTTGAATTGGAACAAGTTTACCTTTCAATGTAAAGACTGCAGCTGCTTTGGTCCTTTAAATCAACACTAGTATCGTACTGGCAATATTTGATTCTGCTCCTAGGTATGCCATTCAGAAGAAGCAAGTGGTATTAGCTCATGATGCCCTGCTGCACTACTAGTGCCGTTATTTGTCTAAGTGCCTGAATATAGCCCTATCCTTACAGAGGGTCTTTAATGTCCAACCAAGGGATTAAGACAGTCAATTAACTGGTGATCAGCCGGCAATTGGTTCCTGCTTTCATTGTTGTGTGAGCCCCTTGGTCTTGCAATCGCCTTTCTGCAAGCAGAAGCCAATTGTTGACTGAACCCTGGCTCGGATGAGTCCCTGGGTCTGATAAACTCTGATTTTTATGTCATATCCCCTAGCATACCCCCTTGCCAAGTACTCGATAGTAGTAGCAGTAGTAGGTAGTTAAAGATTGGTGATGTAATGAAGTAGATTCTAAAATAGTGGGCATTGGGATTAAAAAGTGATATTCAGATCGCACCTCTTATTGTATGGTAGCACCTCTATTGACCTTTATTAGCCGTATACCACTAGGTGCATTGAGTTGAATCTTATGCATGGATTCATGTGTTAGATCTAAACCATATAGGTGCACGGCTTAGACTAGTAGACAAGAGTGACTTGGTCTGTCAGTCATATATCATAGTCTGTACATATGTGCGTCAGAGACAAGCCAGCATCCATATCCACCTGTACGTCTTACGGCGCACTTTCTAGATAACGTGCATTTGTGGTCATATTTTTTGGTGTCCCATCCAGATTGGAGCACAGGCACCTGACATGCCAGAGAACACTATTTGAAAAGTGTCAAGCTCACATTGAACACAAAAGGGCAATCTGACTTGATCATGACACTTAATTAGTTGCACTTCTTGCCCCTTTCCGGGCACTTTTTTGCCCCTTTTGGGGAACTAGCACTTTTTGCCCGTTTGGGGGCACAGGGCAACTAAATGATCTTGACATAAGTAACATTTGTTTCTTTGTCAAGAATAGTGCTTGTATGAATGACACAATTATCACATTGTGCACAATTCTACACTGGCAAGGGTACTTGCAAGGGGGCTTGCAAAAAAAGAAAGTGCCCTTTTCGGAGTTGCAAGTATACTTGCAAGTATACTTGCAACTCAGGGAAATGTCACATTCTTGTTTCTTCAGTACCAGCTTCTATGCAGATGCTATGGGGATCATTTAGTTGCCCTGTGCCAGGAAACGGGCAAAAAGTGCTTGTTCCCCAAAAGGGGCCAAAAGTGCCCGGAAAGGGGCAAAAAGTGCAACTAATTAAGTGTCCTGTAGAAGCTCCGTAGAATATGGTACCGAAGAAAAAAGAATGGGACATTTTCCTGACTTGATTATGCCTTCTCCCTTGTTCTTTGGCACGCCAGGTGCCTTTGCTCCAATCTAGATGGTTCACAAAAAAATATGACCCGCAAAATGCACCTTATGTTAAGGCTGAAAACGTGGATGTTACATATAGTAGTACCGGTACAAAGTAGTAACCGTATCCATACTCTTGAATACAGCACTTACAGTACATATGATTGTTAATATTGTTTGTTTTGAATTATTTTGTTGGGGAGATAATTATTAGGCTGTCCATATCCATGATGAGAATTTTTCGCTAAGTGGCGCTCCCAGCGCCACTTAAAAAAAGAAGTGCAGTTAGTTTCTACCAAATGTGCATTGCATGATAGCCCGTGCTTTGAAATATTCTTCTTCTAGTGTTACTACGCGGAACAAAAAACAGCCTTATCAAATCACATACCTTTTAGTTGTTTGTTCTTCTTGTGTCTGTTGGCAAAATTATGACCCACGGTGACACACACGTCTCTTGTTGTTGTGGTCACTACTACTAGTATCTTTGCTTGCCGTTGGACACTCCTTGAAAGCTTGTAAGTGGACGCATCTCCCTTGTAGAATGTACAGCCAATCCAACAATAATTTAGTGTGTTGTAGCTTCTTGTTTTGCAGGGTTGCCCAGCTCTTTCAGTGTCGGGTGACATTGTTCTTCTTGAGTATCGACTAACATCGATCATTATTCCTACTCCTTTCTTTTTTATCTGTATTAATCCAACTACTCCATTGATGATGTCAATTTTTGACACCAACAGGCAACGTCTTGTGTATCTGTGGGAGTGACTCTCTAAGATGTAATCTGACGTTAAAATAGAAAGTGAGATGATGGAGTATCTTACTGATGTCCATCAAACTAAGCTAAATGTGTTCCCTTGAGGAATGTAGTGTTCCATTGAGAAATAAAGTGTTCCAGTGAGAAGGAACCAACCATGGTAGTAGTATGTATGTATCATATGTATGTATGTTATGTATGAATGCAATGCGTGCAAGTGAGAAAGTGTTCTACAGACAACACCCTCCCCTGATCTGGAATGGGAAATAGAAGATCGCAAAGAAGAAGGAGGACACATAGAGTGGAAGAGGACATCAAAGAGGAAAGTGTCTCATGAGGCGGCATGCATGAAGGCTGTGAAGTTTATTTTGCCCTCGATAAAGGCCATGTAGATGAGGCCACGTTCTTTCCATTCTTGGACGGCAAAGTAAGGAATAAGGATGTGACGAGAACTTTCTGTAGGGCATGAGTTGTTGATCGTTTTAAAACAGGATTCCTTTTCATTGTAGATGGCTGGTGGTCGGGCAGTGTTGAGGATAGCCAAGGTCATTACTGCCAATTTCCGATAAATTGAAACGTGCCTTCTTGTAGGTTGTTCCAAACCTACCAATGTAGGTTCCAAACCTACAATGCATGGTTCAGAACCTTCTTGTTGTGTGCAAGGTAGCGAACCTTACTGTAGACCCTACGTAGTTTCAATACTAGGTCCTAGTACTGCTGTTATCTTTGCTCCTTCTTTTTTAGGTCGGATGTACTTGTGATTCTGTTTCTTATGGTATGTACCGGTAGGAAAAAAATATTGGATACTCGGAACTCGATATTTAAAAAAACTAAAAATTAAAAAAAAAATAGTTTCTTGTACCCCCTCAAAAAATGAAGTATGACTCAAGCAGGGTATGTTCCGTAGTATGAATGAGTTATCAATTGACAGTGTTATTGTAACAATTGTCGTCGTATGCCTCTAAGTAGAAGGTAACATAGTAATACAATGTGTATGTATGTATGTATGTATGTGTTAAAAGAACTAAAGCTAAGATTGTGAGAAAGCTCTGTAAACTACTCCGAAGAGTTGAGCTTGTGCTATTTGTTAAGACAGTTGAAAGGCGTTGAACTTGAAATCCAACGTTCTTTGCACATAGAAGAATTAATATAGTATGTATTTCATCCAGACTTCAATATTGAAGGCCGGCTGACGTGGCATTTGTTGCTGAAATCAGCTTCCAGGCTTTTATGAATCGCGGGAATCCAATCGTGACTGACCAATCAAACAATCGTGACATCGACTCCGGAACAATCCTGGAATGACTAAAAGGTCTGGAAGAAGATTACAAACGACCTGAAGGACGTTCTGAAAGACCAGAAGAAGGTTCCCTCAGGATGAGACCACTTTTACAAATTGATTTCAAAACTTTCATAATTTCTACTTCGTATTATTTATACGAAAATAGCGTCCGTATCAGCCAATTTCTCTGATATCAGACTGCACAGTCGCGCAAAAGTAGTAGTAATAACGCGGTTATTATTACTATCCCTAGTAATATCTCCAGTTATTATTACTGTATCCCCGTACGTTTTGTACTGGAAACCTATGCTACTGGCCATGATACTGGCCTTTTATTGCAGTAGAGTTATTTCTAGAGCATTACAAGTACGAGGAGTACTACTACTACTATTGTTGCTGCTGACGTTGAGCAATAATTTTATGATTAATTCGACCCAATTTGCTTTTGCAAGTTTGCCAACTTGAAATTATGAGCTGCAAATTTGCAAAACTGCGAAAGCAAAAAGAACGCTTTGCTTTGCGAGTTCACTTGTAAACCTAGAACCATTCGTACAATGACAGCAATGAATATAAAGAACTGAGGGTTGAATATAAATAAAGACAGTCCGCATTGCTGGAACTGAACCCGCTGGTGGCGGATGCATTGCTGGGATTGAACCCCCTGGCGGCGGACTGACACATGGTTTTTGATACTCAACAAAACACGATCCGTTTGCTTCCACAATCCCTCCGACGATCACAATTTGTTGTTCGATTCTCAACGGAGCCAACTGCAATTTGCATGCAATTTGCAAAAGAAAAGAAAAAAAGCTGGAGTAGTTGTAATTCATAATTTTTATTTCTGCAAACTGCAAACTACAAACAGCAAACAAACGCTAGTAAGAAAAGTACTACTAACCCCCAAATGGAATCGACCATGGTGGACAAATTGAATCAAATCTAATTGATCAATCACTTCAGCACAAAATTATCTAAACCAGCGCTAAGCAAAGCAATCAACAATCAAAGAATGGAATCGGCCACCATGGGATTACTTTATTTGGTACATTTAAAGTGTTTGCAGTTTGGAGCCAATTCTTGAATTGTCAATTGAATCATTGTTGATTGAATCCATTGCAGGGCTTAGTCAAAACAACTTAGTCTTGCAGACATGGAGGTGGAGTGTTGAAAGTGTCTTCCTGTTTGCCTTCATAAACTGATCCCCTTCTTCCAGTATTGACTCTACAGATTCTCCAGCAGCGGCTCTGTTCTTGATAAAGTCTACAATGCATTTGAGTTGCGAGAAATTTGTCTACTCTGCTGTGCTAAAATGCTTTCTTCACTTGTGATTGCCCATCTTGTGAAGCTCTTCAATCCTGCCAGGGAAGTCGATGAAGTCGCCAAGCCTGAACCACTCATTCCACATTGATGAAACTGGCTTATGTTTGCGGAACAAATTCTTTCTGACAAGGCTAGTACCCGCCATTGTTGTTCTCGCTACCGTCCTTGCTGTTGCTGGAAGGCAATACGATGCCATGTGCTGCAGGAAGTGCTTTAAGTGGTTGTTCATTGTATACTGTTCTTCTTTCAATTCTCTTAATTTGCTAACTGAGCCTGTTATGTTCTGCGATACATTATAGACTTTGGAATGAATGTTGTGGAGATGATTGCAAACACAAGGTAGCGCAAGATCAATACTCCAATTGATGGAGCTTACGGCCTCCACTCCCGTTTCAACCATAACCTTTGCAACGGCGTGTGCTTGATACTGGTGGAACAAGTTGCTTTTGAAAACAGGCAATGTAAACAGTAGATTATTCCTACTGCAGTGGATCAAGATGGCGGCATCCTGCAGCACGACGGACTCCAAATTGCGGAGGAGGTTGAAGAATGCTTGAGCCGTTGGCTTTTGGTGGCCACCAATCATGTTGATTGCTGCATCGAGGAAGTGGAACACTTGCCAACAAAGCTCTAGCGGTGGCTCAACGGTACTTTGGGGCAAGAAGAAACCACCTCTGTCTTGGGAATGCCCAGCCAAGGCCCGCATTGCCTTCAGCGGAAGTTTTGTCAAGTAGCAATCCTCTCTGATGTCAGGGTTCCAACTTCCAATCATCCTGATGTATTGCGGATCAACCTCTTGCATCTCCAATGCAACTGCACCTGATCTGCGGCCGAAGTGGATGAAATGCTTTGATAGGATACCCAAGGCTTTGTGTGCGTCCCGCATTGTTTTTGCAAACACTTGATTGCTGATGGAATCTTGGTTCTGCAAGCTATTACAATTGGTGAGTAATTTGACATTGTACCATGACTCGTTAACCGCAAAGTTGTAAAGCTCTTGGGTTGCATGGAATTGCGCTATTAAGTAGAAGCCCAACGTGCCAATGGGACACATGTTGACATTGCGGTGCCTGATCACACAACCGTACAAAGTTTTCTGACCATTTGTTTTCCAGTGAATATTTGCATGATAAATATCTGGCAGGGGTGTATGCCTTTGTTGTCTTTGACCATGTCGCCAAGATCAGACAGATCACATTTGAATAGGGACTCACCACGGAGAACGCCACCGTGAGTCATAAGGAAACAGAACCGGTCCCTCAGTGCTGCAATGTGGTAGTGTTGCTTGTAGTGATTCTTTGTGAACAAGAAATCTTTGAGCCGCTCAATGCTTTGCATGTTGATGTATGGCAATAACGCGTGATCTATCTTCTCATTGAACCACATCTTCTTGATTTTTTGCTTTCTTACTTTAACAACATGCATCAACTGTGAGACTCTCTTGGACCGGATGTGTTCCATCAGAAGATTGTTGGCATTCTGTCTCCTCTGATACTTCAATATCTTGAGGATTGAGCACAAGTACTGGTTCACGGTATCATACCCTACAGGGTCATGATCGATCTTGAAAGTGGTCGTGTCACTGTTGCCATTGTTGTTGTATTTTGCCATGATGCTGTGGTAGTCGATGACGTCAAAAAATTGAGTTCGCAGCGATTGTCCCTTCCTCCGGCCTCTTTTCCTTCACTTCCTGTATGCCTGGTAGAACAGGAAACCGAAGACCTTTTCCTCAGTTACTGTTGTCGGATAATTGAGCGAACAAAATACAGTAGTGCAATACTGAAGGAATTCTGCCCCTTTGTTATCGTAGGCAAGGTGGGTATTAACTGGAACACCATCATTGTCATCCTGTTGGACATGCCTTGCTGCTCTGGCAAATAAACCTCTTGTGTAAGACATTTTACTTGCTGGAGACGAAGGGAATTGTTTTGTTGAGGATAGTGGTGTTATTTTGGGTGGATATTGTAAGTGTTTTGGTTGTTTCGTCATTCTTGTCGTTTTCGTTGTTTTTGTCATTTTTTTGTTTTTGTGTGTCTGATGTTGACTTGCTGGAAGGAAAGTGTATGTGTTTGGTGTGTTTGGTGTTCGTTTTTAGGCCAGGCACCCGGGGCACGACCCCCAGGTGCCCTCAACCCTAGTAGCGAGGGAGTACACAGTATGTGTTTGTTGTCTTTGTCTATGCGCGCACGCGCATAGTATGGCTATAGCTGATTGGCTGAAATTAGTGTAAAAGTGGTTATCAATTCATATCAGTAAAAACAACTGTTACGGTCAAACCGCACACAGTTTATGAAGACCGGTATCTGATATTGGTTGATATATCCATAATTATTTTTATCACTTTCTAAAAACGTCTCGATAGTTGATACAATTATGAGTTTTTCTACTGAATCTTGATTACTATTATTCGTAATTACCGTTGTACCGATAGATTTGCCTCTCACATCATTATCATACTCGTACCGTAAGGCGTGATCTTCAGGATCGAGATAACCTTGTGTTCCATAGTTTCAGTCGTGACCGTTACGTTACCGGTAGAAGACACGAGCTACGGTACAAAATACTTCCGATACTGGCCATAAGTACCGTACCGGCACTGGGCCCTGATATATCTGTACCTATGGTACTAGTAAGATTACGTAAGTCTTACTCGTACTTGTACTCAAAAAATAATACTTCGTAGATCATGTCTCTCCAACAAACAGAAAGCTGCAGGTTTCGCAGACACAAAATCCTTTGATATCGACAGGTGCGTCGGTATCCACTAGTAAAAGACTTAGCTGCCACAGACTCAAATAGAAAATCCAATAGAAGAAATCACGATAGAATGTGCAGCAGAGTTCTCGGTACGACCAAGGTCTGGGGTTCTACGGACACGACATCCACGGGTCGACGAAAATCAGAACCACAACCGCCCCCGGAACTGAAGATCCTTCGCTTGACAAATTCGATGAACCCGCGATTCATCTCCTTGCAAATATTACTGGCCCTCAAATGCTCCTCCTTCAACGGAATCTACTGCAGCGGATTAAATCTACTCGATGATCTTAGTTCCACGTGTAACAGCAACGCTCCCAGAATTTCGAGCAAGAATCGAAACCACGCTGAAGACGATAATGATCTGGCTTCGACTACTGGGGAGGACGAGGAAAGTGCTTCGGAAGGAACAACGCCAGGGACGGAATCCTATCTGGAACACCTCAAAGCGTTGATTTATTCCCGAAACTGGCTACAAATCGAGTTCGATCAATGCAAGGGTGTTGAAACCTTGTTTGATGTGACACGGCACGGAAACGATGGGAACGGAGAAAGCCCCGACGACGCAACCAAACTGGCTGTCAAGAGGTCTGTCACGATCCAAGTCGACTGTGTATCACTAACGTTTCCACGTTCCTCTAAAAGTGCCAGTAACACATACGACGAAGAACGTCACGCTCGTTTTTTTACCAATATATTCAATCAGTGGAGGGTTCGAAAACTACAACTTGCGATGGAGTTTACACCTTCGTGGACAAAGGAATTTTGTCTAAGTCTCAGCAATGACGATAATGAGAATAACGAAAAACATTTGCAAAACTACTCCGGGTTAGAAGAACTCAAACTTCATCCCACTTGTAAATGGCATCGCCGATCGAAAACGACGAAAACCGAAGACGAGAACGATTGTTCTATGGAACACGGAAGCGCAGAACACATCGATGACGCGAACGGAAAGAGCTCAGGCAAGTGCGATCCTCTCGCTAAAAAAAAGGGCGAGGACGTCGATAAGGTGATAGATTGCTGGGAACTTTTTTGCCGCCAACTGCCCTTGAATCACCCACGACTCAGAACCCTTGAGATTCTATGCAAAGCCAGCGACGAAGACTTGGCCTACCTGATTGTAAACGGTATTTCTTCTCCTTCATTTTTGGCATTGGATACACTTAAGTTCGGAACAATGTGTTCGTTTGACGAGCAGAGCCTCATCGCCTTGGCTCACGCATTTACGATGACAACCAGAGACGCAATTGCTCCCTGCCTGCCCCAGCGACTGCAGAACCTATCCCTTTGTCGCGGCACGAAACTTCCGTCTCCGTGCTCCTCCCTCGTAGCAGATGCAATTCACCGCGAACAACGCGGGCTGATGGAATTTTGTCGTGCCTTGGCAGCCACCAGTGCATTGACACACTTGACACTCTGCGACTACGTCCTGGACCAAGCCGAGATGCGGGTCCTATTTCAGTCCCTAGTCCAAAGCAGGGGAAACATCGAGCGCTTGTCACTGTTCTATTCTGCTGTCACATCTTCGGAGGCCTACGAAACCTTCGTGGAATGCCTCAGACGGAACGAGCTCCCGTTTTTGGAGGTACTCCTACTGCCCGATGCAGCCTCGGGATATGTTAGGAAGGCCCTCCAGTTCAACACATCGATCCAATACATCAATTGCTCCGGGCATAGGAGTCCATCTTTGTCGCTTTACCTTGATCTGAATCGTGGTGGGAGGCGCATTCTTACAACGGCAGCAGGTAGCGAAGCCGAGAACGATACTCCAAACATTCACCGTAGATCCATCCTTTCGAACATTCAGCCCGCGATTTCGCCGGCACTCTACCCACAGATACTGAACCGCGCTTCTCATGCGAAAAAATATGGGTACATTGGTGGTGACAAACGGAAGTACGACGTAGTGTATTGTCTTTTGCGGAATCGAATCTTGTTGGAAGTCTAAGTGTAAACCGAGACGTAGTATGCAGTTGTGATCAGCTATCGATCAACCGTCGATCGCAGTAATGTGGGTTGCTGTTTGAAGTCTATATCGTTCGTTACGAAAACCATGTTTCCAATAAGTCTCCAACACGCTTGAACTCGTTTTCGGTCATGAAAAACAATAAATGAACCAGTTTGTATCAAAAAATTCCCTGGATTTATGTTCGTCCGTCTCAATGCTGGTGTTTCCAAACTGATTCAATTGAAGCCCGATCGGATTGCGCAAAGCAAAGGCCAGTGCAGACCCAGGACGATGCCGGTGGTGGAGAGCTATCCGGCGCCATCGTGTTCCGAATAGTCGTCTAGTCGTCGAAAGCATCATTCGAAACAGGGAGATCCACGAAACGGTACGGTTCAACAAAGGATACAGGATATCTCCTACACAGTACAGATTCAGCGTTAGTCATAATTAAAACTGCCGCATTGTATTAATACTAATGTCCAACTAGCCAAATCGGACGCTCGTTCCGTTCAAACAATCCCGGGAATAAACCGGTAGGGCACCAGCCGCTTGTACTCCTTCCAGTCGTCACCGTACTTTTCCGAGCACAATTCATCGTCCCGGATCGAACGGTGGACCAGCAAGATCATAAAATAGACCGCGTAATAGTATGGAACGATCGAGTCGAACCCGCACAGTAAACTGTACGAAAAGCCCATCAGGTAGTCACCCGTGTAGTTGATTTTGCGGGCCATTCCCCACCAGCCGCTGGTCAGTAGGCGGGTCCCCCGTTTTGTGGGCAGATATGTTAGCTGGGCTACCCGGGGATCATTGGGGTTGTTGCGGAAAATGTCCTTTTGGCGATTTGAGAGTCGAAAGACGGCGAATCCCAGCACGTACAGGGTCAAAATCCCCGCCAGGACGGGTTTCGACAATCGCGGATCGTGGTGGACCAAAAACTTGGCGGGATGATTGTAAGTAAAGGGAACCCAGGCCAGGTCACCAAAGACCAACATGAATCCGAATCCGTCCGTGGTAATGTCCATGGTGGTCAAAATGCACTTTTCCATGAACATCGAATCCCAGACGTAGAATGCGTGGAATAAATTGAGCAAAATCATGCTTCCGGAGACACTTCCGGTGACCACATATTGTTCCTGGGCGCAGGCCACGTTCAACAAGACCCACAGAATGAGGCCGGGTCGAAGCTCGCAGAATTCCTTCCAGTCAAAGGTTCCACCGAGCGATCGGGGATTGAGTTCACGTCCCATGAAAAAGTCGTAGACCGCATTTCCCGATCTTCCCGTGTGCGACAAAATCCTGTTCCTGCCGGTGATGGGATCTTTTTGGAAGCTACCCCAATAGAGCCAAGCCGAGAGACCAAAACACAAGAGAATGTCGACAAATGCCAGTCGTTCGTAATGTCTGTAGAGATAGTCGTTGAGGGGAAATCTAGTTGCTACCAAGAGAATCATAACGGTCCAAAACGTGGCATGGCCGTTCAGTTTGTATTGGAGACGAAGCGGAGGCTTGTCCTTGGAGGCTCCCGAGTGATCGGCCTCGGGATCGATCACGGGGGCTCCCTCTGCCCATTTTCCGGGAAGAATTTTCCACAGGAGAACCAACCCCAGAAACCAGCCAAGCAATCCAAGCGTGCACTTTGCCAAGAGTTGTAAGGCATCCTTTTCTCCAAAGAGCAATTGGTGCGTGTTCTGAAAGATTCCGGGAAAATCGAGATCTAGGAAACCAAACTTGGCCCAGTGTGCGAGGATCAATACCAGAAATGGAAGGGCCACCACCGTGCCGAAGGCGCCGATTGGACCACCGAATTCTGACGGTGGGCAGCTATTGTGTTGCTTGCTGCTGCTTTTGTCACTGGTCATACTGATTCAATTTGAAAACAATTGATGCCTTGTCTCTTGTCAATCCACTGGGGTTGATGGGTTGATGTACCGGTGGTTATACCAGTACTCGTATGTACCGGTAGTGACGACGATGGCAACGACGACAATCGTTCACTGAATCATTGATCCGTTTGAGACATCCTACCGTACGAGTACGAACCGGTGCCCTGTTCTCATTTTTTCAAAAAATCAAAAAATAAAGTACTTGTAGAAGATACGAACTTCTTGTACGAGTACGGTACGAGTACGGTACTTATACCGTGTGCAAGAAACAATGACGGGTAAATACGTTAATAATCGTAATGTTGAATATGGACCAACGAGCGCGCCAGCGTGCTGGGGATCCAGATATCATGCCGATCAAGAACCTCATCTCAAAAAATACTTCATGATAAGCAATGATACCGTAGTACCGAAGAAGTAATAGAAGAAAGAGGACTACCATAACATTGAATGCCACCAGAGGTGACAATGAGAACCAGTACGGGTTGTTGAGGATCAGATCATGGAGAGGACCGTCACAACTGTGCCATACCCTGCTGGGTCTACTCATGATTAAGATAATAGTGATATGCGAATACTGAGCTAGTTTTTAGTAACCCATTCTTCCATTGCTGGTTACAAGAAGGGCTTGCTTTGTTTTGTTGTTCTTCTTGCTAGTTGCCTCTTATTTTAGCGAGACGTCATAGTCACTGATTTCTAATCCAGCAGTCCTACTCCCAGTCACCAGTCAAACAACCATGGCTGAGTCCTGGTGCATTGCAGACTGGAAGAAACTTAGAAGAGTGCTATCATATCTGAAGGAGGCACAATTCATCCCCCTGGAGTAGAGAGTTGGGGTGGGATGAAACTGGGACCATCTACTGGTTTGTAGATTTGGTGTATAGGAAGACATACAGAGTCACTCTGGTGGCTTCGTGACACTCCAAAGAGGAGCAATTGTCACAACCTCTACATAACAGAAACTGAATACAAACAAGAGCTCGTGGGCATAGACAACAACATGCCATTCATATACTTGGTAAGGTATTTTATTATTAGCTCAAGGACAATATACAATCAGCAATACAGATCACAACAATGATGAGTAACAGTTTGAGATTATAGCAAGATAACACTACTACTAGTTCAATCAGGATGGAGGAGAAGAATGGATGAGCTTCAAGCACCAAACAGACAAATCAGATCAATGCTAGATACTTCTTCATTACTACCAACCAAATTGCAAAAGCAAGGGAAGATCACAGGTGAGTACTACATGCCTACAAAAGAAATACTTGTTGATCAGAAGATTTTCATAAAGCCACTGCAAGGTTCTTTATTAAGGAAATTCAGAAGAAATACCATTCTGGAAACTGATGAAAAGGACTACACCAGTCAATACAAGAAGACATATTAAAATGTAAAACACACACGCTTCAATCAGGCCACAGTTCCACTAAACACAAAGGAGCTCAAAATGGTTAAAACCAAATAGAATACACCCCAAGATCAAGTTTGGTTGTGGAGGAGTGTGTTGAGGATTGATCTGATTTAGCGTTGCAGGCATACACACCAGGTGGGTTTGCCAAATCAACAAAAATAGTCATTAGCTACAAGACAATTTTGGCAAGCAGTAAACATACCAGGAACTATGCCAACTCTGCCACCAATGGTAAAAAAACCAATTGGAACCACCAACAATAGGACAAGATAGGTCAGAAGGGCACCAACACCACCAGTGGCACACAGCCAGCACAGGACTCTGCTGCTAGCTTTGTAACACAGGTGCAAACCAAGACCAACAAGTCAGCACAGCAGCTGCTTATACATGCAATGTAAGATGGCAAAGACTTTGGTGAACACTAGTTCTTCCAGCTTGGGGGTCTCATCCAGAAACTTTGAGTCCCCCCTTTGCGGCTCCAGCACCTGCCACAGAACTTTACTGGTTCAGCACTGTTCAGATACTCACACACACACACACACACACACTTTGACCCCGATGATTGGAGTATTTCCTCCACCAATTCTTTTCTTGTCCTAGACAACTGCCAAGCCATTGATGATGATTACTGTGCTTTCTCATCTATCAAATTCATCTATCCTCTGCTAATGCAGCGCTCAACTACTTATGTGACAACTCCTCCTTGTACAATGATGAAGCACTCCCAACAGTTCAGCATCCTCACTGGGAACCTGAAAGCTCCCCTGAAAAGTCATCATCCCTCCATTTGACACTTATGATACCTGTCAGTTTTCTGATGAGAATCAGTTTTTGTACTGGTGTGGGTACTACGAGGCAAAAAAATCTGGTCAGAATCAGTATCTGTCCAGGGGTGATCTTAGTAGGCACATGGTGAGTGTGATTGCACAACCTTGTGGAACTTTGGTCCTGAGTAATGGTACCCACCATACTACCACCAGACTGATTGCAATGCATGATTGGGGATCTCAATTTATCCAGTTTGAGAGACCAACTCTGACCAGTAATTGACTCTTTTTCTCCAATTTTGTGTACTGGTGTATGCAGTAGCGTGCTGTCAAAAATTGCTCAGGTATGGAACCATTCCCGTAATTCAGTCACGCTGCATGACCTTCTTGCAGAGCTAGAATTGCAGTACTACGGTACCAGTAGCTACGGTATGTACAAGATAGCAAACGCGTAATGGGTACGAGTACTCGTACGGTAAGAAGCTGAAATGGAACGGCAGGTGCCCTAATGCCGGAAGACAGATGCAACGGCAATCTTCGTGACTCTTCTCTTCACAATGAATCGAAAAGACTTCAGAGATTCAATGCTCGCGACTTTGTCAGGTGAAAATATCGGTAGTGAAAAAGATCACCTACCAGTAGTTCCTCGATTGAGTTTCAACTCTTTCACGATTCAATCCGAACCGAAATCTAACCATGATGATACGATCGTGTTATAGACGTCAAGAGTAAAAGGCTATGTTGTCTATCTTAAGTAGCAGATTATTCTGTAGTAAAATTGCCATTCGTCAGAAGGCATGATGGCAGTGTCGCATGTTGTGCTTCCGCACGAAACTAAATGTTGCTGACGCACTCTCACGATTTAGCGCTTCTTGGATGCTTCGAAGATTCCAGCAATCGACTTGTCGAGGCATGCATCCCATTCTTCGTCTGTCATCTTGTCGTTGAGACCCTCAGCCAAAGCTCGGGAGAAACTTGCAATCATACCGTCTTGCTTCATCAAAAGTTCGTTGGCTTCGACTTGGGAGTATCCTCCAGAAAGAGCGACGACGCGGATGCAGTTGGGGTGGTCGATGAGATCCTTGTAGAGGTTGACTTCCGTCGGGATGGAAAGCTTCGCCATGACGGCCTTGCCCTCTGTAATCTTGGAGTTAAATCCTTCCAACAGTTTTTCCTTGAGGACAGCTTCGATCTTCGCCTTGTCGGGACTGGTAATGTCCACTTCCGGTTCCAAGATAGGAATGAGCCCATGGGAAAGGATTTGGTTACCAATTTCAAATTGCTGGTCGACAATAGCTTGGATGCCCTCTTGGTTCAATTCCTTAATGACCGATCGCATCTTGGTTCCAAAGACTCCCTTTTCCTTGGCGCGCTTGAGCAAAGCGTCGAGCTCTGGCATTGGTTTCATCAATTGGACACCATTCTCGAGAGGTGCCAATCCCTTATCGCATTTCAAGAAGGGGATGACCTTCTTCTTCTCCCACAAGTAGGTAGGGGTGGGGATTCCCTCGATTTCGCGGTCCATAGTGTTCTCGAAGAGAATGGCACCGAGTGTGCGATCTCCCTGGAAACTTGGGGAAGTAATAATACGGGTTCGAATCTTGTGGATGACATCGTACATAGACTCTTCTCCCAGGACGTATTGGTCCTCGGTGATTCCGAAGGAAGCGAGGGCCTTGGGAGTGGATCCACCAGACTGATCGAGGGCAGCGAGGTAACCGTCAAACGTCTTTGCGCGTTCCAGTTGTTCGTCGAATGTTGCAGAAGCCATTTTGGTGTATTCGATTCTATCGTAAATTAGATTTGTGAACCTATCGATGTCTCAAAAGAATGTCTTTTTCTTTGCTCAAATTTTGGATTCAGGTTTGTTTCGGTCTCTCCACGACACAGAATTTCGGCGTGGCGGCAACTCGGGACGTGTTCCAGTAACGAATAAGAATCCTTTTGTTTCTATTCTCAACGCACTTCATAGCATGTGTTGCGATAGGTTAGTTGAGACAGTAACAACGAATCTCGTTTGATACGGTATCGGATGACCTCTCCTGAATTCTGTGATGTGTTACATTGTCATAGGCCTTAAAGGGACGTACGAACGTCATGAAGGCCTCAATGTCCAAAGAGTCCGTCACGTGATGCACGGTTCGAAAAGAGCCTATTTCGGGATTTGGGATTAAAAGGCCTTTTGGTTAAGATACCAGTACCGTAGGTATCGCTTCAGTCTTAAAAAGCAGCTCTGGCAAGTTACGCGCTAAAAGGTTCGAAGTTACGAATCCATAAGATTACACTAAATTACTTCTACCGTAGTTGTACTTCGTAATAATTTACGTAATACTCTTTCCCTCGTACCGTACAGTTTCATTTTTTCCATCGTTACCGCACACTTTATCAGTGCCTCAGACAATTGTTGAACGTTTACTGGAACAAGAATGGCGTCAACTCCTTTCACACATGGTGTGGACCCTTACGAGCTGGAAAACGAGTTACTTCAAGTGGGCAGATAAATGTAACTTCAGTATTCAACTTTGAATGTATCATAGCCTAACTTCTTATCTGAATTCGGATTTGATCTATGATCAATTTCAAGGTTTTGACAAGAAATCGTTCACTGTCACACGGTGAAATTTCGATCTCCTTGTCGAAACCTAGCCTCGTTCGTCTATGGTATGAAGTCATCATCAATCTTGCAAATGTACCGGTAAGTGAAATACAGTAAGCGAGAACCGACAAGCGATTGATTGAGAATACGCGGTGGGCCTAATGCACAGCCCTGTCCGGGATCTATCGTAGACAACCCGTGGACACATTGCTATTGTTTCGTGATGCGAACGCTATCGGGGGTGTACGGTGGGGGCGCAGGGATCGGGGCCCAAAAAATTAAGGATCACGTGTAACAATAATCCTTAACAATAATCCTTCTGGAGACCGAATCTGGAACAATTCTGATGACCGAAGATTCTGATAACGGGATGATGATGATGATGTCCGGATGATGACCAGGAGAGGGTTCTCTCAAGATGTGAGACTACTATTACATATCAATTTAATGCTTCAGAATTCCTATTCAATCACTTTCTTAAAAATGTCTCCATAGTTGATACATGATAAACACTCAATTTCCACCGTGTATTCAATACAAGAGACCCTTCCACATCACAGAAGATCATGAATATCACAAGCTAGTCGTAGACTGCACAGGAAACAACTGATTGGCAGGTAAGAAGAATATTAAGATGGTGCAAATCCTAGAGAAAGAAGAAGTGTTGTACACCTACGATATTTTTGCCAATGCATGCAACAACACAGAGATGTCAGGGCCCTCCAGAACCCACAGAATTCCGCGTAAATTTGTTCAATATACTTTTTGGTGAATTTGGGGGAATACCCAGGAAAACCCAGGATTGCCAAACATGGGTATTTCTTCCCAAACCAACACCCAGGAAAACCCAGGATTGCCAAACATGGGTATTTCTTCATGTTTAAAAACGCGGAGTACCCAGGAAAACCCATCAAACCAACAAAAATAACCAAACAAGACCAAAAACAGCCAACTTTGTTGCTTCGTTGATTTCATTGCTTGTTTTTGCGTTATTTTTGTCACAAAGAAACTGATGTGACAAAGCAACACAGCCGAGCAAACGGGGGAGCAAGCCTGCAACCAAATGACCGCAACCAAACAACTACAACCCTTGTGGTTGTCTTGCTTCCGGTTGCTTACTTGCAGACAAATCATCCAAAAGAAGGAGCCAAGCAAACAAAAACCTCAATCTAAGCAAAAAACAGAAGCAAAGAAGGACTGCAAGCAAAGGGCCACAAGCAACACAAGAGCAAGGGACATTCACTTGCTTGCTTCTGTTTGCTTGGCTGCTCTCAGTTGCTTTGTTGTTGCTTTTGTTGCTTGCTTATGCTGTGGGTTATTTTGTGTAGGATGGGTTATTTTTATGGGTTTTCCTGGGTATCTTTTGTGGGTTTTCATGGGGTTTTCTGGGGATTTCTTCTGGAACCAATACCCGCGATAATCCTGGGTACCAATCATGTTTGTTTTCGGAACCAATACCCGCAACTGATCATGAAATTTGGGGGAGGGGATCAATGACATTGCATGCATGAAAAAATGCTTGCACTGTGAGTGGGTTTCAGAGCGTCCAGCAAATAGATGGCATGCCCAATGGAGGCAATGCCTGTCACATAGCCCGAGAAAGAAATGGAATGGCATGGTGGAAGGCAGGAGCATCACGCACACCAGAGAAGAATTCAAGTGTGGGCATTAAGATGGCTGTGCGAGTATTCATTGGCACCATAACACCAGATCCAGATAATAGCAAAAGGGACAATGATTGTGGGGTTTGAACACAAATACATGATAAAACCAATGGAATGCTCCAAACTGGACCATTTCAGTAGAATTGATATTGTGCTTGATTGCATTGCCATGTTGTCCAGCCACAATAACAACAATCTCAGTGAGCAACAAAGAAAAATATTGTTTTTCAAGACACACCTGAGATCTTGGCAAGATTCATAGCTAGACACTGCGGTGAATGTTTGCAATGCTACGATCCTGCAAATCAGAGACTACATGGCAAGACACAAGGATAGTGCCAATAAACACATGAAGAAGGATGAGAAGGAAAAGGAGAAGGAAAACCAGCAGGGAGGACATGGATTCAGAGGCTAAGGGGGTTGAGGCTGAGGCGGAGGCGGAGGCAATGGCAGCAAAAATGCAGAAAGCACCCTAACCAAAGCCATACGTGGGATGAATGTCAACTTAATCCCAAGAATCAGCAACAAACACCATATCCGCAATACATCAATTTGAGCAACCACTCATTTGGAGGATTCTATAGTGGGAATTCTGCAGGTAGGTTTGGCGGCGGACAATTTGGGGGCAGCCGGTTTGGCAGCCAAGGGAAAGGAACTGGATGAGGATCAAATAAAAATAACTCCACCCAACGATGGGGGCAGAACAATTATGAATCACAGGGTCGTGATGCTTATTCTAATATCACAGCGTACTACGCTAGCTATATCACTGCTCAGAACAATCACAATCAAAATTGATACGGATGACATACACAGTCACTGCACGTTGAACCTGTTCAGGGCGATGCAGCATACTCACAAATAGAAATAAACACAAAAGTAGTAGATGCAATTGCAGCTGCAAAAAGACAGTCGAGGCCAGTGGCCACTGTGAATAAAACAGAAACGACCAATTAAACATAAACGACCAATGAAACAACAATGAATGACACAACACCGATTGTGCTGCTGAAAATTAAAACAATACAAGAAGTGTCCGCCAATAGACCTTATGTGGCATTGTGTGATTCAGGAAGCTCAATCACTATGATTAACACACATTCTATGCCATTTGGTGTCCAGCCAGGGCATGTAGGAAACAAATGAGTGACAACAACCGCAAACCAAGCGTTTGACACCTCAGCTGAGGTACATTTGGAGGAGGTACAATTACCATAATTTGTAAACAGACAAAGGATGAAAGGAATTCCTGCAGCAATATTGAACTCCCCACATTGTCGATATGATGTGATTCTAGGGAGAGATTTTCTCATGAAGGCCGGCATATCCCTATGCTTTAAGGACAGGTCGATAACATGGATGCATGTAACCATACCTATGTGAGATTCCATATCCACCTTGTTGTTAACTAGAGTGAACAAGGAGGAAGCCAAAGACACTGAGTTACTCAACACCAACAATATGTTATTAGAAAGAAACTGTCAGCATGTGACCGCAAACCAAGTGGTGCTAGCCCAAAACCACCTGAGTGGGAAAGAAAAACAAAAGGTTGAGAGCATGCTGAAGTGGCATGAGCGGATATTCAATGGAGAGTTAGGTTGCTGTCTGCATTACAAAATTCATATTGAATTGAAGGATGTTGCTAAGCCGGTGCACATGAAACCATGCCCAGTTGCAACTAAAGGGAGCAAATCTTCAGAAAAGAACTGGCCAGCCTGATAGCGGATGACATCCTTGAACCATGTGGACGATCTGATTGGGCATTCTCTACCTTCGTCATACCAAAGAAAGACAACAGAGTGAGATGGGTGTTGGATTTCAGCAAGCTCAATAAAGTAATCAAATGTAAGCCTTTCCCTCTACCAAGGATACAAGATATTATGAATAGATGTGGTAAATTCACAGATTTCACCAAAATTGGTCTATCCATCCAATATTATTGCTTTCAACTGGATGAAGAAAGCCAAAAATTATGCACAATCATGACCCCATATGGGTTGTTCAGATACAAGAGGTTACCAATGGGGGTGGAAATCAGTGGCAATGTTACACAGCATATCATGACAGAAATGTTACAGGGATTGGATTGCGCATGCTACATTGACCATATAGGCATATGGACTGATAAATCGTTCAACCACCATCTCAAGCTCCTGGACAAGGTATTGCATTGGTTTGCAAGCAATGGAATGAAATGAAATGCAATCCACTCAAATGTGACTGGATGGTACAGGAAACAGATTTTTTGGGCCACTGGATGACTCCGGATGGAATCAAGCCTTGGAAGAAAAAGATAGACGCAGTCTTAAAGATGGGAACTCCTCGCGACATCACACATGTTCACTCACTCATTGGAGCTGTGAATTACTACAAATTATTCTGACCAAGACACATGCATGTATTAGCACCTCTAACAGAGATGGCAGGCTCCAACAAATTCACATGGGACAACAACAAGCAAGCAGCCTTTGAAGAAATGAAGGCTCTTCTGGTAGCAGACGCCATGAATGCATATCCAGACTATACCAAACCTTTTCACATCTACATAGATTCCTTTGACTACCAGCTGGAAGCAGTAATCATTCAAGACAGCAGGGTCATAGTCTATTTCAGCAGGAAGCTCTCCAAGGCCCAACAGAACTACATGGCAACCAAAAAGGATCTACTAGCAATTATCCTCACGCTCACAGAATACAAAAAAATCCTATTAGGCGGGGTCCTACATGTCTATACAGACCACAAAAATCTCACCTTCAAAACCTTCTCCATACAATGTGTCCTATGATGGAAGCTGTTAATTGTTGAAATTTGACATCATCCTCACTCACATCAAAGGAAAGAAGAATGTGCTTGCAGACTTTTTCTCAAGGCTGCCTCGTATGGAACCACCCTCTGTGGGGGATAAAGAGCTGCAAAACAAGAGTAATTTGGTGGATTACCACACAATTCAAATATGGAAGGATGATATTGTCATATGTGATGAAACCTTTGTCAACATTGACGACGAGAGCAATAAAATGATGGAATGCCTACTCAACCTAGCACCACTGCAGGAAATGCCGAATCCAATCACAGTCACCAATATCCAAAGCCATCAAAACCAAGATCCACATCTCCGAGCCGTTCATCAGGCCAGCCCAACCAAATATCCCATAATTGTTATAAACAGACAACAACTTGTGGCAAGAACCAATGGCAATGATCAAGGCTGGAAGATTGTTATCCCAGCAACGCTCATACAACAAGTAATTCACTGGTATCACATAGAACTGGGACACTGTGGCATTCAAGGATTTTTATCACACAATTGCAGCGAGATTTTATCTTCCAAACCTTCAGCAACAATGCAAGCAGTATACATGCCCAGCAAACTGTCACCAATACAAGGAAGGCAACAGAGGGCATGGAACTCTACCACCCAGGGAAGCAGCAGTGGCACCTTGGAATGAAGCATGTGTTGATCTTATTGGACCATGGAAGATTCAAGCCAGGAATTGACAATACGTGTTCAAAGCATTGACAACAATTGACCCAGGTACCAACCTAGCTGTAATGGTCAGGATAAGTGGTATATCAAGACAACATGTCTCAGATCAATTTGCAAACAGCTGGTTAGCTTGATACCCGTGACCCAATTGCTGTATACATGACAATGGAGGAGAATTCATAGGCCACAAATTCCAAACCTTGCTAATGTAGAATGGAACTAAATCAGTACCAATGGCTGTGAAGAACCCACATTCCAATGTGATCTGTGAAAGGTTACATTGCACCATGGGAGATATTTTGCAAGTTGGAGGACAATGCATCCAAATAATAAGTAAGAGGCAGAACAGATAGTGAATAATGCCGTAGCAAGTTGCATGCATATAACACGATGTGCTGTTAATCATACATTACAAACATCGCCAGGGGCACTGGCGTTTGGCAGGGACATGATATTGGATGTTGCTTTGATAGTAAATCTGGAAGCTATTTGAAATTGACAACAGCAACGCATCGATCAGAATCTGGTAAGACTGAACAAGAGCAGGATCAATCACAATTATCAAGTTGGCCACCAGATAATGGTAAGAACATATGATCTGACCAAATCACAGGAAAGATTCCACAGACCATACCCAATTGTTCAAGTCTTCAGAAATGGCACAGTAAAGGTGCAAAAATCTGAAATGGTAGAGGAAACCTACAAAATACAAAACATTATTCCATATTGCGGACCAGTGGCAGCAGTGCTGTAGCAACAACAACAACAGCAATAACAACAATAGCTTGATCAGCCACTGTGGGGGATAGTGTAACAATAATCCTTGTGACTGAACAATCAAGTCCAAAGACCAAATCATGAACAATTCTAATAACTGAGGATTCTGATAACCAGAGGAGGATGTCCCAATCACCAGGAGAGGGTTCTCTCAAGATGGGAGACTATTTTTACATGTCAATTTAATGTTTCATAATTTCTATTTTAGCACTTTTTAATACCATCTCGATAGTTGATATATCATGTTGGTGACTGATACTACAACGTATAGTATTTTGGGGACCATTAAGTAGAAGACAGCAATTGTTGTATGCCTCTAAACGAAGGTAGTAATACAATGTGTAGGTATGTATGGATTAAAGGTTGAACTTAAAACTAAGATTGTGAGCAAGCTCTGTCAACTACTCCAAGAGGTGTTGAAAAGCTTGTCTTTAATTTTGCTAAATGTTGGATATATGTTGAACTTGATCAAACGTTCTTTGCACATAGAGGAATTAAGATATGTATTTCATCCAAACTTTAATATTGAAAGCCGGCTGGTGTGGAATTTGGTCTGACATCAGCATTTCAGATTTTTATGAGTCTTGGGAATTCAATCATACGGGGTTGAATACCACACTCTTTTTCTTCTTGTAAAAACTTCAATTGGTTGCACAGAATTTTTATGCTCGCACGCAACCAGTATGTGATAGTTAGTAAATTTTTAATTCACGTGATATGGTTTCAAGTTTCGAATGTTCATGCGTTGAACCACATGCTCATCTAATAGAAAGGAAACAGTCCTATTTATATTAACTTTCTGGATAGTGTAGGGTCCCTTGCTTCTTGCTTTTCATTTTTCATCATAATTTGGTCTCCAACACTATAATCATGAAGCTTCCTATGACTATTTTCTTTCATCGTGTTCCTGTCTATTTGGGCTTGTCTTTTGTTTTTGACCATGGTAAGGTTTGTAATCACCATAATGGGAAGAAACGTATCTCTGTGGAATACAAGGGAACCAGGTGTCATTCTAAAAGTTTTGTGGATGGTTGACCTAACGGTAAACTGAGCTGAAGCAAAAATACTGCCAACAATGCCGGTTGCTTGCTGGAGGGTCTGTGGTGGATTGTTATTGAGCTCTGTTCTCATTGCTGACTTGATGATGTCATGTACTCTTTCAATAACAGCGTTTGCTTGTGGGTTTTGAACTGAGAAAACCTTGGCTTTGATTCCGATATTGTTGTCAAGGTGCATGCAAAAGTCATGGCTCATGAAGTTGGTTCCTTGGTCAATGATGCAATTCACTGGTTTTGGGTATCTGGAGAGCAAACTATTGTCAAGGGCATGGAAAGCCATGAGGCCAGTTGGATTTACTTGTGGCACCCGGATTATCTCCAGAAGATTGGTGCACATGTCCATGATGGTGAATCCAACAAATTTAAATGTTCCGTGGCTCGGTATCTTAATCTTCCAAGGGCCGATTCCATTGATTGCAATGGTGTCCCAGGGGACATACTAGTGTTCTTTGGTTGGGATTTGGCTGTGACTTTGGTGGCTATCTTGTACCATTGGCAGGCATTGCAGGATTTGCAAAAGGCATTGACTTGGTCTTTCAGGTTTGGTGCATATACAAATTGGTTGATGGTCCAGTGAAGTCTTTCCGCGCCCACGTGTCCAAGGACATGATGGTAATATTTTTGTGGCGTGTACAATGATGATTCTGCCTTCTTGGATGACAACAGCACAAGTTGGTAATCTGAGGCATCTGTATAGACGTGGAAGGGTTTGTTTGGGTCTGAAAAGGCAGGGAGGATATCCTGTGCAATGAGAGGCTTGGCTTTGTTGAAGGCCCTTAGAGTGATCTTTCCTTTGGACTACCAGAGAGGTCTGTGAGCGGATCAAGGACTTCAGCTTGTTTTGGATAGAAGTTGCAATAGAAGTTGATCATCCCAACAAAGGATTCGAGTTGGGTAATTGTTGAGGGAAAAGCCAGTTTCCGGATTGGTTGGATCTTGTTTGGATTGGGCCAAACATCATCTCTGGAAATGATGTGACCAAGCCATGGTGCCTGGGATTGGAACCAATGGCACTTGGCTGGTTTGACTGCACGGAGAAGATTCCAATATCATTAATGTATACTTCAATGTCTTTCAGGTGGAAGCCAAAATTTCCCAAATGCTGTAACAAGGGCACAGCGCTAAGTGGAGGCTTCATCAAGCTTGAAGGTGTGGAACTGCATGCCGACATCAATGAGGGTGACATATTTGAACCCTCTTCTTCTGTGGAAGATGTCTTGGATCTTTGGAAGTGGATAGTGGAGCTTCTTGGTGACCTTGTTGAGCTCCTGAAAGTCACTTATCAGTCTACAGAAGCCATCTGGTTTTTGGACTACAAATGTGGGCATTCCCCATTCTGTTGCATAGTATCTTTCAAGAATGCCAAGTTTCCTTCTTCACAGCTTCTTGTTGGTGGAGTGGAATTGGATATGGTTGTTTGATGTGGTATGGCTTTGCATCTTGCTGGAGATCAATGTGGAACTCTTGATGATGGAAATTGCCTAATTGCTTGTCATTGAGTCCTTCAAAAAGTTCTTCATTGTCAACAAGAGTCTTCAACAAGCAAGATTTGTCATGATCAGAAAGGTGTTCTTGTTCTGATACTAACTTGTGGAGGTCAGTCTTTTCATACTTGGTGGAGCCATCAGCATAGGCTTGTTGGGTGGATTGGTTGGAGTAGCTTTCAGCAACAGAGTGTGGCTCTGCTGACATGACCTTGTGGAGCATGGACTTGTTATCAAAGTAGGCAGCTCCTTGGATGGAAGTGCATCCTCTTATCATACCATTCTATGGTGCAAGCTTCAAAGTCCATCTTCATTTCAAGATCTCTCATGGTTCTTCAACCAATGAGAAGGTGGTAGTTGATGTTCTGGGTCACAACAAAACACTTGATCTTCAGCACTCTCATGGAGTAGGATAGCTCTGGTAACATGATATTCTCGAGGATCACATAGTGATTACAAGTGGCTCTACCATTGGTTGTTTGCATTTGGATTGGTTGAGCAAGATAATGCTTGGTAACTCTAGAAGGGATAACAGATTCAACAATGAGATTGTCTGTGGATCCGAATCAAAGAGAGTCTTCAGACAGTTTTTTCCCTGGTGTGCTGTTGATGGAGTTGCAAACACTGACTGTGGTCGGAGCAAGATTGATGTCGTCGTTGCTGTTGCTGGGAGCAACATTGCCATTGTTGTTGAGGGAATCCGAGGTTTGTGCTTCAGGGAATCATTGCATGTCTGAGTTGTAATACTCAGGGTTGATGTCAATGCCGACATGGAAGAGGTCTACCCAGGGTTTGGCTGGAGGTGGTGTCTCTTCTGGTTTGTTTATGAAGGCACAAATATGTTGCTCTGGCTCGTGTGAGTTGTTCCCGTAGGAAGATGAATTGCTTGATCGATTGCTGTTGTTGCTGTTGGAATTGTGATCCTTCACATGTGCATCATTGTTGTTGTTATTGTTACTCCTAGTATTAGGTCAATTCAGGTTGTTGGCATTGAGATAACACTGTTCCCAAGTGCGATTCGTACCTGGGTGAATAGGACAAGGTGAGGTCTCTGACACTCTTGTGGAGTTGTTGTTGTTGCTGTTGCTGTTGCCGGAACCTTGTTGTCAGTTTTTGTTTTTATTGTTGTTTGATCGATTGTTATTGTTGTTCTGATTATTTCCATTGCGATTGTTGTTCAATCAGTTGTTTCCGTTGTGGGGGTTATTATTGTTCTGATTGTTGTTGCTATTGTTGTTGCTATTATTCCTGTTTTGGGAGGAATGATCTTGGTTGTTTTCCTCACTTTTCTCCTTTTCTTTGTTTTGATATCTCTCCATCCTTGTCACAACTTGTGTAAGGGTGTCTTCGTAGGGAGAGTGGTGTTCTTCATAGGAGTCCTTCCATTCAGCATGGATTCAAATATCAAACTCTTGAAGTCTTCATTGTTGATGACTGCATTTTCTGGTGGATGTCCTGGAAGTAGCCAAAGGATTACATGGTTGTGAAAGGTGACCATGGAGACAAACTGGTGTACAGTCATGGTTGTTGTCTTCTTGATGTTGTTGAGGAACCTTTTTTGGCATCTGCATGCATCTGTGTTGTTGTTGAATGTGTAGGTGATGAAAGCATCAATGGTGGTTGGAAAATTTCAACAGTCCAATTTGGTACGTTGGCTGATACATACTCATTCCACCAGTTCCGATCGGTGTTATCTCTGAGGAGATCAGCAAATTTTTCATATTGCTTTGGTCCTGTTGTTAAGGAAAGAGTTTTCTTGATAGTGAAAAGGACTTGTTGGAAAAGGGATGCTCCAGCAGTAATGAGAGGTACTTTAATCTTGACAGTCTCAGAGACTCCACTGGTAGTACTTGTATGTTTGAATTCTATCTTCTCAAGGGACTCTTGGTCAAAGTCAAACTTGAAAGGGATGGCAGAATAACTTGCCATTGCTGGACAATCCATTGGAGTGCTGGTTGCTTGTTAGTTGCTACTTGAGTGAAGGATAGTATAGGTCAACAATGACCTTACCAAAATCATCACCAAGATGGAAGAACAACTCCACCAAAAATCCTTTAAAAATCAAACAATAACAACAACACCAACAATAACAATGGCAATCAAAACAACAATTTGAACAACAACAATCGTCGCAACAACAATTCCAACAATAAAAGTCACAATAACAACAACAGCAATCAAAACAACAATTCAAACAACAACAATCATCATCACAACAACAACAACAACAACAACAATAACAACAACGCAAACAACAACAACAAAACCAACAACTGGATCCAAGATACAGATCCTTGTCAAATTCATCCCAATACAAACCACAAGTGGGGACAATGTTGCCACAACGCAAACAATCCCAACAGAAACAATTGCAACAACAATAACAATAGCAACACCAATGATGCCTACATCAACAATCGTTCCAACAACAATACAAACAATCTGGCTCCTCCTATGGCATCTGATACAGAACAACACATGTGCGTTGTTATTGACAACCTCTCCAAGTCTCCAAAAGAAATTTGGCATGATATCTTTCATGTTGATATTGAAGCCAACTCCAAATACTATGACAATGACCTTCAATGGTTCCCATCATACAGTACCAACAACTCCTTCGTTGAGATCCCAACTGAAGAAATTATTTGCATTGACAACAAGCCCAATAAAGATACGTTCAATGACTCTTATGTCATTTCTCCAAGCCTGCCTACCAGTTTCACCAAAAATTTCACAGCTCTAACCAAGCCAAAAGAACCTCAAGATCTTGCCCCTACTACAATTACTGGTGCATGCAACAAAGTCAACAAGCAAAGAGGAAAATTCTACTTCAAAACCCTATTTGACTCTGGATCGACCAACAATTTCATTCTCCAATCCTTGATTCCTCCAACAGTCACTCTTCACAATCTTGAAGCTCCTGTCAACATGATCACCACCAATGGTAAGGCTACCAGTTCCAAGTATGTAATCCTCTACAACCTCATGCTTCCAGAACTAGCCTTCTCTCTCATGATCCATCACGTCAAATGATTTGTGGTCGATGCCAAAATGAACTATCATTTTATCCTTGGTCAAAAGACCATGAAATATATTGGTAACAAAATGGAACTCAGTTGTAACTTGGTTTGAGAAAACGATGCCATTCCATCCCCCTGGTTTCTTTCACAACAAGGCCATCATCCTAAGAGTCATGTCTAATGAACCATACATTGTCGCCAAATGCTACATGAACCAAGCTAATCAACAAGACTACGTTGATGGCACAACAAAATATGAAGAGACTGATCTACCCAAGCTAGTCTCTGAACAAACCCATCTATCTTCAGACGAACAAGCTTGCCTCCTCACAACCCTTTGTCCTCACAAGAAACTATTTCAAGGTCTCACCAACTGTGAACTTGGAATCTTCTCCAACAAGGAATTCCACATCAATCTTCAACCCGGTGCAATCCCTTATCATATCAAACAGCCATATTCCATTCCCATCCATCAGCAACAAGCAGTAAAAACTGAACTCCTTTGACAAGTCAATCTTGGCATCCTCAAACGTTGCTATGCCACCAAATGGGGAATGCCTACCTTTGTAGTACCCAAACAGTCCTGTCCTCTTATCAGCAACTTTTGTGAACTCAACAAAGTTACCAAGAAACTTCACTATCCACTACCAAAGATCCAAAACATCTTTCATTGGCGCTGTGGTTTCAAATACCTAACACTCATTGATGTCAGTATGCAGTTCCACACCTTCAAACTCGATGAAGAATCCAGTTGGAAGTATATCCTTGTCACTTCTGTCTACTCTGGCTGCCCATGGGTTTCCTAAACTCTTCATGTTGGGCCCAAGTCAAAGTTTACATTGGCAAAATTGGTATCTTTTCTGATGAACTTAATACTCATTGCAAAACAGTCAATGAAGTCCTTTACCTACTAAAGGCTCATAACTTCTCAGTCAAACCAGCCAAATGTCACTGGTTTCAAAGCTCTGCACCATGGCTAGGACACATCATATCCTCAGACGATGTCAGACTGAATCCTATCAAGATCAATCCCATCCTGAACCTTATCTTCCCCGACACCATTACCCAACTACGATCCTTCGTTGGTATGGTTAACTTCTACTGCAACTTCTGGTGCGGACGTGTTGAAATTCTTGCTCCGTTCACAGCCCTCTCTGGCCAACCCAAGGGCAAAGTTGAACCCAAACCAGAACTTCTCACAGCTTTTGATCATGCAAAAGTGATCGCCAATGATATCCTCCTCAGCTACGTTGATCCTAATAAACCATTCCGCATCTACACTGATGCTTCTGATTATCAGTTGGGCGCTGTAATTGTCCAAGACAATTGCATCATAGTGTGTTACTCTCAAAAACGAACCAAGGGTCTTCAAAGAATTTTGACCTATCCTCTGGGGCGCAGAAATCATTGTATGGACTGATCACATCAATCTCACTTGTCAAACCATCACTTCCAATCAAATAATGACCTGGCGCATGCTCCTTGAAGAATTCTCTCCTGTCTTCAAGTATATCAAGGGCAAAGACAATACCATTGCAGATGCACTCTCTTGTCTCCCTATCCAAGATGATGACAATTATCCTGGCACAGTCCCTGAAAAATGAAACTCTACCAGCAATCCTCCTGCTCTCGAAGTATCTGATCTCTTCATGAACTATCCTGAAGCAATTCCCTATTATCCACTATCCTTTCCTCATCTAGCAGAAGCACAACTTGCTGACAAACGTTTTACCCAAAATGAAAAGTATAAATTGTTCTTCCCAATAACCTCATGCCTAATACCATCAAATGGTATCACCATGTCATTAGGCACGCTGGGGCTAAATGTCTCACCAGCACCATTGGTTGGTTAATCTATGCTCCTGGCCTCAAAGATGCAGTTCTTCAATTTTTCTGAACTTGCGATGCTTATCAACGATACAAAACAGCTCACCATCACCATGGACATCTAGCTACTTGCCAAGAAACTCAGATCCCTTGGGATACCATAGCCATTGACACAATCAGCCCATGATCCATCAGACTCCCTGGTCACCCTCATTCTGTCCAATTCAATGGTTTCACCATCATGGACATGTCTACCACCCTACTTGAAATCATTCGATCTCCACAAGTCAACCCTACAAGTCAAATGGCTGTCCATGCCCTCAACAATGCCTGGCTATCTTGTTACCCTCAACCCAATTATTGCCAATATGATAGAGGTCCTTGCTTCACAGGCAATGACTTCCAATTTCACCTCAACTATCTAGGAATCAAGTCCAAGGTGTCCAGGGTCAAGAACACACGGTCAAATGCTGTTCTTGAACGCGCCCATGATACCATCAAAACAGCCATGCGCATTGAACTTAACACCAATCCTCCTCAATTTCTACAACAAGTTCATGATCTCATCAACAACAATTTCTTATGCGCTCAATTTGCAGTGTGGCACTGTCCACAAAACATTTGGTATCACTCCTGGTGCTCTCGTCTTCCATTACGATATGTTCCTCCCCATCCCAATCATCACTGATATCAATATCATCCAAAACAAACGCCAAAATGTCATCAACAAAGATGCACTTCTTGAAAATTCTTATAAAAAACAACATAACTACGCTGTCAACGATCAAATCACAATAACTAAACCAAATGCAGATGCTCTTGTTGCCAAAAACGTTGGTTCATTTACCATTGATCAAATATTCACCAACAGCACAGTTTCTTACTGGAAAACTGCACATCTCATTGAAAGAATCAACATTCGTCACATCAAACCTTATCTTCCTACTCTCTGACTCCTGTTATGAGAAGGAGAAGAGTGTTGTATCCTGTCACTCTGTTGTCCGTTACATGTCTATCCATCATCTGCTACACAATTGAATTGGAATCAGAATTTCAATCACATGATCCAATTCTGAGAACACGTCACTTTTGTATATGAGAAGCTTCTCCCAATCCAAATACGATTGAATACAAAAGTATCCAAAAACATGTTTCCTCTCTTCAGATTTATTATCTCACAATCCTAAACGATCACTAGCTCAAATTACCATACATGTTATCTCTTTTTAGAGGCATATGACAGTGGGTCATTCCCGAAAACACAGAATTTCTGTGTGTTCCTTGTCGGAGACCTTTCTGTGTCATCTGTCACACATTGTGTGCAGATTTTACACACATTTGGCTATTTTCATGTTTAGGAGACCCCCTCATAAACATAAAAGTCTTACAATTCTGTGTCGGCCGTTTGGGATCCACGACTGCCCATTTTTCATTCCCTTGTTAGTAATCCTGTATGCCGGCCCTGTGTTTTACATGGTAGGGATCTTCCCCAGTTATGTGTTATGTGTTCTTTCATTGTGTCGTACCAATCCTTGCTGTATTGCTGTATGGTATTGGTACTTTTACGAGGTTAATTAATTAATTTGATAGACCTTTTGCTTGATTGTGTCTTCATATTTTTAAGGGAATTAATGAGACCTACTATTCCGAACCAGTATTACTTTTCATGATCGCTATAAGTAGTTTCCTCATGGGCAGTTACGTTGTTTGTTCTTTTTGAATTCACATAGGGCTCCAAGTGTTTACTAATCGATCTGATTTTTGACGACATTTTGGTTTGTTCCTTTTGGCCTGTTTCTCTGTGGTGTTAAGTGGAGAATCGTTTTTACCACTTAATGATTTCAATGTAGTGGAGGTGGGTGCGTTTGATTTTAAGTCAAGTATTTGTACCAGGAGATACCAATTTTTCATCATTTGTATCATAGGTATGGCCAAATTCTTTATTCCTAAAATGAACATGAATGTGGGAAGAGTTTTTAGCGCACAGATATCTTTGTATATTGATTTTCATTACCGAAGACACCCATTGTCGTATGCCTCTAGAAAAAGGTACTAAAATAAGGTTTATGTATTGGTTAAAAACTAAGATTGTGAGCTAGCTCCCCTGTCAACTACTCCGAGGAGCAGTTGAGAGCTTGTAACAGTAAACAGGCGTTGAATCGGAATTCAACGTACATTGTACATAGAGAATTTGGATATGTTCTCCATCCAGTCTTCAATATTGAAGACCGGCTGGTGTGGCGTTGATGCTGATGTCAGATTTCAGATTTTCTTGAATCGTGGGTAATTTCAATCGTGACCGTTTGGAATACCACACTCTTCTCCTTCTCGTACGGATTTGGTTGGTGGCACAGAATTTTGTTAGTCGTGTGCAACCAGTATTCCTTAGATAAGAAATTTTTAATTGGCGTGATATGGTTTCAGATTTCGAATGTTCATACGTTGGATAATGTGATTTCTTAAGAGAAAGGAAACTGTACCATTGGTGTGGATTTGCTGGATAGTGTAGGGACCCTTGCTTCTTGCTTCTAAAGCAGCAGGAATGAGCTTTCTATTTTTCACCATAATTTAGTCTCCTCTACTGTAATCATGAATCTTCCTGTGGCTATTCTCTTTCATCGCATTCTTATCTATCTGAGCCTGGCGTTTGTTTCTGACCATGGCCAAGTCGGTGATTACAGGAATTGGTAGGAACATGTCTCTGTGGAATACAAGGGCTCCGGGAGTCATTCCGAAGGTCTTGTTGATGGTTGATCTAACTGCAAACTGAGCCAATACAAAGACACTGTCGATGATGTCTGTGGCTTCCTGAAGAGTTTGCGGAGGATTGGTATTGAGTTCTGTTCTCATTGCAGACTTCATTGTATCATGGACTCTTTCAAGTACAGCGTTGGATTGTGGGTTCCGAACTGAGCAGACCTTGGCCTTGATTCCTAGGTTGGCAAGGTGGAGTTGGAAGTTATTGCTCATGAAGTTGGTTCCTTGGTTGATGATACAATTTACTGGTTTGGGATATCTGGAGAGCCAGCCATTGTTGAGGGCATGGACTGCCATGAGGCCGGTCAGATTTACTTGTGGGGCTCGGATGATTTCAAGGAGGTTGGTACACATGTCCATGATGGTAAAGCCATTGAAGGAGACCGTTCCATGGCCAGGGTATTATTTTCCTTCTGAATCCGATTCGTTGAGAGTCTGATTCACGGACTTTTAATGAACAGCAACGCTGTGTTAGTGTGTTAGTAGACGAACGATTGTACTCTACGCGTGACAATTGTGTTTAGATACTTTCGGCAACGGATAATCGGACTACAGGCGAGACTAGGGAAACGCCAGATCTCCTCTTGCTGTGACTTATTCAGATTGCAGCAAGACAGACCTTAGTATGTAGATTACAAGTAGTTGGTAGCAACTAGTGTGAATTTTGGGATATAAATCAGTTGAATGTTAAAAGTATGAGATAAAGTGAAATCTTGCCGAAATGCAAGATATCTCTTTTATTGAGATGAATACCTTGCAACTGCTGTTGCGTAGTGCTGAGATTACTCGCTGATTATTTCCGTACATGTATTAGTCGTTGACCATATATATTTGTATGCATGTATATGTATTGTGTGAGAATCACATGCCAACGGTTTTCTTCTCTTGTTCCGTTAGGAAGACTCCATGAAATGTTTATCATTAAGGTCAGGAATTGCTCCTGTAGCTCGTGTGATATTTTATGGAATCAGAGTTTGCTCACCGAAGAACAATGGCAATATCGTAAGACAGGGATTGCTCACCGTTTATGCGCGATGGGAATCAGTGCGCCGTGGGAATCGATATCCTGTGGGAATCGATTACTTAGATGGATACGGGACTCATTGATTCATGCGTATAGGAAATCTACCCTTTGGTAGCTTTGGTATTTCTGGTCACGAAAGGAATTTAATACTCCCCATGTCTCCTTGTGAAGGGTCATCACGCTCTACATGATGCTTCCATCATCCTGGAGAAGGTCGCCAGTATTACCACAGAAGTGGAAGATGGGCCTGAGCAGTGGATACACAACTGAGTGACTCCAATGCTTGGTGAGAATGTCTGCACAGTTATCCTTACCTGGGATGTGCATCATTAAAATGAAACCTCTCGCTATCATGCTCCGTACGTAGTGAAACGATAGAATGTTATGACGCTTATGCAACCTTGCATAAGGAAAGGTCGACGTCTGGATCATCTTTTCGTTGTCACCCCAAGAGTATGAGATATCATGGACTCGTGTTCCGAGGTATCGGAATGAGTGGCGTAAATCGACAATCTGTTCGATGCAAGTTCTTCCTGCAACAAATTCAGCTCCAAAGGTGGCTGTTTCCGTAGTGGACTGCTTCTTCGAGAACCACATCATGGGAGTCTTGTTCGCGAAATGAAGTATGCCGGTAACTGCCTTGCCACTGAGAATATCATGCATGAGGTTGGCATCATAGAAGTGTGATAACACTACTGTCTTTCCAAGCGGTGCAGGAGCGTCGTCGGGTAGCTCTTCAGAATGCTCCCCATAGACGGTATTGGACCAGTCGATGGTGTCGGGTTTAGTCAATATAAAATCGGGCGGTTCCACACGGAATCTGATTTTAAAATGTCTAAACTTGGAGATATATCCATAGATACGTTTAGCGCGTTCGAGATGCCCATCTCGTGGCTGAGCTCTGAAACTTGAGAGCGTCATCACGGCTGTTTGTACATCGAAACGCCCAATAGCGATTATCCATTGCAGTGAACCGATCATACTTTGGTATTTCTGTATACCGGTTTCTTCGAAGGCTGAGGAGTCCAATTCAGGATGATCGTTCTCCGCGATGGGCGATTGGAATCTAGTGCTAGGTTTGCATCCGAACATTTGTTCGTAAGATGCTTCCATCTTTTCGATGAACTTTATGGGATTCATGCACAAAACACCATGTTCGTCGCGCTCAAATCCACATCCTAAATGAAAGTTCATAGGTCCGGATCCCTTCAATTTGAAGTTATATGGTGACGATTGCAATATCTTCAAGAAGGAATTGGGATCTGCCATGCAGAGACATAGGTCATCGACATATGTGCATATGAGCTCATATACACGTTCACCATGCTTGTTTGTTCCGGGTTTGAGGAATATTTCCGGTTCTGCGCGGGATCTTTCGAAGCCGAGTTCGATGAGACAAGCCGCGAGTAAGTCTCCAAAACACTTGCCTGAAGACCTGAGACCATATAGGGCTTTGTAAATGACCAACAGGTGACCCTCCAACGATCCGAATTCGGGACCTGCCTTGATGCATACTTTCTCGCAGGTGACTGCTTCTAAGTAGGCGTTACCTATGTCGGTACCCCATGCTTCAAGATCGTTGAGTTCAGCTAGGAATAGGCACATACGTAGACCGCGAAGAGATACGACGCCTGCGTAAACACTGTGGATAGGGGCCTCAGTGAGATTACCGTTAGCAACGAGGCGAGCCTTGTGTCTTCCGTCGTGTTTGACAGCGTATATCATGTGTACCTTGATCTGTTGGAATCCCGTGGGAATGGAGCTTGTCTTGTATACGCCTTTATCAATGAATGTATTGTATTCATTGAGTTGTGCCATTTCCAGAGTGGTGGCGTCTTCCCATTTGGTGTTTCCGTTGGCTTGATCAAATCGGAGGGCTTCTTCGTGGTTACGAGGCACTTTGAATCCATATTGATACTGCGGAGTGGTACGGAAAGAACGTAGTTTGGCTTGATGCACGAGTCGATCAAGTTTCTTGGTTCGTCGGGCTAGGTTGGTGATTCTCCTGAGACGTTTCCAACCTGGGAGGTCAAGCAAATTGTTGTCTTTCCCATATTTTGCAACGGTGACTGGGTCATCAGCCGCAATATTGGCCAGAGGTTCATATGTGCGTTCCATATTCTCCCATTCAATCCAAAGGTTATACTTGGAACCTTTGTATTGAGGGTGCTTGTTATCCAGTGGACCTTGGTGTCCTAGGATGCGGCGAAACGACCAGAGTTTGCCGTCTTCTTGTGTTGAATCACGATGGATGTAATTCATGACGTCATTGTATGCAATGATATCATCGAGCTCGTCATCGGAGTGTTTGCACTTGAACTTGATGAAGTCTTTATTGCGTTCAAGACTGTCTTCAACATCGACAATGGTGAGACGTTTCCGGGTGCCATCAAGATTGGTTACAAGGAAGGAACGTCCTTGTAGATCGGCAATCGGGATCGTAGGAATGGTAATAGGTTTACCATCATCGTCAAATTGTGCGTTGCCTTCTTCGTCGGTAACAACTACCTGTGATGGGTCTACTGAAGGAGTAGCGGGGTTGGTGTGTGGAGTTGTGACGTCACTGACATCAAAGTATGCTAATTCCGGTGGATCAAAATCATCTTCAGTAAGGAGAACGCCATCGGATGTTTTGCTGAAGATGTGTGTCGTAGGAGGACCATCAAGACTCTCCCCATAGTTGTTAGGGAGTGGAGAAGGTGACCAGCTTGGGCTGTCATCGACCTTCTTATAAAGAAAGCTCGGTAACGAGGGGTGGGCGGGTGGTTGAAGAATTGGTTGAGTGCCAGGTGCGTGTGGCGTGATATCTGTTGGTGCAGATGGAACGGTGTTATCGGCGTTGTCAGAATCAGCAGGTGAACCGTTAGGGGAAACTGAGCTGTTTGGTTTAGTAGACTCGTCAATGGGTTTATTCTGATTGGTGTGCTCCCCATGTTTGAAAGCTGGAGCTTCTCCAGTGGCGTATATACGGGGTAAGGAATCCTTTGCATTACGCCATTTGATGAAACCATCATCAGTAAATAAGCCCGCGCGCTTGTTACGTGACTCAGGTGTAAGAGCAGATCGAACACCGGACCGGTCTAGTAACTTGTTGGTAACTGGATCCCAGATTCGAAAGCAGAGTCCATTGCCAACATGTTCGGCGATGCCGACGAAATGACCTAGGCGTTCGGTAGATTTGGTACCGAAAGGAGAGTCATTGGTCTTGAAATACACAGGTTCAAACCAGAAGAAACTGGTGTATGCGCTGATGTCGCCAATTGTACCCGTGGCAATGAAGATCGGTTGTTTATCGGACAGCGTAGGGTCAGAGACAACATTAAGGAGACCCGCGACGTATGTCATGCACAGTAACCACATGTGTGGTGGTGTGCCGGTACGATCCATGACGCGATTGACAATGCGTTTGAACGTTTGGTATCGTCGTTCGAATTGATTCTGATGTTGATGGTACGGTTCACTTTGCCAGAGTCCAATCCATAACATCTTGAGGTAATCCATGACTTTCTTGCTTGATTGATAGTTACCGTGGTCGCAAAGGAGGCGGAGGGGTCTGCCCCATTTTCGAACAAAGTTCTGAAAGCAGGGTAGAAAATCGCCGGTGGTACGCATTTCTTCAACGTGAATAATATGCGATTTTCGGCCAAAGAAGATCTGAGCAATCTTGGATCCACCATCAATTGCTGGGACATCTGAATAGACTGCATCGGACATAACATCGTCATTGAAGGGGCGAACGTTCATGGCCGGTTGAGGGGAATGAAACCGTTTGAAAATGTTACCATCAGGGCTAACCGCTAACGAACCGTATTGAGTCGAGTTTTCAAAAGTAGCCTTGATGCGATCGGTGGAAACCCAACAAAAGAAGGGTTTCAGGGATAAGTAGTCATGTTCATTTGGGTATCTTTCACGGGGCGTAGCTGCAATGCGTGTAGTGTCACTTTCTGTACAATCTGTCGGGAACGCAGTGACTGTTCCAGAGACTGCGTTTGGCGCGCAGCATGCGAGACGTTCGTGATGGGCGTAGTCAGTGGAAGTAAGCCAAAAGGAGCGATCGTTGTTCTTATGATCATCAATTGGAAGAAAGGGAGATCGGGTGGAATGGCTGGAATACGAGCTGAGGGATGTGACCGTGGAGGACCCGGGAGAAACAGATATATCGAATCCTTCAAGGCAGCGTGGGTTCCCATATTCGTCGTAATCGGCATAAGGGAGTTGCTGTGGTTGGGGAGGATATTTCTGGAGAAATTGTTCATCCTTTGCACTGATCGTGGTATCGAGAACAGATGGGTCCCAATGTTTATCGGACGTCATGATAACATGTGGTAACGTGTCAAATTCGACAGTCGTATACTTCCGCATCGCAAGGTATGGTAAGCCGTGTCGTATGCTAAGAGGCAGTGCATAGCCATCGGAGGTGGTGATGACCTGTCCTCCGCCTGCTTTGATGGACGTGTCGTCTACAGTGGAAAAATATGCTTCCATCTGGCCGGATGACAATATAGAAGGATGTCGTCCTGTATAGGCACATTCATTGAAAATAAGAATGACGGGGCCTCTGTTCGACATGGAATATGCTCCGCATGTAGCAATGGGAATGTTTTGTACCTGATGATTGTTAATGCCGGTGACGTTAACATATCGTGGTGGAATATCCTTGGAGATGAGACATGCATCATTACCGATGATGCAGCCATTTGCCCCGCGATCGACCATGGCAAAACCAGGGCTAGTAACCGTAGTTTTGTGTATGCGGTATGTGTATGACGTTACGGGCCCATCATTAGGAAAGGTGAGATCATCCTCGGGAGTATACCACTGGTGAAAGTTGGCGGAATACGATGGTGTTCCGACAGGTATTTGAGTGTCACCGTCCTTTTTGTACTGAATGTCAGGGTTGTTTGAAAGGAATCGAGCTGGATGCGCGGGTGACACGGAAGACTTGAGAGGTCGCTGGTCCTTAGACGAGGAGGTCGTGGATTTGTATACACCTAGAGATGCATGGAAAACGCCTCTACGATCATTCTCTACGGCAGGATGGAGGTCTGCTGCGGAATTGGCATGCTCATCCTTGGTCGAAGTATCGTCTTCTTGGAAAGATACCGAGTGTTCATGTTGGTATGCCTTTCGGGTAATGGGTTTGACACTGTTGGGGTCAGGTTGGTTATTGTTAAGTAAGTCGTGTCGCAATGAGGCAACCACGATTTTCTTGCCTTCCGGAGAAAAACTGAGCCAACTCTTCATGTCCTGACGTGACAAGGCCTTCCATATGTTTGTAGGCAACCTTGTGGTAGGGTCAGGAGTACGTCCAGCCTTGAACACAGCATAATCTTGATAGTCTCCTTCAAATTCGATGGGAAGAGCATAGTCATCATGGTGTTGGATCGAGTCAGAGGAAAAATCATGAACGTGTGCACGTACGGTCGACCGAGGAGCAGACATCGCAGACTGGGAATCAAGTCGAGTTGCTTCGAGTAAAAGCGTGATTTTAAGATCGTGGATAGCAGCGGCTTCGGCAACTGCATCCGTTACGGTGCTATTCGTCCCACCTGGATCTTTGACTTTGGCAAACTGTTCACTTAGCTGGAAGCTGGAATAACATGCCTGACACAATGCTGATTTTACAGTGTGATACTCGAGGGGCTTGTTGGGAGGACGGAGCTTGTTGAGGTGATTCAATTCGTCAAACCAATGTGTGATGAATTTCACTTTGGATTCTTTCCAATTGTTGAGGTTCAACTTGAGCAACGCTTGTAGCTGGATCGAGTTGTCGTATACCTTTGCTTTTGATTGGCCATGAAGGTTTACGAAGTCGAAGTAGGCCTGGCGTCCATCACGAGTGGTAGAATGACTGTGTACACATGATGCAGAAAGGTCACTCTTGAAGACTTCCAACATTAGTACCCAGAAGAAGGCACATTGTTTGATGTAGAGATCACGGGTGTAACCCACAAGCGTGGCTGGAGGCCAAGTTTCATCGAGGAATGTCTCTGTATCGATGTCGTATGCTTCGAGTTTAGCTTTGAAACCTACGAGCCAGTGTTCGAATCTCGAGTCATTCGTGAGGGGTGTAAAGGACTTTTCATCTCGTGCTTTTCGGCACCATGATTCGTACTTTACCTGCTGAGGGGACTTTTTGTTACTTCCCGCCGGAGGAGGTGGTGGATTCAGAACAGATTCGTTACGTAAGCGTTGGGCACGCTCTCCGCGGAATGTCTGGAATTCCATATATGTATATGACTTTACATCTTTCCAGTCCTTCTCGTCTTCTCCTAGGTCGACACCTTCCTCTTGTAGGTCGATAGCGAAGTCTGCAAGCGCTTCTATGCTCCTTTGGATGGATCTAGGGATATGCGTTGCCAATCCTCGCTCCATATAGGTAAGTTCGCGTGCAAAATCCGGTTCGATAAGTGCGTCGAGGAAAGACTTCCACTCGCACAATCCGCCTTCTTTGAGAGCTAGGCACAACTTGCTAGTAATCTCACTTGTTACGTTGAGTAATGATACGAGTATCTTTCTCATATCAGCATCGAAGCTGGGAAAGCGTTCGATAGTGGTGACTTCGGCGTCATTCTTCTCTTCGCCTCCGAGTGCATCGCCGGGCATTAATGGTATGTTCGGCATCTGTGGTGGTTCGGAGCCTTGGAAAGAATTGCGTGGTAACTGAGAATGGGAACTGCTTCTTGTGCGATGTGCGACGTGCATATGCCAGCGTAGGGATTATGTTCAATTCCGTTCCTGTTCCTTCTTGTGTGCAAGCCTTCTTAGAGCTTGCGACTGTTAATCTATTATTTTCCTTCTGAATCCGATTCGTTGAGAGTCTGATTCACGGACTTTTAATGAACAGCAACGCTGTGTTAGTGTGTTAGTAGACGAACGATTGTACTCTACGCGTGACAATTGTGTTTAGATACTTTCGGCAACGGATAATCGGACTACAGGCGAGACTAGGGAAACGCCAGATCTCCTCTTGCTGTGACTTATTCAGATTGCAGCAAGACAGACCTTAGTATGTAGATTACAAGTAGTTGGTAGCAACTAGTGTGAATTTTGGGATATAAATCAGTTGAATGTTAAAAGTATGAGATAAAGTGAAATCTTGCCGAAATGCAAGATATCTCTTTTATTGAGATGAATACGTTGCAACTGCTGTTGCGTAGTGCTGAGATTACTCGCTGATTATTTCCGTACATGTATTAGTCGTTGACCATATATATTTGTATGCATGTATATGTATTGTGTGAGAATCACATGCCAACGGTTTTCTTCTCTTGTTCCGTTAGGAAGACTCCATGAAATGTTTATCATTAAGGTCAGGAATTGCTCCTGTAGCTCGTGTGATATTTTATGGAATCAGAGTTTGCTCACCGAAGAACAATGGCAATATCGTAAGACAGGGATTGCTCACCGTTTATGCGCGATGGGAATCAGTGCGCCGTGGGAATCGATATCCCGTGGGAATCGATTACTTAGATGGATACGGGACTCATTGATTCATGCGTATAGGAAATCTACCCTTTGGTAGCTTTGGTATTTCTGGTCACGAAAGGAATTTAATACAGGGATCTTGATTTTCCAGGGGCCTACTCCGTCAATTGCAATAGTGTCCCAAGGAACATATTGGTGTTCTTTGGTAGGGAGTTGTCCGTGGCTTTGGTGGCTATTCTTGTACCGTTGGCACATGTCACAAGATTTGCAGAAGGAATTGATTTGGTCCTTCAAGTTTGCGGCGTATACAAATTGGTTGATGGTTTGATACAATCTTTCTGCGCCGGCATGGTCAAGCACATGGTGGTAGTATTTGATTGTGGCTTGCACTCGGTTTGGAGGGAGTACAATTTTCTGTCGACCGTTGGAGTCTACAACTTTCAAGTCGGTGCCATTGAAGTTTTCAGTTGTGTACCAAGGATTGGTAGAGATATCTACATTGGCTGCTTGATCTTGGGCGAGTTGGTCGAAGGCTAAGGGGTACATGGGGATGTCTTCTGGGTAGTTAAGAAACAATTCGGAAAGAGAGAGAAGGTCGGAGTCCGTTGAGTCAATTGCAGTTTCAAGGTCCGGTCGTCATCCGTTGGATCGGGAGCGGGAGTTGGACCGAAGAACTCCTTCTTCTTCTCCGGAGTGTCTTGCTGGAGAGGGAGCCTGGAGAGGGCATCAGCAATTACATTGTCTTTGCCCTTGATGTACTTGAATACTAGGGAAAATTCTTCAAGGAGCATTCTCCAAGTCATAATGCGGTGGCTTGTAAGATTTTTCCGGGTTAGGTTGATGTGGTCTGTCCATACTATGATTTCAGCACCCCAAAGGATGGTGCAAAATTCCTTGAAGACTTCGACAATACAGAGCATCTCTTTGTCAACCGTTGGGTATTTCCGTTGAGCTGTGTTGAGTTTTCTTGAGAAGCAAAGGATGATTTTGCCGTCTTGGAGGATGGCAGCTCCGAGTTGGTAGTCAGAAGCGTCAGTATAGACATGGAAGGGCTTGTTTGGATCAGGAAAGGCAAGAAGGATATCATTGGCAATGAGGGACTTGGCTTTGTTGAAGGCTTCAAGAAGTTCTGGAGTTGAAGAGATTTTGCTTTTGGCTCTTCCAGAGAGGTTGGTGAGGGGTGCAAGGACTTCAGCTCGTTTGGGATAGAAGTTCTGATAGAAGTTGATCATTCCAACGAAGGATCGAAGTTGGGTTGTTGTTGAGGGAAAAGCAAGTTTCAGGATAGGGGAAATCTTGTTTGGATTGGGTCTAATACCATCACGAGAGATAATGTGACCAAGCCAAGGAGCTTGGGATTGAAACCAGTGGTACTTGGAGGGCTTGACCTAGAAGTTGTGGGACTTCAGTAAGGAGAGGACAGAAGAGACTGATTTACAATGGGATTTGAGCGTATTTGAGAAGATACCAATGTCATTGATGTATACTTCAATGTCCTTCAAGTGTAGGAGCATTTGTTCCATACAGCCTTGGGCCCAACTTGGAGAGTTGAGGAAGCCCATTGACAATCGAAGCAGCCAAAACTTTCCAAATAGAGTAACAAGGACACAAAGCCAGGTGGAGGCCTCATCAAGTTTGAAGGTGTGGAACTGCATGCTAACATCCATAAGGGTGACATATTTGAAGCCTCTTCTTCTGTGGAAGATATCTTGGAGCTTTGGAAGTGGGTAGTGAAGTTTCTTGGTGACTTTATTCAGTTCGCGAAAGTCACTGATGCGTCTACAGGAGCCATCTGGTTTTGGGACTACAAATGTGGGCATTCCCCATTCTGTGGCGTAGCATCTTTCTAGGATGCCAAGCTTCACTTGTCGATTGATTTCTTTCTTCACTGCTTCTTGTTGGTGCAATGGAATGGAATATGGTTGTTTCACGTGATATGGAGTTGTGCCTTGCTGGAGATCAATGTGGAACGTTTGATTAGGGAAAATACCTAATTCCTTGTCATTCAATCCTTCAAAAAGTTCTTCATTTTGGAGGAGTATTGGCAACAAGGCTTGTTTCTCATGGTGGGAGAGATGGTTTTGTTCAGTGACTAACAACTTGTGGAGGTCAGTTTTCTCATACTTGGTGGTTCCATCCACATATGATTGTTGGATAGATTGGTTGGAGTAACTTTCTGCAATGGCATGTGGTTCTGCAGACATGACTTTGTGGAGCAAGGACTTGTTGTCGAAGTAATTCCTTGGGTGGAAGTCCATCGTCTTCTCATACCATTCAATGGTGCAAGTCTCAAAGTCCATCTTCATTCCAAGGTCTCTCATGGTTTTCCTTCCAATAAGGAGGTGGTAGTTGATATTCTGAGAGACTACAAAGCACTTGATTTGTAGGACTTTCATTGAGTAGGATAGTTCTGGAAATACGGTGTTCTCCAAGGTTACGTAATGGTTGCAAGTTGTTTTGCCGTTTGTTGTCTACATTTGGATTGGTTGGTCTAGGAGATGTTTCTTGATTCCAGAGGGAATTGCTGATTCCACTATAAGGTTGTTGGTTGATCCAGAATCGAAGAGAGTTTTCAAGTAGTACTTGCCAAGGGATCCATTGATGGAGTTGCAGACACTTACTGTGGTTGGAGCGAGGTCGATGTCGACATTGGCGTTGCTAGGAGCAACATCTCGCCTGTTGTTGTCGGAATTGGTGTTTTCGGAAGGAAATCTTTGAAGATCTGAGTTGTAATATTCTTCATCGATATCCATGTCTACATGGAAGAGATCCGGCCAAGGAGTTGCAGGGATGGTAGTTTCTTCTGCTTCATTGATGAAGACACACATGTGTTGTTCTGGTTCATGGAAGTTGCTGCCGTGGGAAGAGGTAGTGGATCGATTGCTGTTGTTGGAATTGCTGCTGTGATCATTCACATGCGAGTCGGTGTTCTCTCTGTGGCTGGACTGATTGGAGTTGGTGCCATACTTGTTGGTGTAGCATTGGCCCCAAGTGTGGCTGGTACCCAGATGGATAGGGCATGGTGAGTCGTTGGAGATTCTAGTCGGCCCTTTGTTGTTGTTTTGGTTGTTGTTGCGTTGATTATTGTTGTTGTTGTTGTTGTTGTTGTTATTCCGATTGCGGTTGTTGCGATTGCTTCGATTGTTGCGATTGTTGCTTCCATTACGGTTGTTGCGGTTGTTGTTGGCATTGTTGTTGCTGTTGTTGGTGTTTTGAGATGGGTTATCTGATTTCTTCTTTCTATTCTGTGCATACTGATATCGTTCAAATCTCATCATCATTTCAGAGAGGGAATCCCTATGGGGAAAGTGGTGTTGCTGGTAGGTGTGTTTCCAATCCTCAGGCATCGATTCAAAGATTATATTCTTGAACTCTCAATCCTTGATCTCTGCATCCTCAGGTGGGTGTCCTGGGAGTAGTGGAAGGATGGCATGGTTGTGGAAGTTGACTTGTGCTATGAATTGGTGTACTGTCATGGTGGTTGTCTTCTTGATATTGGTGAGGAATCTTCTGTGGTTTTGATAGGCATCAAGGTTGTTGTCGAACTTGTAGTTGACAAATTCTTCCACTGTGATTTGGAAGTTATCCACAGTTCTCTGTGGAACATTGGTTGATACATAGCTATTCCACCAGCTACTGTCGGTGTAGTCTCTGAGCAGATCTACAAACTTGTCATAGAGTCTTGGTCCTGTGGTTAGGTTGAGCATCTTCTTGGACCAAATGAACTCATTGATGGTAAAAAGAATTTGTAGTTTGGTTGATCCTGCAGTAATCAAGGGGATCTTGATCTTGGTTACTTCTTGAACTCCATTGACTTCTTGTGTGTTCTTGAACTCCACTTTGTCGATAGACTCTTGATCAAAGTCAAACTTGAAGGGGATGATGGAGTAAGACATTGTTTCTCTTGTTACTGGACAATCGTCAGGATCAGTTGGTTGTTTATTAGATGCAGTGGTAATTTTTATTCGCGTAGTTGAAGTAGTCTTTACCGGTAGTAATAAGGTCGAAGCAGTTATTCGACTGTTTAAACAGTGTCGTATGCCTCTAGAAAAAGGTCCTAAAATAAGGTTTATGTAATGGTTAAAAACTAAGATTGTGAGCTAGCTCCCCTGTCAACTACTCCGAGGAGCAGTTGGGAACTTGTAACAGTAAACAGGCGTTGAATCGAAATTCAACGTACATTGCACATAGAGATGCACATGGAGAATTTGGATATGTTCTTCATCCAGTGTTCAATATTGAAGACCGGTGGCTTGCGTGGCATTGCATTTCAGATTTTCTTGAATCGTGGGTAATTTCAATCGTGAGGGTTTGGAATACCACAGTAATCTTACTCGTGATCGCGTAATCTTTCCGGGAATTGCTTATCGACACGTCGTTTGTCACGATAATAAAACCTGGAATGAAAGCCGATTTCAAAATTACTACGTGTCGAAATATAAGAGGGTTAGATGCGCTCAACCCCTTTCACATCGTCAGTGTATTCCTATGCACTCCAGGAGGGCGACCCCATCAGTATCGAGCAATCCGAAGAAGGTGCAGTAACTTTAAGTTCAACGCAGATCACTGGAAAGAACACAAACTGTAGAGTGCCACATCTTGAAATAGGCCTTGCGAACACCACAACTAAATTACAATCTCGCCATGAGCTTGGAGGTATTAAATTCCCCACCGCTGGTCGGAGCTATAACCGCTGGATGCTATGGCATCCTTTCTTTTGCAACGAAATCGTCGATGATTCTAAATAACGCTGCCCTTCCATTCATCGCCATCAAGGGAATGAACGCTTTCTCGTACGGGCTCTCCATGTACAGTGTGTCTCGTCCCGGGAGATACGACGGTGCCGCCTCAGTAAACGGAGAAGACGGCGACAACAACAAGTCAGACAGAGATAAGGACCCCGCGCAACGAGGGATGGAACAAATGGGTACCTCTAAAGGTCGAACCCTCGTGCCCCCTGCCCCCTGGGCATTCATCATTTGGGCGCCCATCTTTTTGGGCGAGCTCGTCATGGTGGCGGCGCCGATTCTTGCCCCGGGTTCGGTGTCCCCGGTGGTAGAGCGTGCACTTCGAGAGATCTCCATCCCCTATCTGTTGGCACAAGTTTTTCAGAGCCTCTGGGCGGCCTCTTTCCGGCCCAGGTATGAAAAGGGGATTCACAGATACATCTCGGCGGCCAACCTTGCCGGCATTGCGGCGTCGCTCTCTCTGTGCCACGGGGTGTTCTCCAAAAAACGCTCCGGAACGCCGAGAAGCTATTCGGGGCTCGAATATGCTCTGTATTTTTTGCCGCTATCCCTGCACTTCGGATGGACGACCGCTGCATCACTCGTGAACCTCAACGGAATGTACGCCATGGCGAGTGCCGACGGCAAGAGCGAGAACGCGACGCCCCGATCTGTGGCGGCGCTGGGGCACGCGTCCGTCTTGGTGGCGACCGCCATCGGTGTCGGCGTCACCTGGACCCGGAGTGCTCCGGTGTACGGCGGTGTGATTGCGTGGGCGTTGACGGCCGTTGCCGCGGGGCTGAAGCAGCGGATTGTCGTGCACGCTTCCGACCGCAAAAAACGCGACAAGAACAGCGACGACGCGGTGGGAATCTACGGTGCCGAGAGGCAACGAACCCTCAGTTTGGTGGGAGCTGTCATCTGTGCTTCGACATCGGCCGTGGTCGCGTGTCGGTAACACGTGCGTGATTGTATTGATCACAAAGCAATCCCAACACTACACTATCTACGTACGAGAGGGAATAGAAGCAACAACTCTATTTTCGGGCGTTCCAGGAATTCAGTCGGACCACGGTCCTTGCGGAAACGTGTTTGTGACAAAATCATCACGAATCGAATCAAGTCGGAAACTATAGGGGCAACATTGGTGTGTGTCAGTTTTCATGAATCAAAATGCTGAATGCATAGTCCGATTATTTTCTTGACGAAATGATTTTATGTTGCGTTTGGATTCATCTCTGAAATGGAGCGTAGCAATGATCTCTTTGATTTCAAACTTGAACCGTTGCCTTTTCACAGTATTCACTATTTGGGTATAATATTAATACGCGTTGTCACCGACCGCCTTCTCTCCAAGTGCCCGCTCGTGTTCCTATTTTGGGTTTCCTTGTCAGCAGTTGTGTTCAATTACGTCTCGGCCAATGTCCTGTCTGTTGTAGAAACGTTCCAAACATTTATTTTCTTATTGGTTGAACCAACTCGTGAATCCAGCCAGCTCTAGTCTCTTCTGATTTTCTTTTGGTGGTTTCTACCTACTGACGGTTGCTGTAGATCACCATCTTTTCTGAATCAAATCGTTTAATGGGCTTGAGGCCAAAAATTCTACGTTTCAAAATTGGAATGCTTCGCCTTCTCCACGTTTGTGCATTATAGATCTCGTTGAGGCTCTTTATTGATTGGCTGATCTCCGGCATGAACAGAGACTGATATACTCTTTGGAGATACGATACTTCGTACAATACTTGGTGGTAGCCCTGATCCACTTCCACGAAAATACATAAAAAATTATCGAGTTTCGGTAGAAAATAAGCCAAAAACCTATTTTCAACAAAAAAATTCTTTTTTTTTCAAAACAATTCAAATTGCCTCCGGCATGACAACAGGTGCCAGAAGCGAACAACATCGATGGGAATCATACGGTTGTTCACTGTAAGATTACAATGTTTATCGTGATCAAGAAGTGATCCATCTCCTAAAAACTAATGAAGGGCTCAACGAGAGGAAGGAAAACGAGAATTCCTTTTAAATGTTACGAACACTATTTTTTGGGTATTTCAGTTTCCGTTTCTTGCTCTCTTCACTCCTGTGTAACAATAGTCGCTATTTTGACCATCTTGATAATAATATAATGATATATGATTTAACGACAACAGAAGCGATACAACCCTTCGAGAACTGTCCGGCCCTTCGAAAAACCACGAGGTATCGAGAGTACTGAGTACGCACCTGGAATAGGGAGAAACGCGGAAATAGAAACAGAAACGAAATCCAGCCGCAATAAACCATGAGCGAAATCCCGAGTTCTGCGGCACGTGTTGCGGATTCCTCGTCGCGCGACATCGCCTCTTTGTCTGACTCTCGTGGACGTGATGCCACTAACAATAATAATAACAATGCATCCGTGCATTTGGCCTCCATAGAATCATCAGCAGAAAAGGAAGCAACACGAGAACACCAACAAGAAACACCACCAGCAGCGGTCCTTCCCGACCCTTCCCCGGAGCAACAACGGATCGTTCGAGCCATTCACGATGGAGACTGCGTGACGGTCAAGGCGTGTGCCGGATCGGGTAAAACGACGTGCATGTTGCAGGTCGCGTCGAGCCTGCCTTCGAACCGCAGGGTCTTGATCGTTACCTACAATCGCTCCCTGGCCGACGATTGCAAGGCTCGCATCCAAAAGCTTTCGATGGGTCACAGGGTGAGCTGTTACACAATTCATGGACTGATCAGCAAGGTTGCGGGAAAAGTTTGCAACGACGATCACAAGCTGATCCAACAGCTGGATCGATGGGATCGGGGGTTGGAGCCGATGGCAGACCTTGCTCTGCCATTGGATTTGGTGATGCTCGACGAGGCCCAAGACCTGAGGCCACTGTTTCACAAAACGCTGTCGCACGTCTTTGGTGCAGCTTGCCGTAGTCGTTCTGGGAATAGGCACGGGATCGAAATGGACAGCCTCCAACTGTGCTTGGTGGGGGATCCCAAGCAATTGCTCTACGATTTTCCCACCTTCGGAAGCGACAAGGCATCCGCCTCGTTTTTCTTGCAGCCCGAAACGCACTGGGGTCGATTTACGGGAAACCGAACGTGGATCCAGCTGCCCCTTTCCGTCTCCTACCGGCTTACACCCAGCGTAGCATCCTTCTGCAATCTGTTCTGGGGGACATCTATGGTAGGGGGAAACACGGCGAGCCCCGATCGTCCCGTCGAGTATCTCATGAAGTATCCCTATCCAAATTCTGCCGGCTCCCGCTACGACCCCGACAAGCTCAGCACCTCGTTTCTGGCCAAGATAATCGAACAGCACGGACCGGAAAACGTCTTGTTTCTGGCGCAATCCATCAAGAATGTCGATCTTCCCATCCGCGTTCACGTCAACGAGCTGATGAAAATCAAGGACCAACAAACGGGATTGCAAAAGTACAATTTTCACATCAAAGAGAGTGTCCGAGGCTTTGAGGGGAGAGCCGATTGGAGCAATAAGGTTCGCGTGTGGACCTTTTGTGGGAGCAAGGGATGTGAGGCAGACGTGGTGATTGTATTTGGCTTTGACGTCTTTCGGCGGCCCCACGGGTTGAACCAGATTGGGGTGGCATTATCGAGGGCGAGAAAGCGATTGATTGTGGTCCACGGGAAAAAATACGTCGGTCGTGAGTGCCTTCCCATGCCCTACTACCCGGTTCTAGGAGATGTTCCCTCTGGAATGGAACAACACGTCGTGCAGTGGGGTCCACACGATTCCCAGCTGCTCAGGTTTTCCGTTCCAGTCTCCGAAACGGAACGAAGTGAAGCAACACGGTGGGCACTCGGCCGATTCGCCGAGAGCGGGGTGATTCAAGTCGATTTCGGCTCGAGTGGCAATACCAACTCCGGCAATGTCACAATGCCACAGACCGCGAAATTTGCCCAAAAGCAAGTTAACGAGGTCTACGTCGCCTCAGAATTTAATTACTTTTCGGCACTTGCCGAAACCAAATTCTTGCAATACGGCGCGTGGGAGACGATTGCGAGCACGAGTGACGGGAGCGATCGAAAACACAACCGGAGAATCGACTACGAAACCAACGTTCGGTTTGCGACTACCACCGAAGACGTGAGTGCTCTGTATGGGGAGGCGGTAACCTATATGCTCCAATGGGAAACGTGCAAATTCGTCCCCAATGTTGAGACCGTTGTATCCAACGGAATCATTCGTCTCCATCCCCAGGCACAATATACCGAGCAGGAAATACGGGAGTCTTTGCATCTCATCTCGTGCGAGGTACTGACAGGAGAGGATAGCGAACGTTTGGAACGGGAGTTTGCCACCAATGGAAACAAACGCAAGGGGGTCGATTTGATTGGCTTTATGAATACGAGGCTGAGCCTGAAAAAGAAAAGAACTATTTTTCGAAGGAGATCAAGCCACGGAGATTTTCTTTCCCGTCAGGGTAATCGAGTGCAAAAGCGAAGACGACGACAATCAATTGAACGAATTTCTGCCCCAAATCCGATCCGTTTACGATGCATCGTCCAAGCAACCTTTCCATTGGGTCTATTTGGCCAATGCCGTCATGGCGTTTTCGAATTACCACGAAAAGTTTCGACAAATCGGAACAGATCCAGATTCGTATGAATCGTGGGTGAACTCGGAAGCACTTCTTGGAGGACTAGACCGTCTCCGGAAGACAATGCAGCTCGTATCCTCTTCTTCCCTTGCAGCGAACAGTAATGTCGACGACGATGATGATGATGATCATCATCATCGAAACGAAACCACTGCGATTGGCAACAGCATTGTATTCGACGGCAGTTATTCCTTCGAGCGAGAGTTGAGCTTCGATTTTGCTAAAGATGACTGCATCCACGAACAAAACAATGGGAAAACAATCGTAGGAGTCGCCGGGGTATGCGACTGGATCAACGAAGAGGCGACAAAACGAAATATGCCGCATAGAGCAGAATCCAAGGGTGGCTGTACGTACAACATCGATTTGTTGGAAATAAAATTCGTCCATCAGCTCAGCAACATTCACCGGTTGCAAGTACTGGTGTACTGCGCTTTGTTCGTATTGGAACTCAACAATCGTCGCAGCCACGAGACGAAAGGCACTGATTCTGGTGACGACGACGACGGCGGCGAAGTGGATGAAAACAGCGTCAAGGTCAACTTTGACATCGAGTATTGCCGAGGGATGCTGTACAACGCTCGAACAGAGGAAATGGAAATTTGTTCGGTGAAAGCGAGCGACGCAATGGACTTTCTTCTCGACATTTCGCAATTCAAGTATAACGGGAAGGATCGGAAGGAACTGCTGCCGCGAGAGCAATCAGGCCACAAGAAATCGACCGACGATGATTGTAAGGATGGCTTCCGGTCGGTACATCGCCTGAAGAGGCCAAAGAAACGACTTCTCCAGAAATTCGGCAAGACGAATGAAACGGCGCTGACTATAGACGATTGTAGTGGCGACGAAGACAAGGGCGATGACCACCTGACTCCCAGCGTGAAAGCCGACAACGTCCGAAGTCCTCGTTCCTACCGTTTGCTGAAACGACCCAGGAAAAGTATAGAAATGCCGTATCAAGCAGGAAAAGGAACCAACGACGACCCAATTTTCCTAGACTAGCAATGATAATTAGAACAAAAATGGTGGCACAAGAATTTTCTTGACTTTTAGTTGTACTTCATGCACGGAACCGTAGAATCTAAGAACGGAGACTCGCTGGGAATTCAGACCTGAGTATCGATCCAATAGAGTGATAGGATGCACTCAACAAAACCATGACAAATATGAAGATAATATGGATGTCTACGTGTACCAATTGGATTAGCATTATCGTCTTTTCATCTTCAGCGTGTACGGTAGAAAGGCTCTACCGGGTATTGTTGTTCATCCCCAAAATGGTTAAAGCTCACTAAAGTTGGTGAGAGAGTTGGGCTCTGCCGGCTCGCACAATTTTCTCCCGCGCGTCTCACTCTTGTTTCGAAATCCCGGAGTAGCATGGAGATTTTTCAAAAGGTGCAATACACGAATCGTTATTACGTGGCAAGAATTGACGGGATCCTTAAATAACAATGAGACTCCAGCTGAATCAAAATGTCAACTGTAAAGCCGCAGGTATGCAAAACGGTCGGTAGCCATGTGACTGGTGACCCCGATGTGACTATCGGCAATCTAACCCGTACCGTACGTTAGGTGGCTAAGTATGATCTGCCGATTAGTTCGTCACGCAAACTAAGAGAAACCGATCAACGGATTCGTTCGGTGACATCTAAATCTTGCTCAACGGTGGGAACGACATGAAAGAGATCACCAACAGATAGTAGGAAGAGTTTCCATCACTCATCGCAATACCGGTAGGTCGCAGCTTAATATCTCGTTTTCAAATATCAAAAGAAGCTTGACTTATTCGATTTCCTCTCGCATTTGTTTCAACTTCCCAAACAACAAGGATTAACCATACTCTATAATTCCCTATTTATTCACATAGTAGAGCTCTCAAACGAGACACTTTACATTTTGATTGTGATAAAAATGAATACTTTTTTACTATTTTGTGTTTAATCTATCTATCTTACAACAATTGTTTTCCTCTCCCTGACGATTTCGTGATCATGACTTGCTGTCCTGCTACCCTAACGCGAGCAAGCATTATCAATGACGAACATTTCGTAGAAGAAAAAAGACACAATTGTCTCTTGCCCATCCCTTGATCATCGAAAGTACTGCTTTGCGATCGAGCCTCTTTCATAATTACAATAGCTTCCGCAAAATACGGAATGTTACTGTAAGCATCAAATCAGATTCGACATAGCGGAAGCGACAACAATCACACGATCGACCGTTTTGTCTTGGCTGCTTATTGTGATCATTCTGTGATGAGATATATATCTCATCCTTCAAAATAACCTTTAGCGTACAAAATCCATTTGGATTTGATCCAGTGATTCCATCATTACGATAGCGATTACAATCACACGATCGATCGTTTCAAGTTTCTTTCTCTGTTTCCCCCTTGTTCCTTATTTGCGATCATCCACCGACTCGACAACGGATTCTTCGTCAAACATCATGGCTGCCGTCGCCTTGATGTCTTCGAAATTCGTATGACACGAGGCAACAGCTTTTTGGATATCAAAGGTATCGGAAGGCTTGATGGAGGCAGCAGTGTCCTGAAATCGCTGTGCCATCATTTCGTACTGAACCTGCTTGTCCATGTATGCGGTGCACATTCCACAATAGTCAACGATCCAGCTGCTGCAATTTTTGGAAGCGCCAACCATAGTGTCAACGACCGCCGATTGTTGAGTGTCATTTGATTGTACCGAAAGCGTGTCGTCGGATTCATCGACGGGGTGATAGAGGGAGTGCAATTCCATGGTGGTTTGGTGTGGTGTGGGATATCCCTTTTCCTTCCTAACTCGGAGTGCTGTGCACAATTTGCGATTGTGGTGGTAAGTGGGATTTGACTTCTCCAACAAATTGCGACGACGGGTTTAGTCGAATTGAGACCGAGATACTCCTATTACTGTTGCTCTGTGTTTCTGTTTGAATGAGCGTGACTCTTGTAAAGACGTTGTTGGATTTTTATTGAAACAACACGATTCCGGAAGATGGACCCATACGCGACCAAAAGCCGTTTGGTATCACTAACATTCTATCACACATTCGACGAACTCGGAAGACGATTGGTTCTTGGCGGTATGCGACCTCCCGCGACATCTGTGGGCGGCCTCTATCTTCCTGGATCGAGACTAGAAACGGTTGAATCTATCACACATTACGTTTCATTCTCTTGCCGGCTGGCTCGGGATTCTTGTTTTCGAGTCGTTCCATAAGACTCAGATGATCGTAACTCGACTTAAAACATCCGAGATTTCAAAACAAGCCCATTATTTTAAATGCATTATTCGGTTACGTAGAATTATTTTTCAAGAACTCCAGACAACGCTAATATTATCGCTTCAAGCTCGCTATCCATGACTTTCTGTATCCACGTACATACAAAATAAACGCTTTTTAACGCCTCTTGTGCTTGCGTTAGTGATAATTACAGAAACACATCCACAAAATCTGTCACATAGGACAAACTCGGTTTGAACTTGTCGAAATTCTACACGATACGCTCATCTCAAATCAGTCGGGTTAAGAGTTCGATCACAATAGGTACAGTACCTTGTACTCGTACCGCGCCACTCTTAAGACCCGGTTGGGCTCATTAAAATACTTTTTAGTGTACCACTTACCGTACGTAAATGTTGGATGTTGTAATCTCCAATCACTGAAGACAAAGAAATCGAGTAACAACTGACAAAAGCACATGAGCTTGTCCGTTCACGCATACTACAATTTGACAGATCTGTGTTAGCCATCGACCGTCTCCCCTTTGTCAAGAGAAGGTCAACAGACAAGCAAAGTGCATCCAACGCACTTCACGTTATCGCAAACGAACGGAATTGGTCTTGGCTCCCCTCGGAACGAAGGTTATCGAAATTTCGTCTTCACAAAATACATCTTTGATGTTCCACTCTACGATCTGCCATCCTTACATTCCGCTCACAACTTCACAATAACGATGCCTCGGCAACTCCAACACAACGACTATTACCGTATCAATCACCAAGCAGAAAACGACGAATCTTCATCAACGACGTCTGTCGTCAGTATGGCATCTCCAGCATCTATGCCATCGGAATTGAAAGGAGCCTTTCACGTTGATAATGATTCTGGACGTAAACGTCATGGACAGAACAACCTGCAACTGGATCACATCTTTCTAGAAGACCTCAAGGATGTTTTGACACTCATGAAGGATCAAGAAGCGTCGTATGAACGACGACGGATTCGGAAGCAGCAACATCGAAACGAAAGCCGCACCCGCAAAATCAATGGAGATCTTCCACCTTTTTACGAGTCTTGGAGACCGGTGATGATTAGCTGGATGTACCACGTTGCCGACACCTTTCGGTTGATGCCCATTGTCGTTGCGACCGGTGCTTACATTTTGGACACTTGCGCCTGGGATCTCTGGAACAATCCTGGAACCAAGAATTCGCGGGAAGTATACCCTCTCATGACTATGACGGCGCTCAACATGGCTGTCAAGTGCCACGAAACGAAAATGTTCCCTCTAGACCAGCTGGTGCAGCTGCTTGGACCCAATGGTAGTAGCGCGAAAGGTAGACAATATATTCCGGAGCAGGTGTGTTCCATGGAGCGGAAAATTTTGCACAATTGTGGGTGGAAACTCCACAAGCCCACAACCCACGATTTTGTGTTGCGCTTCGCAGAAGTTTTAGTTATCGACCATCGCGACGCAGTAATGTGTTCGGCCATTTTACATCTCAAGCGAAGCTTGTTGTGGGAGCATGTGGCACATCAGCAGCAGATAATCACGAGTCCCTTTTCCGACTGCACGCTAGCATATGCTGCCTTTTTGTTGGCCATGGAGGAGACAGGCCTACCTTTGGTGAACAAACAAGCGGCCTGCATGGCTCTTTTGCAGGTTTGTCACTTATCAGCCCAAACTCCCATGCTCTCCGAAGCATACAACTGGCTGCTGCAAGCACGATCGCTCCAGACCGAACTAGAACAAGGCAAGACCAACCCAAAACAATCGGCGGGATCTCCGCCTCGCACAAATCATCCCATCGTTGAAGTTCCAGCCCACGCGGCTGCCCCGAAAGCCGAACGCCAACACCAGACCGCCCATCCTGAACTTGACTGGTTGAGCGACAGCAGTGACCCAATGTCCTGCGATGCATCGAGTACTACTGTCTGCGCACATCAGACCAAGGCAAGCCGACAGGATACTGATCTCTTGCTCCTCCCCTTCGACGAGGAGAAGAAACAGCAACACCCAGCCCTTGCCACTCGTTATGATCAGTTTGTCTCGAGTGCACCAACAGCCACCATCGAAGAGGAGGTCGATGACGATGACGATGACTCGTACGATGAACATTCAACAAGTCTTATGAGTCAGTGCAGTACCAGCACGCATGATGAAGTAATCTTTTGTTCCTATAGCTCGGATGGGGACGCCTTTGAGGTCGTTGTCACCAATCATTCAATCGAAACAGAGGACGAAGACGATCACTCGATGACTCGTTCCGATGCCAACATGGAGATCTTGCCCACAGTCATGGAAGAAGAGTACGACAACATCAACAACGATTCTGGAAACTATGTTGGGTTGAATAGTAATGAAAACAGAGTTAGTGACCAGGACGAAGGTTCCAACCTTGTCTTGACGGAGTCTTTGGATGAAGATGGCTTTGAGGTTGCCATCCAGGGCGAGAAGAGCAACGGCCATATAGCGAGTCTGATGACGTCACCGCGAGAAGTTTCCGCCGATATTTGAATTAGAAAAAAGAATATCCGTATGAGCAGCGGCATGAACCATCATGTTGTGTGACGCAGCACATCTACATTGTGCTGTGTCTTGCCTAGTTCCAGCTTCCCATATGCTATTTTTTACGCATATGTTCAAGTCCGTATCTTACACCTGATAGAAAGAAAAAGCCGTTAGAGCTTGCATAAAATTATCTTCAATAAATACACATAAATAGAAAATTCCAGCTTACAGAATGACTATCTTACGCATTTGAAACACGAAATCGGGCACATAGCTTGTCCTCGGCACCTTTCTGGATTGGTGGATGACGATGAATGCGTACTACGTGGAGATGTCAGGAAACGGACGAAATTGAAAACAAAATTGACGCCTGGATGATAATATGGTTGTCGCTAAGTTCTGCTTCCTGTTATAATCGAGTAACGCGAGTACGAAAGTTTGAGATTCCGATTAATAATGTTACAACGAGACTGCATCCATTTAATTCGATGCCAAATACTCCAATAGACGTATCGCACAAAGGAAAACGAGTTATCGAAAACATTGTAAAATCGACCCTGTCAAGAAGGAGTGCAGCTTTACTTCCCATGGATGATCTATACTTTATAGTTCGAGAGCAGTCGCGGTCGTGGCAGTCGCTCCGGCTAGATCATGTTCCAAGATATAGTCGAGAGCACCCTCGATGCAGGCCACCTGGGCCAGATTGCACTGCTCAGGAGTGGCATTTTTCGAATCGGGATAGACCTCGGTGGTGGTCCGGTATGGTGCATCGGTGACGCCCGCACACAAACCGAGCATTCGATTAGAGGGAATCCTGATGACTCCCTCCTGTGAGACGGGTTCGCCAATGAGATTTCCATCGGCGTCCGTTGGTGCAATGTGAGTGACAGTCCGCACTCGTTCGATCATGGCAGTGAACCATTCTGGCTGTGGGCTTGTCTCATCCTGGACCAAGTAAAAGCCATCAGGGATTTCTCCGGGTTCAGAGGTAACGCCGTCGCGTGCGGCTTTGGCCGGTCGGAATTCCGTCTCGTCCGTGTCGGTGGTTTCGTGGAGATCCAAGTGGCAAATCCATTTGTTTCCGGCGAGTTCTTTCAAATCTTCCCTGAGAAATTTGATGACTGCTGCCGATTCTTCCGTTGCCGCCTCCGGATTGAAGGAACGACCCTCGACAATCTCTCCATCTGGATTGAAGGATCGATTGGGATCGACTGCGTAGGCATTCCATCGCTGGATTCGTTCGTAACCCCAGGGACTAATACAAGGTGTCACTACGATGTTGAAATGTTTCGAATATACCGAAGCCTTGGTCTCTAGGAACATCAGGGCTCCCTCGACGCCGCTTGTTTCGTAGCCGTGGACACCACCGGTAATCAAGACGTTCGGTTTGTCCTTGTCCCAGTCGCGAGTTCGAATGGCAAAGAGGGGAAAGGATTCAGATTCGCACGAAGCTTCGGCCTTGCTGTCCTTGTAGTGCGGCAAATCACCATATTGCGTTACCTGAAACAGACCGTCGTTGCTGTCTCGCAGTTTCTCTACCCGGGGGACAACGTCTTCAAAGTAGCTTCGTTGCTTGACGCGGGTGTCTCTCCACTCCTTCTTTTCGGCAAGACCCCAGGGTTTTCCAGTTTCGCCGATTGCGAATGCGCTCGTTGCAATGGCGCTTGACATGAGTAGTATTGTAACGGTTGTACGTGTCGCGAGGGAACAAAATTGTTGCATGGTTTGGTAAGGGTGAATGAACTGGAGATGTGGATTCGTTGAGAAAAATCCTTTAGAGGGCTTTCAGCTGATCAAGGAACGAGTATTTCGTGCCGAATCTACTCGTACCGTACCGCAGTCATGAAGGGAATACTGAAAACATACGTACTCGTACCCTACCGGTACGTGCGAGGTACCGGTATGGAGACGCAAAAAAATACTGTACGAAGTAAGAATACCGTAGTACTCGTACTCCGTAATAGTTTTGCCGATAGATTACCGTACCGGTACGAGTACTCGTAAGATCTACTTATTTGAATGCCGACCAGTAGCAATTACCGGTACCGGTACGTCGTATTGAGGTACTCGTACGGTGCGTAGACCATTTCGTAGAATTTCCAACCTGAAAAAAATTAAAAATTCTTCCGCGTTGTGTTGCGTCATCGTTCAACAAAACCAGGCTAAAAACCAGAACAACAGATGGATTCGCAGCTGTGTACCAGCACTAAAAAAATCCAACTTTCATTAGTTGAGTACATTTGGTTGGGGGTGTGGTCATCATTTGGCAATTGGTGATTTGATTGGGTTGCATTTGGCAAGTGGCAATTCAGTTTGGTTGCAGTGATGAGTGCCAATTTTGTTTGCAGTGTATTTAGTGAATGGCAATTTGGTTGGCAGAGTATTTGGTGAATGGTGATTTGGTTGGGTTGGGTTGCAGCAGTGTATTTGGTGATTTGGCAAGTTCCTGTTGGGTTCTATGTTGGGTTGCAGTCATCATTTGGCAATTTGGCAAGTCTACATTGGGTTGAAGCCATCATTTACATTGGTTTGCATACATCATTAGTTTGATGAGTCTACATTGGGCTGCAGTTGTCTCCATTGGGATCATGACAAGTAGGGCAAGTGGGGGTAGTAAGTGGGCAATTTGATTTGCCTTCTTCATTGGTTTGGTACTTGTGATGGTATGAACAATTGCTTGCTACCAGAGATGGCTCAGGATGCACCAAACACTGTTTGCAAAACACGCACTGTATAATTCTATCACAAGTATTAAATTCCTTTTGCACGTACGCGCAAACTACAGTACTCTAAATTATGTACGTACATTCCTACGTAACTTACAGTACTGCAGCTGGAATGATACGATACTACGAGCGGAAGTGCACCTTTAGTGTTAGGAATAAATGAGGCAACGAATCGACTTGTATGAGATGGGGTGAAACACAACAAAAATTCGTTTACGTTGTATCGTTGTTGTTGACAAACGCGTAGTCTTCTTGCATCAAGAAAGTGGAATATCTCTGCCAATATTGTGAGATAGAGGACCAGAATGGTACCAGCGTGTTTGCGTTAGTGAGGAGAGGCCGTTTCCGTTGGGATACGACGTGCCGATGACGTGGTGAAGCAACGAAAATTCGCTTATTCAGATCGTCGTTGATGTTGGTAAATTCCGGAATACTGAAGATGAGGAATTTCCTTTATCGATAGGGAGGCTCGATGTGACAAAGAGATGATCATTGATTGTTGTGATGACGTTGATGGCGTGCCGTCTTTTCGTCTTTGTCTGTCTTGAAATTACTAGGTCTTTTACGTGGTAAGAGAGGGTTGTGGGAGCAACAAAATTCGTTTAGATCTGTTACTGTGTAGTAAAAGATATTGGTGAAGCAACGAAATCCGTTTTCCGTTTTCCGTTTTTGTTGCGTTGTCGGTTGTTGTTGTTGTCTTGCAATTATTGCGTATGGATTAAGACAATTATCGATGGATATTTGCAGTCGGGGACGTGGTGAAGCAACGAAATTCCGTTTATTGCGTTTGTTGTTGTTGACAAACACCGTAGTTTTCTTGCATCTAGAAAATTGGATATCTCTGTCAGTTCTTGGAGATATGGGACCAGAATGGTACCGGCGTGTCCGCAATATCAAGGAGGTTTCGTTTTTCGTCGACAACCTGACGTTGGGGGAGTTCACTCTTTCGATGTTTCCTTGCTCGGTCTGGGGATTCGCCAATGTTGGAGGATTCCGGAATACTGTTTGATGGATCAAATGGTTGGTGTGTTAACAATCAATATTTCCAAGAGGTTGTTGTGGATTTGACAAGTGCCGTGTCTTTCCTGTATGTAATCGGATCAGAGAACTATCGATCGTCGTCCGTAGTCGAGTCGATCAATGATCCGCTGTTGGATTGTTTCCTTCGTCAATGGGATATCTCTGTGAATACTGTGAGATGTTGTCGTGTAGACGAAAAGGTGTAAGACAGCTATCGTTGGGATGGCTGTAGTTGATGGTTTATGGTGCTTAGCACAATCAAATGATGGGCGTCGACGTGTCCTTGACAAGATGGTGTCACGAGGAGTGTAGACGTGGAAAATGAGATCCGGAGAACTTGTAATGCGGTCCTTGGATGGAGATATTGCTATTGGCGTGTCCAATGCAATGGGCTTCTATTAAAAACAGATGGCTTGTCCATTTGGTCTTTGTTATGTTGTAATCGGATCAGAGAACTATCAATCGTCGTCCGTAGTCGAGTCAATTGATGATCTGCTGCCGGATTGTTTTCGTTGTCGTAGAGTGCTCCTTCTGCGTCGTCTTCTTCTTTTGCAAGCTTCAGCAAGCTTGCGACTGTTAATCTGTTAATTTCCTTTTGAAACTGGCTGTTGAGCTGATTCAATCCAAAGGCAAAGAAGAGCAACAGGAGCTTTAGCTGCAGGCCGGTTGAGGTGCCGGTCTGTTGTGTTCTAATATTTCTCTGATATCCACTACGACTGGATGCTAATCCAATCAGATCTATTCTGACTATCGACAAACGACGCAATCAGTTAGATCTTAGGCTTGTAGTTCTACAGTAGGACACAAGGGGGCGTCCGTTGCAAGGTTTAAGGTTGAATAATCAAATAATCTAAAAGTATGAAAGATAGAGAGATGATCCTTGCTGGAGAGCAAGTATCTCTTCTAAAGGTCGGTGCTGCCGCTAATACAGCACGCGAATGTACGTGTTGCCACTAATACAGCACGTATTTTATACAGAAAACAAGTAACAAGTTCGTGAGCAGCGCTCCGAACCAACAGCACACTTAACAAGAGATTGCAGATGACAAACTACTGTCAGGGTTTGTTGACCCCTTAACAACTGGGGGTGTCCATTTACAATATTTTTTGGGTGCCTCTTCAGAATTCAACAATCAGCCTTTGGTGGATGTTTTTGGTGGATATTATTCCGCAGCCTTCAGAGGACTATGTCCACTCTGATCCTTCTTCTTCCAGAAGAGAGCCCTGCTGGGACAATGTAGATAATCCAGGTCAATGGAATTTTAACTGCTACAGGCCTAAGTTTAAGCGAGAGTGGGTTTGAGCTTTCAATACCAACAGCTACCATCAGGATGTATGTATGTTCCTGGAACTGGAGAAACAATGAATCATTGTGGGTGGAACTGTTATAACTCTCAGCGGGCACCAAAGATTAGCACCCTCAGGTTGTCAAGAAGATATTATGTTGGTACTAGTGGAACTGCTGGTTCCGCCTCCCTTGTGACACCTGAATCCAAAGGGAAACTTGATATCCAAAAGTTAAGACTTAGTAGTCTTACAAGGGAGGACTTGTCCAAAGGGATGCACTTTTCTTCTACCAGCTAATACTTCCCTTTCACTTGGAAGGACACTGACAACAAAGAAGAGGATGAGTCCCTACAGAGAAAAGCTTTCTATTGTGAGGTTGCTCGATGGTCCAAAAACTATGCTGACTATGAATTTTAGATTAACTGGACACTGCATCCCTTGAATCAAGCTCACTGATATTGTTCACTTTTATGGAATAATTATATTGCATGGTGGTGCTTTGGATGACAGGAAGGAGCACGTCACGTCCCAACAGAAAAAAGGGGGTGCTATGTTCAGTCCACATATCAAGGCTTGTATGTCTTTAAACTGGTGGAAGGAGATCAAGGGTCACCTCAAGTTCAACTGTAACATGGAAACAATGGTCCACAAGCTGGAGTGCCAGGGGGCATGATCAAGTTCAATTATGCATACAAGTTTGATTACATCTATGAAACTCTCACTCACCACGTGAACCACTTCAGTATTGAACGAATCGATTGTTTCACTGAGTCGGAACGAAGAAGATTCAAATTGTTCCTTCATTATGTATTTAACCTGGATAGTGGCCCATGATGCATCTTGCGTGTCAAGCGTGCAAGATCCATCCCAATGGTTTGGTTAAATCATCAGCTAGATTAATGACTCCGGGGATATGAATCAAAGGGTGTACCTGCCAAATTCTTTCACAAGGAAACCCCTAGTAACTTTGCAAAGAAATTTGCTACTGTTGCAAGGATGTACAATCATGTTGTCATGATGAAGGAAGAAGCTCCTGCTGCAAGGGCTGGGTGTGGCAGATTCGGCAAAGCATACAGGAGAGTGCACTGTAGTTTTCAATCCATTGGCTCCTGCAATCTTGGATCTGTAAACAGTTCGGATAGAAACTCTTTCTACGTCTGTTGAAAAGAAAGAGAGAGGGACAATCACAGAAGGAAGTGGGGTATCAAAATGATCCATTCCAGGGACTTGTATTTGAAAACAGATGTATAGATGGATCAAATTGACAGTCTCATCTCTAATGCCAATACTTCATACAAATACTTTAAGTACTACTAGTACCATTCACCAAGTAGCCGTGCAACAACACTTACAATCACTACGGCATACTATTTCTATAGAGCTCACTGATGACTCGTGACTTGGCCTATTTGCTAGATGGCTCTTATTTAAGGCTTAAAGTGGACTACCACAAGTTTTGACAGAGGTTGGCAGAATATATGCTTTGTTATAGTTCTAAAAACTTTTATTATCCTGCAGACCCTCTGCTATGGGAGAGTAATCAGCTTAATAAAGTTCAGCAGGAGAAGAGGTTGGATAGAGGGATGGGATGTCCGTTCACTACACCTGAGGAGAAAGTATGGCATACCATTATATTCAAACTATGTCTGAAACAAAACTGTCTGGTAGGATGTGCTTCACACCAGTTGAGTTGAAAGAGCACTTGAATGCTATGGAAGCCAGAAAGTAGAGTTCATGATCCTGTTTCATGTGTGGCTTGCTTTGTTATCACCAGTGTTATCTCAGCAAGTTTTCATCTTTGTGTGTTCCCCTTTGTTTTGGGAAAGAGAACAGGGAGGAACCTGCTAGGTATTGTTATTTAAATTACCACAACTATCAATATTTTAGCTTGGGAGAGGGGGATAGGACATGCAGACAGAGAACTGATAGGAAGAAGAGGAGTCAATGGGTTCCATATATTGGCAATGATCTGGAGGATAACAGTGACTATATGAATCATTTATTGTCTTTGTGTGAAACAATAAACCCTTTGGTTTTGATTTGTGTAAGTGAAGCTACTAGAAGCAATACATCTCGGTCCCCAGTTACAAGAGATAATCAAATTGGGGATATGGCTAGTGTTTAGTGTTTCAATTTTGAGTAAGTGTTCTGATTAGCTGTGTATTGGCTTCAATTCAGGTATTGGATTTGACTGGTTTGGATCTGATTTGATCTGTGGATCTGGATTAGAGCCCTCTGGCATGCCGTCGTTTTCTAATTCCTGGGAACAGCTTGGTGTCCAATCAAGTGGGGTTTCGTTGTGTTCTTCCCCCTTTTTTTTGGCTGTAACCGCAGCTCTTTTTACAGATCAAAGTGGGTATATTGTTGCAGCAGCTGTGTTAGATCAATCCTTCAAAAGGGTACTAGTAGTTGGACTATTGGCATCAAAAGGGACGCTAATCCATTCATCCAAAGAGGTATCAGATCTGGATTGGGTTTGTGAATCAGATTGTGAATTAAACCTTCTTCAGATCTTGTCCACGTCATTAGGGGATGTATGTGCAAATTTAGGATTCTCCTTGCTATCCCCAGTAGCTTTGCTATGAGTGGTGCTTGGACTTTCCCACTGATTGAGCAAGCTGGATAGAAGGGGGTGCAGCCAGTGCTTCCATGTTTTTGAAGTCAGTAGCAAAAAGGGGATACTCCATGGAAGCAAACAAGTTTCATACACACATTGGTTTGCCGTCTGACTGTTCAGGGCAGTGATGAGTCATCAAGTGCTTGTAGAACCCATGGATCAATCATATTTGAAGTAGTTGACATCCTTGTGCTTGGGAGAAAGCCTGTGCCATACGGTGAACTGCCCCTTTAGTAGGGACATGTTGTAAACTCTGTGAATCCAAGGTCAAAATTTACACTTAGTATCCTAACAACCAAGACAGTGGTGGATAGGAGTGGCTAGACAAACAAGTGTTTGAGGAGGTTTGTTTGCTCCATCTTTTCTGGGGTTGGCGATGCTGGGAAGGGAGTTGCTGTAGGATCCCTAGCAACTTGGATTCTTCAGCCATATCCAGGATCAGTTTGTTTGATTAGTTCATGTGCCCTTCTATCCTTTACAACCAAATGCCACTTCAAGCAGAGGTGCTGTCCCTTGCTAAGTATGTTGCTCCTTCTCTTCACCATAGACTTGGACATGATAGGAAATAGTTTACTTATAGCTTGTAAGGTGTGTTTCTTCTTTATTTCCCTCTTCCTTCCAATTGTGAATACCAAGGGATCCTTCACATTGTCAGCATTATCTGTGTCATTGTTGTCATCAGTCCAAAGAGAAGATTCAGGGGAAGGTTTGGATCATCATCCTCATCCTTTTTTGCACAGTTTGACTAGGTCCCATGGAGTTGGCCCACTCTGAACACCAGCATTTTGATTGGTTTGGGTGACATCAATGATCTAGTATCATCATGGAATGATTTATGGATAGATTGTCCACTGAATTGTTCTCTGATTGGTGATGAGGTGCCATAGAGGTCATTCTCACTGAGAAGATTGGGGGATGCCAATAAGGGGGAGTAGTAAAAGAACACTTGCGCATACCCTTACACATTGGGGGCTGGAATATGCATATACCCAGAGCCTTCTGGGATACAGCTGGATTGCTTTCCTCCTATCGCCGCTGTTAGTCTAACTGGGCATCTTGTGAGCTTTGTGTAGGGCTTGTAATCATGCAGAGCATACTAGAGGAGCAGGTTGGTACAAGATACTTTGGCACCTGTATCTAACTGAGCTCTGTCACCTTCTTGAAAATAGGACTCAGCTACAAGTGGATCTTTTGGGACTAACCATCAGACATAATTTTCATCGATCATTTGAACTGTGTTACATTCTAAATTGTTGTTATTTTTTTAATTATCCAGATGTCAATGATTGGTGTTATTTGGGATATTCAAAGCGTTGGCACGTTCCAAAATCGGTTAATTGGAATGTTTAGATTGGCAGGCTGCCATCATGTATTATGACCCCTCTATTGAAATGGGGACTTGTAATCAGACCTACTAACTCAATCCTGAATCTGATTATTACACAACAGGCAATCAAAAGACATAGTTGCCAGGGTCAGGTTGACTCGAAAATGATTTTAAAAAGAGGATTCAGTCAGCATAAAACTGGTATGGATTATACAGATACCATATAAACAAGGGAGGTCTATTTTTTAAAATATTTGGGTGATTAGAGTGAGGTGTGACTGGACTGCAACTCCACTTTGCCCCTATTGTCAATACTGCTAGCATTTGGAAACATTATGATTTTCAACTGAAAACCCCAAAATTTCACAGCTACTATTTTTTTTCTGTATGTGATTTTTTTTTAGTGGGTTACCTCTAACATCTTGGACATCACATCAAATCACTTCAGGAACAAGAAATTGAGAGAAGAAATTGGATTTGGGGGGAAAATGTCCCTAATGGGTTATGGTCAGTGTTACAAGGCAAACTTTTCTGGAATTTTAATGCATGTTGTCATATTCTATTCTATTTTGTATGAAGAATAAATTTGGATTTTGTTTGCGTTGGTCTTGGACATCACATCACTCTCTCTAGGAACAGTGGAGGAGGGAGTAATATTTCCAATGGGGACTGAAATATTGAGTCCCACACAGGACCAATGTGCATACGTGGGACTGGGTCCTCTGGAACCCACAGAATTTTGCACGATTTTGTTGAATATTTTTTTTGTGAAATAGGGGGAATACCCAGGAAAACCAAGGATCGCCAAAGGTGGGTATTTCTTGCGGAACCAATACCCAGGAAAACCCACGAAAACTCAGGGTTGCCAAACATGGGTATTTCTTCTGGAAACAATACCCATGTTTGAAAATGTGGGGTACCCAGGAAAACCCACAAAAATAACCCCAAATGACTGTAACACAAAAATAAGCCAGAAACAAGCCGGCCACCAAAAGCAGCTGAGGGGAACACCCACCTGTGATGTGCCACCAATGAGGAGGACATTGGCTGGTGTTGCAAATGCTGCAAATGCTGCTTTGGATGTTGCTGCTGCTCTGCGCACTCTGAAACAGACCAATCATTGGTGAAGCCTGGATGCTCTAACTGTTGCCAATCAATGTTGCCCATTGCTGTTGCACTTGCTGATGTTGCCGCTCTTGCTGTTGCCGCTCTTGCTGTTGCCGCACTCCCTGTTGCCAATCAATGTTGCTCTTGCTGTTGCCACTCACTTCTGTTGCCGCTCAGCGACAGTGAGCCACAACAGCAAGCCGCAACAGCAAGAATGCCGTAGTAACAGCAATGGCGCCGTAGCAGCGTGTGTCAGCGTGAGCAAGAGCAAGGAAAATGCTTGTTGTTGTGGCTTTTGCCAGACGACAATGACGATGACGACAATGAACCTTCTTTTGCCATGGTTCAAATTTGCTGTTCCTGTTCCTGTTCCTGCTTGCTGCTGTTGGTGTTCCTATGATTATTGCTGAAGTGCGTCACTTGACGTGGTGTTGTCAGTAAAAAATACGGCAACAAAAAACTTGTTTAAATTGGCAAGAAGAAAAATCTATTTCTTGGGTTCTCCTGGGTATCTTTCCTGGGTTTTCTTCCTGGGTTTTCCTGGGTTATTTTGTGGGTTTTTCTTCCGGAACCAATACCCCTGAATTTGAGGGAACATTTGGGGGATCAACACAATTGCACGCGGGAAGGGGGAAAACGTGCGTACCGCGCGTGGGTTCCGGAGGGCCCTGACAATGAACAAAATGTGCGAAATTTCGCTACGTTCGGTACGTACCGTACGTACAGTAATAGGCTTTGCTTTGCTTTTTGCAGCGTTACCAATTGCTACCGGTCGTACCGTACGTACGTACTAGTCAATCCCATAAACCCAAAACGCTTACTCTATGTATCCTCTCGAAAACCGTTAATCGCATGCTGAAACTAAAACGTCCATTTTTTACGGTCATACTCGCAATCATTCTCTACCGAACGGTATGATTTTGAAGTCTGGCCCGAACGTTATTCATGAAACGAAGGAATCAACAATCAATAGGCTCCGGTTGTCATTTCACAAGAATGTTGCAAACGACTTTCATCCAACTAGTCTTGGTCGCTGCGATACTATGGCGACTATTGGAGGTGAATCGCCTCGATAGCAAGTTCACCGATCCCACCTCTCAAGAGTTTTGGAAAGAAAAACAAATAGGACAGCCTCGCATTCACTCTTCTGAAGAAATCACGCTGGAAACAAAAGGAGAACGAGCCCAAGGCCTCGGAAAGAAGCAGGAAGAAACGTAATCGAGACTTTCAATCACCTAATTCGCCATTGAACAATGAAGCGAATCAACAACACCAACCGACAACCACGAAACAAGAGAAAACAAAAACAAACGGCACTGATTACGACGAAAACGATTCGACTGTTGATTCACGCCATGGGCGTGAGCCATCACAGTCAGAGGTAGCTGCTGAAAATACGCCAGGAGAAGAAATCCGTTCACCTTCATCATCAATATCTTCGTCATCATTGTCATTGATAAGAAATTCTTGTTTTGGTTTCAACAGTGACGAATGGGTTCTTGGAAATATTTCATCAAACGAACACGATGGAATCACACCAGCACTGCTGGATACATTGCTGGAGGGGTCGAAACACTTTCGAAAATTACCTTCGCTTTTCGACCAAACAATCTGCCACGACCATAGTCCTCTCCGTAATTTTATTCCTCGAATCACGAGCGATCTTGATAGCGCAAATTTCCTCGCTTCGGTAGAAGATTGGTATCAACGGTTCTTTTACCTCGCACTCCATTGGAGGTTTCATCGTCCTGCTTTGGAAGAATACCGCTCTCGAAAAACTTGTGCGGAAAAAGATACCAGGGACGGAACCCGTTATTTGCAATCCTTCATGGATCACCATGGAATCGGAAAAATGGATTTCGAATGCAAGGATGCTAAATTCGTGATCATTCCAATTGGTAGCATCGGTTTTGGGGCCTTCTTGAACACCCAAGCATCGCTGTGCATTCTTCTGGCCCTTCGCACAGGCCGTATTCCTATATTTTCGTCTCGGTCGTACTTTTATTGGCAAAAACGAAAGGGCGATCAGGATCCGTGGCTGTTGGCGCCATTAAACTGCAGCCGCAAAGACATGCAGTGCTACTTTTTGCCCACATCTCCCTGCACAGTTACGATCGAAGATCTGAAAAATGCACCAACATATGGCTCCACTAGGCAAGAACAACGGTTTCTCAGAAAAAACGTGACAATACCACCTGAACTCGAGGCGGAACGTGTCGTTGTTTTGAATCCAGGGTTGAGTGGCATTCCCAAGTACATCCCTGGCATCGGTGGAGTCGTCCACAAAGTCGTCACCGAGTTGTTGAGCGAATGGAAAATGACGGAAAACGAAGGAGAAGATTCGTTATTGACAGAGGAATGGGAAGCTATTGACCTTGCACACCAATGGATACTCGAGAAAGCGAAAGCTGACCCAAACGCATTATTGCGCCAAGTATATGTGTATATGCTCCGCCCGAATCCATATTACAAAGATTTATTGAACCGACAGATGTCAAGAATCGGAACTAAAAACATCAATCCTTCCGAGACAATTGGCCTGGCTATTCGTGGCTCAGACAAGTGCATTAGCGAGAGCACATGCCTGCCGTTTGATCGGTATATGGAGTTGGCAACAAATATCGTGTACCCCACTCTTCTATCCTCCGATAATGCCAACTCTTTTACCGCTGGTGAAAATCGTCCCAAACTCATTATGACCACAGAAGATCCGAAAGTATTCAATCAATCTCTTGCGTATCAACATAACATGTCCTTTCCGTTTCAATTTGTGGTAAATGAAAACGACAACATGCAGGGTACGGGGTATCCAAGAGAATTCGCTCTTGGGGAGGCAGAAAAAACGATTCTGTCGAGTTTAATTGCACTTCAATTTCAATTTAATGCCGGAAAAGTTTTTTTGAATTGCTGCAGCAACTTTCACGTTGTGTTGAATAATTTGATCCGCGGTCAGTGCGGTGCTCGTCGGCATGGTCATGATTTCGTCTTCAGCACCAATACGAGCGACGATTCCACGCCGTTTCCTCCTCCAGTGGCGCAATGTTTGAATGAAGATGGAATACCCGAAAGGTATCGAATATGCTGTAATTGGTCCAAAAAGAGTAGCACTTGTAAAAAACTTTGGTCAGAGTATCTCGAAGAAAAAGATAATTACGGTTTTCAAAAGTAAAGAAGACATTGGAGAATGCAACCAAAGACTTCACAATTACCACTACCGCAATGCTAGACGCGTGACTTGTGCCGGAGTCGATTGAGACTTTGATACAGATGTATATTTGTATTAACCATTGCCTCTAGCTATGAAGGAGGTTTTTGCCGATGGTATAGGAGTGCAACTACAAATGCACACCATAAAGAAGGAATGGTAGCAATTATGAGATTGACTACTATTACCGAAGTAACATTATTTCATAAGCGATTGTTGTTGATGATGCAACGAGTGCCTATTAGAAAGATGAGCTCGTACTTACCTACCGGTTAACACCTTTACTTCTGTATTATTACCTACTAGATAACATTGATAGTTACCTCTCTAGCATATTACCCCTTGTCATAACCATTGACCTTAATGCACATCTTGTATTTGAAGGTTTCCATCGAAGGCAGAAAGAGGTATCACATTATTTTCTACGATATAATTTGATACAAAGTAGTTCAAAACAGTCTCTAAGTGCACGATTCCCACCGACAATTATCCGTACAATTAGCTCACAATCCATCTCCATAGATATTGACAAAGATGCTTCCAATAGGTTCACATCTTCAAACGAGTCCTCTTGTTCATTGAGCACAATGGATATCATGGTGCTTGACTCCCTCCATTTTGAGGATTTTCTGTGCTTGGTTCTGAAGGTTCAGATCCATGTTGCTTCCAAATCAAGGAACACTTTGGCATGTAAAATAACTGAAGAACTTTCAAAAGCTTTCCTGCATCCCAGTTCCATAACTTGCTCAAGGAAGTGTGAAGAGTGCATTGCCATAGCAATGCAGTTCAAGCCTCAAGTCCCTTTCAACTGTGAAATTACCACTCTGGGGTCTTTTTCACATTCATTTGGGCGGCATAGTGTTTTCCACAACTCGGTCTTGCCAGAAGTTATTCTTTGGGTTTGAAGATTCAGTTTTGTGAGTAATCCACCTGCGAGATAGATTTTGCAAGTCCCCCAGTATCATGGTGAAATCCTACATTGTGCTCTGTACTGCTGTTGAAAGGGAAAGCACATATTGTCAACAACAACAACAACATTTCCCTCTGATTATGTTCTTGATTTCACGTACTTAAGTTCATGGTTGTCAAAATCATTGTTGGGAATTAGTCTTATTGGGGAATGAGCCTTCTTGTTTTTGTCTATCTTTCTTTTCAATTCCTGACTATGAGTCATGTGGGGCATACTAGAACCAGAAAGGAATTTACAGTTGAATTCCATGCACATCATGTACAAGTGTGTACAAAGAACCATCATGAGCACCCACTCACAAGTAAACAGACATTTCCACTAGAAACCTTCAAACCCACAAATCTCCATTCCTGGGGTTTCAAATACCCACAAGTAACATCTTACCCATGCATAGACAATTTATGGGCGGGTGTTACAACCTCACACACACAAAACAGAAAAAATCTGCTGCAATTTTTTGTTGAATGCGACCATTTTTGTTCTGCTGGAGGGTCTAGCCATCATTCAGACAGATTGTTGCTCTTGAATAATCATTGCTTGCTAGGCGAGTAATGCAAATATTGATAGAAAAATGCCACAAAGATGAGCTGTAGTGGCTGAGATCTTGATTGTGAACTTCTTGATTGAGGCTACTTTTGTGTCGAACAATATTGTTATCCAAGCACTTGGTCAGGCAAACTTCTTATTTGAATGCAACAGAGACGTGTATTTTGTGAGTTGGAGAAAAAGTGAATAGCAAGGCATGTGTCTTGAACTTTGCAGAGAATCTGTATTGCCAAAATTGTACATGAATGATTTGAGCGATATTTGTGTTTCATAAAATTTTCCAGGGAGTCTGTGCATCATGTGAATTACCATTTTCTGAACATCACCAAACTTTAGACTGTCCCAATACATGAAATGAGAACAAAAATGATTTCTAATTGAAAACAGTTGAGATTTGATTCATTGTGACATGGAGACTAAAAATTCTGAATTGTCTCATTTTCTTTCTTGAAGATAATTTGATATCTGGTATGTTCTTCATGTTCATCTGTTTTTAGTTGAGAATCAAATCTCAAATGAAATGCATTCCAGTTTCATTGAGATTTCAATCTCAACTAAAAACATAACTCTATTTTTATTTGTTTAACACTTCTGATTGATTAATCTTAAAAAAATCGTTTTTGTTCTCATGTATTGGGACACCCTTAGTGTTGAGACAAGGTTTTTTATGGTTGCAAAGAGCAATTTTCAAATGACATAAGGGGGGGTCTGCCTCATGCTGCATTATTTCTTCAAAAATAGGGGGAATCACGTCCGCATGTCAGTTTGTATTCAACAGATGATATTCATGTAGCCTAACACATAATAATTACATAAAGTCCAAAAGGGGAACGTGTATATATATATATACATACATACATATATAGAGAGAAATAGAGAAAGCAAGTGTGCACTTGCTTTTGTGTATGAAAGTGAGGCAAATCAGAATATGATTTATATCACCAAATTCCTCTTTATCTCTTCAAATCCCTCTTTTTCCCCATGTGTTTTACAAAACCCATGTCATTCATGACAATTTATTCAAGCCAGAGAGATTATAGGTTTTGGTGTGTTTGTTTTGGTCACATGCACTATCTTCCTTATACTGCTCTGTACACTGAAATCTCTTCAAAAAAAGAACAAGTGAAAAGACCCTGGTGCAAACACAGCAGAAAAACCCTCATAGACATGATTTATTTTTTATAGGAATTCCAATCATCAAAATCACCGATGTCATTAACTTCCATTTTGACGACCCTGCAACAACCCTTCTGTTTCTCCTTCACTAGAACAGACCATGAAGGTTCACCACCATACAAATATTACAAAATGACACCAACTCAAATACCTACACGTTACTCTTCTTCATTTTTAATTGGGAAAGGTATTCAAACGGCAAAGACAATGACAACTACAGGCCCTACTCCGACCCATCTCTTTCCCCTTGGATAAAGGAGAGAATGGAGGCAGACATGTACAAACCCTACCAGGTTTGAACGCCAGCATGTTACGCTACTGATTTGCTGACCAGGAATGGCAATTGAAGGGCTATCTGATGGCTACTATTTGGATGGCTATTCAGATGGGAGGGCCAAGCAGAAACTCCAAATCCGTTTTTTCAACACCACAGAAAACACACACACCCTCCAAATAACAGCGACAGCAGATATCTGCATACTGAAGTCACCAACGGCAACAATATTGCAGGGATCCCTTCATTATATCAAGAAGGACGAGGCCTGCAAGTTTCAAATTGATTGATTGCTGAGTGGATTGGAAGTATCTAACTGGCAAAGCTTTGGACACACGAGGTCCATTTTGAAGGGAAACAAGGAAAAAAACGGTAAATTGTAATATCTCCATACTGAAGGCACCAATGGCAACAATATTGCAGGAGCCTCTTCATTATATCAAGAAGGACGAGGCCTGCAAGGTTTGTATTGATCCATTGAGCGGATTAGAAGGAACGGACTCAACATACTAGCAGAGTGACAAATTTGGTTGTATTTCAAGGAAGCAACCCAAATAACGACGACAGCAGATATCTCTATAACAACGGCACCAACAGCGACAATATTGCAGGAGCCTCTTTATTACATATGATATGAGGAGGCGCCTGCCAAGTTTCGTATTGATCCATCAAGCAGATTAGAAGGAACGGACTCAACATCGCATAGTGACAATTTTGGTTGTATTTCAAGGAAGCAACCCAAATAACGACGACAGCAGATATCTCTATAACAACGGCATCAACAGCAACGATATTGCAGGAGCCTCTTTATTACATATATGAGGAGGCGCCTGCCAAGTTTCGTATTGATCCATCAAGCAGATTAGAAGGAATGGACTCAACATTGCATAGTGACAATTTTGGTTGTATTTCAAGGAAGCAACCCAAATAACGACGACAGCAGATATCTCTATAACAACGGCACCAACAGCGACGATATTGCAGGGGCTTCTTCATTACATCTATGAGAAGACGAGTGCCAAGTTTCGTATTGATCCATGGAGCAGATTAGAAGGAATGGACTCAACATTGCAGAGTGACAATTTTGGTTGTATTTCAAGGAAGCAACCCAAATAACGACGACAGCAGATATCTCTATAACAACGGCACCAACAGCAACGGTATTGCAGGGGCCTCTTTATTACATCTATGAGGAGACGCCGACCAAGTTTCGTATTGATCCATTGAGCGGATTAGAAGGAACAAACTCAACATGAACAGACAATTGAACAAAATTGGGTGAGTATCTATTGATGTAGAGTAAATAATGACAACAGAATAATATAATTTACATGCTAACCGTTGCCGTGTTGCCAGTAGTGTGGTGGCCAACTCGTGTTGCCTTTGTTCTTGGTGTTGCATTTGATTCAGTGTTGCATTCAATTCAGTGTTGCCTTTGGGTCGATGTTCCTTTGGGCCAATGTTCCTTTGAGTCAATTCAGTGATTTGTGTTGCCGCTGTTTTGTTCTGTAGTTCCAATCCTTTGTTCCGATGATCATTGTTCCGGCCCTATAAAATTAAGAAGAAAAACAGAAGTGAGGAATACATCATCAGCAATGTAGGATGTAGGCATCATTATCCATCTATCTCACGTTGTTCTTTTTGCTGCCGGTTTGTGTTGCCCTTGTCGTCCCTTCATGTCATTGTTGTGTTGTTGTTGTTGCTGCTGCCGCCGCCGTTGATTTGTGTTGCCATACTGCTGTGAACGACGTTGTCCTCGCGCTTCCTTTCCACCGTCGACTTGTTGTTGTTGTCGTGTTTGTCACTGTACCTCCATGGAATCTGCCGTTGATTTGAAGACTTCTAACTCCTATGTCACGAACAACAGTAGCAAATTCCTGTTGATATAGATTGCAAGGGATGCAGAGTTTTTGCTTTCGAGACGTCTCTTTCCAGCAAATACTCTCTCATCCAAAGCTTTCCACTTCTTTTGCAGTACAAGGCTGTTAATTTGGACTAAAATAGGTGAGCACGGATTACCTGCCTAATGCTGACCAACGATCACTGTATGATCGTTGGATTAAGTGGAATCCCGCGTTCTCAGACGGAGTGCCTAAAGCAACTCTACTCAGATAAGTCAGGAGGGAAGGTCTTTCAAATTTATGAATGGAAAGAGTATTTTTTTGGGGTCACGACAAAAAAAATTTCTCACACAGTGTGTGTTTGTGTGTGTTCAAAAAAAAATTACACTGTAGTGTGTGTGTGTGTGTGTGTGTGTGTTCGAAGAAAAAAATCAATACTTAACCTATGAGATCAAATTCACTGAATATAGAATAATAAAGAAGAATTTGATTTCCTTAAATCAGTTAAGAGCGTTAAGTAGTTTTGAATATAGAATAATAAAGAATAATGCCCTTGTTTTTTAGTTAATGTTCTCAACTTGTGATACAGTGACATGATCGTACGTACCACATGTGTGACGGTGATTTTACTGGTAATGAATTTGTGTAGCATTCTACAGCAGTAGCTTTCTACACGATTTTTGTACTAGATAATTACTGGTAATGCATTTGCGTAGCATTCTACACTATTATTTTCCTTCTGAATCCGGTCCGTTGAGAGTCTGATTCAAAGGGTTCTGAAGAACAGCAACGCTGCGTTAGCGTGTTAGTAGACGAATGATTGTACTCTACGCGTGACAATTGTGGTTGGATACTTTCGGCAACGGATAATCAGACTACAGGCGAGACTATGGAAACGCCAGATCTCTTCTTACTGTGAACTTATTCAGATACAGCGAGACAGACCTTAGTATTGTAGATTACAGATAGTTGGTAGCAACTAGTGTGAATTTTGGGATATAAATCAGTTGAATGTTAAAAGTATGAGATAAAGTGAAATCTTGCCGAAATGCAAGATATCTCTTTTATTGAGATGAATACGTTGCAACTGCTGTTGCGTAGTGATGAGATTACTCGCTGATTATTTCCGCACATGCATTGGTCGTTGACCGTATATATCTGTATGCATATATATATATATATATATATATATTGTGTGAGAACCACACGCCAACGGTTTTCTTCTCTTGTTCCGTTAGGAAGACTTCATGATATGTTTATCATTAAGATCAGGAATTGCTCCCGTAGCTCGTGTGATATTTTATGAAATCAGAGTTTGCTCACCGAAGAACAATGGCAATTTTATAAAACAGAGATTGCTCACCGTCAATGCGCGATGGGAATCGATGCACCGTGGGAATCGATATGTCGTGGGAATCGATTACTTTGGTTGATACGGGACTCATTGATTCATACGAATAGGATATCTACCATCTGGTAGCTTTGGTACTTCTGGTCACGAAAGGAATTTAATACTCCCCATGTCTCCTTGTGAAAGGTCATCACGCTCTACATGATGCTTCCATCGTCTTGAAGGAGGTCGCCTGTATTCCCGCAGAAGTGGAAGATGGGCTTGAGCAGTGGATACACAACTGAGTGTCCCCAATGCTTGGTGAGAATATCTGCACAGTTATCCTTACCTGGGATGTGCATCATTAAAATGAAACCTCTCGCTATCATGCTCTGTCCGTAGTGAAACGATAGAATGTTGTGGCGCTTATGCAACCTTGCGTAAGGGAAGGTTGACGTTTGAATCATCTTTTCGTTGTCACCCCAAGAGTAGGAGATGTCATGGACTCGTGTTCCGAGGTATCGGAATGAGTGGCGTAGATCAACGATCTGTTCGATGCAAGTTCTTCCTGCAACGAATTCAGCTCCAAAGGTGGCCGTTTCCGTAGTAGACTGTTTCTTTGAGAACCACATCATGGGAGTCTTATTCGCGAAGCGAAGGATGCCGGTTACAGCCTTACCACTAAGAATATCATGCATGAGGTTGGCGTCATAGAAATGTGTCAACACTACTGTCTTTCCAAGTGGTGCAGGAGCGTCGTCGGGTAGCTCTTCAGAATGCTCCCCATAGACGGTGTTGGACCAATCGATGGTGTCGGGTTTAGTCAATATAAAATCTGGGGGTTCCACGCGGAATCTGATTTTAAAATGTCTAAACTTGGAGATATATCCGTAGATACGTTTGGCACGTTCAAGATGCCCATCTCGTGGTTGAGCTCTGAAACTCAAGAGTGTCATCACGGCTGTTTGTACATCGAAACGCCCAATAGCGATGATCCATTGGAGTGAACCGATCATGCTTTGGTATTTCTGTATGCCAGTTTCTTCAAGAAAGGCTGAGGAGTCCAATTTGGGATGATCGTTCTCTGCAATGGGTGACTGGAACCTGGTGTTAGGTTTGCATCCAAACATTTTTTCATAAGACGCTTCCATCTTTTCGATGAACTTTATGGGATTCATGCAGAGAACACCATGCGCGTCGCGCTCAAAGCCGCAACCTAGGTGAAAGTTCATAGGCCCGGATCCCTTCAGTTTGAAGTTATATGGCGAAGACTGTAATATCTTCAAGAAGGAATTGGGATCTGCCATGCAAAGACATAGGTCATCGACATATGTGCATATAAGTTCATATACACGTTCACCATGCTTGTTCGTTCCAGGCTTGAGGAATATTTCCGGTTCTGCGCGTGATCTTTCGAAGCCGAGTTCAATGAGACAAGCCGCGAGTAAATCACCAAAACACTTGCCCGAGGATCTGAGGCCATATAGGGCTTTGTAAATGATCAATAGATGACCTTCCAGCGATCCGAATTCGGGACCTGCCTTGATGCAGACTTTCTCGCAGGTAACTGCTTCCAGGTAGGCATTACCTATGTCGGTACCCCATGCTTCTAGGTCGTTCAGTTCAGCTAGGAATAGGCACATACGTAGACCGCGGAGAGATACAACACCTGCATAAACACTGTGGATAGGGGCCTCAGTGAGATTACCGTTGTTGTCGGTCAAAAATACTCGTACCGTACTTACGTACATTCTACAGCCGTTACATCCATTCTACACTTGAAAAGTTACTTATACTCCTCCAGAGATAAAAATGAATTCAAGTATCCAGACATTTAGGTCATATCATGTGTTCTCTGTCTTATGACGAATTACACATGATCGACGACCGGTTTAGACATCCCTACATACAACACTAACACAGGGATACCGGTTGAATACAGTAAAATACACAGTAAAAATAAGAGCGTCTCTCTGAGCTCACATCTCTTTAAATTTCAATTATCCAATACCTTACCGGTCGATTTTTAGAGGAACAACAGGTTATAGAGCCCTTATAACTCACACAATCGCTGCCCATCCGTAGGATTGTGTATACCTTAAGCTATATCTATCTCCGGCCGTTCAGCACCCCCACTGTCGGTTAACTCCAGAGGAAACTTGTAGTGACGCCCATCCGTGTGCTACTCTTAGGCCTCCCCTCCAAGCTTCCGCGACGACTCCCTCTCGTGGGTCGCACCTTGGACGTACATCTTCCTTCTGTTCCCTGCTTGTGGATCAGGGGGTGTACTCGCTATCACAAGCATTGTAACCCACAACCAGCTTTCTGGATTAGCACAGTTACAAACGAAAGACCATTGCCGTCTTCAATAAAAGCCCATTGCACCGGACACGCCGATTGCAATCACCTACCGTATCCTTATTTTTTCAGCGTCCATCGTCCACATAAGGGACCATCGACGCCCATTGCACCGGACACGCCAATTGCAATACTCCATATTTTTCTCCCGCGTCCATTGTCCACATGAAGGACCATCAACGCCCGTTTGATTGTGCTCCACACCACTTCAAACCACAACAACTCACCCTATGTTAGTTGCTTTATTCACTACATTCAACACCGCCGTTTGTTCCTCCTTTGGAACATTCCTTCGGTCGTCCCTTTGACACGGCCGCACCTTCGTTCCGCCATTTCTTCCACCACCTTCGACGCCGAGGATTATCTTCTTCCTTCATCGGAACATTCCTTTGATCATTTCTGCACTTCCGAGGATTCCGACGATCACTTGATACTTCACCGTTTCGATCCCCGACCTACTGTATTTATAGATCCTTCTACCAAGACTGTCATTCTGTAATACACATCCAAGGACTACGATCGAACAATCGACACCACGTTACCATAATTCTTTGACGGTCGATATCACCGACTCGACAATCGAACGATTACACATCGATCCAAGTCCGGACATCCCGAGACCACGGATTAATAAATACCTCAGATCTCCTCCAGATTGTGGCAAGCCCGCTGTTGAGCGACTCACTACCCATCTATCTTCCAATCGCCCTTTATTTGGTTCCTTCTCCGGAACATTCCTTCAGTCATACCTTCGACACGACCGCACCTCCACTCGGTCATTTAGGTTCCGCAGATTATTCCGTCATCCACGACCTACACCAAATCAATCACATCAACGTTGACGCCACCTCAACCAATAGGACGCCGACAACTACAAAAACACCACAATCAATTGCTCCGCACAACGCTGAGCGCTCCCAATCCAAACAGCAATCTCTATCCAGTTTACCTCCACGGCCTACAACAACGAATCACTTCCTTTCCTTTCCCCTTCGGTCATTCCTTCAACCGCCGCACCTTCGCTTGGTCATCTCGCCAATCGGTTATCTTGTTACCGGCTCTTTCTCCAGCGCCGAGCTTCCTGTAATTTCTTTTGACGCCAATACATCCATATTCCTCGTCTCAACATCGGCGAGAATATAACACCGGCGCCGATACAACCTCATCAATCGTTTCCCTGACGGACGTTTTCTTCCTCCGAATATCCGATTGTCTTCTCCGACGGTCGATACCTCTTTGGTTAATTCCTTCTTTGGAATCTTCCTTTGGTTGATTATTTCATCCCTTTGACACGCACACCTCCACTCGGTCATTTCGGTTCGGATTTCACTTCCGGACACCGGTTAATTACACTTCGACAACGATGACCGTTTATCTGAGAATTCGAATTCCTCGCACCGACGTCGACGCCACATCGAATAAATCACCATCCACCATGGTTCCTCCACCAGAAGCATACGATTGGTCCAATGTCTATGGGATTGAATTCAAATTCCAAAGTGACAACAACCCCCAAGAAGTCCTTTCTCTCAATGGCACCTATGCAGAAACTGTCCCACTTACAGCACCTGAGCTATCAACCCTCTTCACATCGGATGCCAACGACGAAGGCCCCAGAACCCTTGGTCCGGCCCCAGTAACTGCACTCAGGGAAGCCTTCTGCAACAGCATCACCTTGGAAATGCTAAACATCGATGAACTAGAAAAGGGACACATAGCCCAGCTCCTTGATTCATGCCCTGTACGATTTGTCAACCCTGGGTTATCAAACCAACGGATCAGAACTCCACAGGAATTTGACTCCGCAGGAATAGAAGCTGTCAGACGTGCTGAAGCAACAAATGACCCAAAACCACTCGTCACAGTAATCTTCAACATCAACCAATGGAAGTTCAGAAGAAACTGGAAGATGAATAACCCCGGCAATTATTTCAACGGCATCTATACATACAACAATGACATCCTCACCGATACCAATACATGTGCCGTAGTTCCCACTCCACATTCCTCCAGTCCAAGCGTTCCTCCGAACACTGCCATCTTGACTGTCCCTACCAAACCCGTCCAATCTGAGGCTCATATGGCTATCCAAGTTCCTCCATCCTGTGTGACCTCGCCTTCGGCTACTACTGACTTGCTTACTATCAAATTGATCGATTCAGATGTTGTGGCCACTCCTTCCAATACCACAACAAGCGTTCATCCGGTGACTGCTAACTTGGGTCCCCTCCAGCCAGTTGGTCCAATTGCCAATACTCCCTCCGCCAACGCTCCCTGTTACATCTGGACCTGGACTTATTCTCCCCACAGTGAATCGGTCTCATTCCACCGCGTCAACTCCATCTCCTCCCGACAACATTCTTCAAGTCCTCCCAACCGACGTCAGGACAATTCCATTGTGACTCCTGTCCAACACCAGGACGAGTCTTCCCCTGTGACCACACCACCTGTATCGCCATCTGCACGGACAAGGTTTGGTCATCCTCCTGCTCCACCTTGTGCACCAACAAACCTTCGATGGACATTTAACCCTCAGAGTGAAACTGTGGTGTTCCATCGCTTGCCAAAACCGGCTCCTGTCCCTTTCAAGCCATCCCTGCAACTCCAATTGCCCAAGGCCATTCACGAGGGCATTCTTACATTTGCGAAACACACTGCATATTCATCCCATCTTCCTTGCAAAATATCTTTCAGTCGAAATCAACGTGTCTTCTGCATCACCAAACGACATCGCGATGCCCTGAAGATCAAGATGTATCATTTGTATGCTAACATCTTGTCGATGAACTGGTTCTACGATACTATTGACTGAAAATTGCATCCGACTGTAACTTCCCCATCCAAAGTTAGTTGCCTTAGGCCATCTTCCTTGCTCGTTCTCCTACGGTATGGCGTTTTTTGCTCTCCCCCCAGCAAACAACGAGTCATTACAAGATCTACGCTTGATATGGCGTTCTACAATTTTCTCCACGAATTGCAGGTTGTCTCAACTCCCCAATGCTATTCATTCAACTTCTACAAGTTGGTGTACGACCAATACACACTGATCCAACCACTTCTACTATCCATCGCCTGATAACGAGCTTAACAATCCAATCCGTGCTCAAACGATGGGTAACCCTTCTACGATCAATCGATCGCCTTCGCTATCTACGATTCTGTGATTTGATCTACGACCAGACGGCTTCTACGACTTGATGTTTTGTTGGCCAGCCAATCGATACTCAAGCTATGTCTCGAACAATTTCTACGATTCATCCCGCAGTCAATCAATCACACCATTGATTTGATCCCTACGATATATTATAAATTGTCTTCTACAATCAGTTGCTTTCTATGATCGCATCTACAATGCAATTCATCTCTCCCACCAATATTTCATTCTTTGACGACAATGATGAACCACGATACCAACACACTTGCGTTTCTATCTACAATGACGTTCATTCAGTACACATCTCATCGAATATTTTGTTGGCCATCTGGTCAAGACTTAAGCTACGGATCAACTGATGTCTACGCTCCACCGTTATGTATTACCCTCAACCCATCGAATTACCTCATCACATCCGACGGTCGCTCATTGGTTACAGCGAGAAGACATTGCCGTTGAGCCTTCCTTCGGTCCTCCTGATCGCCCGCTCCGTCGTTCTTCATCAGTCATTTCGTCTATCACACCGGTTAATACAAGGAACGTTACGGACATCTACCAATAAGCGTTCCTTTGGTCCTCCCCTCGGTTAAATTCTTCTGTCCCGTTCTACGGCCCTTTCTTCGGTTCCTTCTTCGGGACATTCCTTCGGTCCTTTCACAGCTTATTACTTCGCAACAACCGTGGATAGTCCCGATGGTCTTTTTCCGTTAATTCTGTGCCTCCCGGTTAATTCTTTGTCTCCCTCCGGGCATCGTCCCTTCTACCGACGCCGTTTCTTCTTTTCTTCCCCTCCTGCTTGTGAATCAGGGGGTGTATCCACTGTCTCTACACACAGTTCTTCGATAATCCACAAGCGAGCATGGTCAACCACTTTAATTGGAACGCTATTGACCGGCATTCGATTTAAATTCAAGGGCAACAACCCATATGATGAACAATTAAACACCCTATTCCGATTCTCGGGCAAGCCCCTATGATGAACAATTGCATGCCGTCTACTCCCCGATAATGGATGATATCGACATGGAAAACTTATTTGTGGAGAATGCAGACGCCAAGGTGCTAGCCCCCCCCTTCATGATGCCCAACCTCCGCGGTAGTGTTGTCAACGCAATTACCTACTGCCAACTCCTCTCTCAATGCACCATCTCCTACGTCACATATACCGGTGCTACCAAGAAAGTCCGTGGACCCATCGACTTGGAAAAGGCTGCAAAGGCGTCGCTTACACACCACACGAACTCCACTACATCAACATCCAATTCTATGCTCACTTCTTCCTTCGCGCTACTACTTCGCTTTTGTGATATCATTCTTCAACGCGTCTGAACGACACAACCATCGGAACGACACAACCATTGGACTTCATTAGCATGGTGCCCCTTGACGTTTTCGATGCTTGATCTAATTCTACGATTCGACTGTGTTTGATGACTCCCTACGTCTTTCTTACCATTCACAACCATGGAATTCTATTGAACCATGGAAGTCACTTCCGTTTTGTCCCCGTGTTTGATTAAATCAATCCTTTGTTTCTACCCATTGCCCTCTCCTATGACGACCATTGAGGCCCCGCGCAAGGATTTTTTCTAAGTCTCGACCCAATCAATTTTCGGTATTCTCCTTGCACTCCTTCGGATCCATCATATTCCACGGCATCCAAGAATAATGACACGATCATCTCTTCACTGATCCTTTGACAGAGTTACGATCCAAAACACATCCTATCCTACGGCTTGGAGCAATCAATCTTCGGCGTTTGACAGCCGAATAATCGTTTGATTTCAGCACTCACTCACTCCGTGTTGAATCAAGGGGTGTGTCACCGGTTCATGTGACCCTACCACCACCAGCAGCTTCCCGCCATTTACTTGATATCCAGCATCGTCTCCCTACAACAATACCATTTCATCTTAATTTTGCTCCAAGGCTACAAGCAACTTCAACTATCGAGATCCCACTGAAAACAAATCAATGAACTGACTGATAATTCACCACTTCTCCACCAAGTGTCAAATCAAGGGGTGTGTTGCCGGTTCAGCCGACTTAACGCACTAAGAACGATTCTCGTGACTAAGTATCAAGACAACGATATGATTCAAAGCTTAATTGACATGCGAGCTAGACAAGATCTGATACAGAAGGAATCTACTAGTCAGCTTTGGACCCCGTTCTGCAATCCTTGACTTGATATTCTCCTTGGGTGCCTCCCAACCAATCCTGCATCTCCATCGATGTTTCATTCCGCACGGTCGTTTTCCCTCTTCTCCAATGACATGTCTCTAGACATCCCCACAATCTTCCAATTGAATTCTTTCCCACGCTTGGTATGGCATAATCGTTTGATCCGTTTTCTGCTGTTCTACGATTGATGGATTTCTATGATCCGTTTTCTACGATACAATCAATCCATTGCTCTCTCCTAAGATGATTATTGATCTCCTCTTCACAATTGTTCAATCATATCAGATAGCATGTCCCTTTGTTCTTTCTGCCGTCGATCCTGATTCCCCTATCTACGTTTCATTCCAAGAACCATCACTCGCCTTCTCCTAGGGTCAAACGATTGATCCAATCCCCTCAATCCTCTGCAACGATCAATCACGCATCGATCTCTCCCTCGACAAATCAATCACCTTCAGTTCGATGATCATCACATGAGCACAAATTCCGACCCTACGATTTGTCCCTATCTACGATCGCTTGTCGATGTTCCATTTCTCATCAGTAATCAACTCGTTTGATTCTTTTTGACAATTGAATTGAACCTAGGACTACATCCGATTTCAATATCAATTCCCGCGATCTCCGACTGAATTCTTTCCTACGCTTGATAATTCATTCTGGAACCGATAGATCTTCTTTTCTCCACATTTGGATCCCAGTTCAATCGATCCGCCTCCCCTCTCCATCAACGGTGAAGCGAGCAATTCTCTACGTTTGACTATCATGCTAGGATTGGCACTGATGAATCCCAGCATTTGTCCCCTTCATCGACATTTGACTCTGCAATCTCTTCTTCCCTTTGATATGATTCCACAATTGAATCTAGGACTATCTACGATCGAGCTTCTATGAATCGATTCGGATTCTCCAATCTACGTCGATATTTGATCTCCCCTCCATTGAGTCTCCACACAAGGATTTTTTCTCTGTCTCGATCCAATCGATTTTCGATATTCTCCTTGCATTCCTTCGGATCAATCCTATTCTACGACTATCTACGATCAAGTTTCCATACTTCGATTCTGATTCTCCTATCTCCTCTTGAAAGATATGAGTCCATCGATCTCTACGATTCTTTTTGTCCATCCCCAGTAGATACTCCAATCAATCGATTATCGATGTTCCATTTCTTCCTAAGATCAGCACCAACATTTGATTCTACGGTACAATTGTGAACGACAAGCCAATTCATCCTCTTGGACGACTATTTATCCAATCCGTGATATCCAAGACGCTTCATCCAAGCACATCTCCTCTTCCCTCCGATTTTGGATTCCACTATGACCAATTCCGTCGACTCAGTTGGTACTCAAGCTCAACCAATAATCTGTCTCGTCCCCAATCAATTGTCTTTCTACGACACTCAAAGCGTTTGATTCTACAATCCCTTGATTACAATTGGTAACTCTTCCACGATTCAATCCCTTCATCAGCGTTTGATATTTGTTTATGGAATTGATAGATCTTCTTCCTTCCAAGTCAGATATGAATCCCCTCCGACTCCATTCATTTCCAAGATCGGTCAATACCAATCGTATTGGATGCTGCTCACTCCACTTATACGATTGGATTCTCCAATCATATCGATTCCTACTGTCTCTTACGAGTTGATAATTCGTTACCCATCCAATCGATTCTGACTAACCTTCTCATCGGTTTCGCGCGACCATCACATACTCAAGCACCTCTCCTTCAATGCTACTCCGATTCTACAATTACAATCTTCCGATTCGGTATCCAAGCATACTTAAGTTTTCAGAGCTCTACAAGATGGAGAACTGACCTGTAATTCTACACTCCTTCACTAAGTGTTGAATCAAGGGGTGTGTTGTCGGTCAAAAATACTCGTACCGTACTTACGTACATTCTACAGCCGTTACATCCATTCTACACTTGAAAAGTTACTTATACTCCTCCAGAGATAAAAATGAATTCAAGTATCCAGACATTTAGGTCATATCATGTGTTCTCTGTCTTATGACGAATTACACATGATCGACGACCGGTTTAGACATCCCTACATACAACACTAACACAGGGATACCGGTTGAATACAGTAAAATACACAGTAAAAATAAGAGCGTCTCTCTGAGCTCACATCTCTTTAAATTTCAATTATCCAATACCTTACCGGTCGATTTTTAGAGGAACAACAACCGTTAGCAACGAGACGAGCCTTGTGTCTACCGTCGTGCTTGACAGCATATATCATGTGTACCTTGATCTGTTGGAACCCGGGAGGAATGGAGCTTGTCTTGTACACGCCTTTATCAATGAATGTATTGTATTCATTGAGCTTTTTCATTTCCAGATTGGTGGCATCTTCCCATTTGGTGTTTCCGTTAGCTTGATCAAATTGGAGGGCTTTTTTGTGGTTATGAGGTACTTTGAAGCCATATTGGTACTGTGGAGTGGTACGGAAAGAACGGAGTTTGGCTTGATGCATGAGTCGGTCAAGTTTCTTGGTTCGTCGTGCTAGGTTGGTGATTCGCTTGAGGCGTTTCCAACCCGGGAGGTCAAGCAAGTTGTTGTCTTTCCCATATTTTGCAACGGTGACAGGGTCATCAGCCGCAATGTTGGCTAGAGGTTCATATGTTCGTTCCATATTTTCCCATTCAATCCAAAGGTTATACTTGGAACCTTTGTATTGAGGGTGCTTGTTATCCAGCGGACCTTGATGTCCTAGGATGCGGCGAAATGACCAAAGTTTGCCGTCTTCTTGGGTTGAATCACGATGGATGTAATTCATGACATCATTGTATGCAATGATATTGTTAAGTTCATCATCAGAGTGTTTGCACTTGAACTTGATGAAGTCTTTGTTGCGTTCAAGACTGTCTTCTACATCAACGATGGTAAGACGCTTCTGAGTGCCGTCGGGGTTGGTTACAAGAAAGGATTGTCCTTGTAGATCGGCAATCGGGATGGAAGGGATGGTAATTGGTTGGCCATCATCGTCGAATTGTGCGTTGCCTTCTTTGTCGGTAACAACTACCTGTGATGGATCTACGGAAGGAGTAGCGGGGTTGATGTGTGGAGTTGTGACGTCACTAACATCAAAGTATGCTAGCTCCGGTGGATCAAAATCATCTTCAGTAAGGAGAACGCCATCGGGGTTCTTGCTGAAGATGTGTGTCATAGGAGGACCATCAAAACTCTCCCCATAGTTGTTAGGGAGTGGAGAAGGGGACCAGCTTGGGCTGTCATTGACCTTCTTATATAGAAAGCTCGGTAACGAGGGGTGGGCGGCTGGTTGAAGAATAGCTTGATTGTCAGATGCGGGAGGTGTTGTACCTGGTTGTGCTTTGGGTACAGATGGCGTGGTGTCATCGGCGGTGTCAGAATCAGCGGGTGAGACGCCAGGAGGGGGATTAACTGAGTTGCCCTGTTTTGTAGAATCTTCAATGGGGCTAGTCGTAGTGATATGCTCCCCATGTTTGAATGTTGGAGCGTCTCCAGTGGCGTATAATCGGGGCAAGGAATTCTTGGCTTTACACCATTTGATGAAACCATCATCAGTGAATAGGCCCGCGCGTTTGTTGCGGGACTCAGGCGTGAGAGCAGAGCGTACACCGGACCGGTCAAGTAACTTGTTGGTAACTGGATCCCAGATTCGGAAACAGAGTCCATTGCCAACATGTTCTGCAATGCCGACGAAGTGACCGAGACGTTTGGTAGACTGGGTACCGAAAGGGTAGTCATTGGTCTTGAAATAGACAGGTTCGAACCAGAAGAAACTGGTGTATGCGCTGATGTCGCCAAGTGTACCGGTAGCAATGAAGACCGGTTGTTTGTCTGACAGAGTAGGATCAGAAATAACATTGAGGAGTCCGGCAACGTATGTCATGCACAGCAGCCATAGATGTGGTGGTGTGCCTGTACGATCCATGACGCGATTGACAACGCGTTTGAACGTTTGATAGCGCCGTTCAAATTGGTTCTGGTGTTGATGGTAAGGTTCACTTTGCCAGAGTCCAATCCATAACATTTTGAGATAATCGGTGACCCTCTTACTAGATTGGTAGTTACCGTGGTCGCAAAGGAGGCGAATGGGCCTGCCCCATTTTCGAACAAAGTTCTGGAAACATGATAGAAAATCGCCGGTGGTACGCATTTCTTCAACATGTATGATATGTGACTTTCGGCCGATGAAGATCTGAGCAATATTGGAGCCGCCATCAATTGCTGGGACATCCGAATAGACAGCATCGGACATAACGTTGTCATTGAATGGTCGAACGTTCATGGCCGGTTGGGGGGAATGGAAACGTTTGAAAATGTTTCCATCAGGACTAACTGCTATCGAACCATATTGCGTTGAGTTTTCAAACGTAGCTTTGATGCGATCTGTGGAAACCCAACAGAAGAAAGGTTTCAGGGATAAGTAGTCATGTTCGTTGGGGTATCGCTCACGGGGCGTAGCTGCAATACGTGTAGTATCACTAGCAGTACAGTCCGTTGGAAACGCAGTGACTGTCCCAGAGATTTGAGGGGAAGTGCAGCATGTGAGGCGTTCCTGGTGAATGTAGTCGGTAGGAGTAAGCCAGAATGAGCAATCACTGGTTCCATGATCATCAATAGGGATAAAGGGAGACCGAGTGGAATGGCTGGAATACGAACTGAGAGATGTGACCGTGGAAGAGCCAGGGGATACAGAGATATCCAATCCTTCAAGGCAACGTGGCTTTTGCACTGATTGTTGTATCAAGAACAGATGGGTCCCAATGCTTATCTGATGTCATGATAACATGTGGGAGTGTGTCAAACTCAATAGTCGTGTACTTTCGCATTGCAAGGTATGGTAAACCATGCCGGATGCTAAGGGGCAGTGCATATCCATCGGAGGTGGTGATTACCTGTCCACCACCCGTTTTGATGGATGTGTCATTGACAGTGGAAAAATATGCTTCCATCTGGCCGGAGGACAAGATAGACAGGTGTCGTCCCGTATATGCACATTCATTGAAAATGAGGATGACAGGACCTCTATTCGATATAGAGTAAGCTCCGCATGTAGCAATGGGAATATTTTGTACCTGATGATTGTTAATGCCTGTGACATTGACATATCGTGGTGGGATATCATTGGAGATGATGCATGCATCATTGCCGATGATGCAACCATTTGCACCGCGATCGACCATGGCGAAACCGGGATTAGTGATCGTAGCTTTGTGTGCACAATATGTGTACAATGTTACTTGACTATCGTGTGAAAAGGTCAGATCATCATCGGGATTATACCACTGATGGAAATTGGCGGAATAAGAGGATGTTCCCACAGGTATTTGGGTGTCACCGTCCTTTTTGTACCAAATGTCAGGGTTTTCGGAGAGGAATCGAGCGGGATGCGCGGGTGACACGGAAGCCTTGAGGGGTCTTTGGTCCTTGGAGGAAGAGGTTTTAGACTTGTATACACCTAAGGATGCATGGAAAACAGCTCTACGGTCATTTTCTACAGCGGGATGTAGGTCTGCTCCGGAATTGACATGTTCATCTTTGTTCGAAGTATCATCTTCTAGGAATGAGACAGACTGTCCATGTTGGTATGCTTTCCGGGTGATGGGCTTGACATTGTTAGGGTCAGGTTGATCCTTTGAGAGCAAATCTTGTCGTAACGATGCGACCACGATTTTCTTGCCTTCCGGAGAAAAGTTTAGCCAACTCTTCATGTCCTGACGCAACAGGGCCTTCCATATGTTTGTGGGCAGGCGCGTGGTAGGGTCAGGTGCACGTCCAGCCTTGAATACCGCATAGTCTTGATAGTCTCCTTCGAATTCGATAGGGAGAGCATAGTCGTCATGGTTTTGACTTTGTCCAGATGAGAAGTTGTGAACATGTGCACATACAGTTGACTTAGGAGCCGACATCGCGGACTGGGAATCGAGTCGAGTTGCTTCGAGTAGGAGCGTGATTTTAAGTTTGTGAATAGCAGCTGCTTCAGCGATTGCATCTGTCACGGTGCTATTCGTCCCACCTGGGTCCTTGACTTTGGCAAACTGTTCACTTAGCTGAAAGCTGGAATAGCATGCCTGAAATAATGCTGATTTTGCAGTATGGTACTCAAGGGGCTTGTTGGGAGGACGGAGCTTGTTGAGGTGATTTAATTCATCAAACCAATGTGTAATGAATTTCACTTTGGATTCTTTCCAATTGCTGAGATTCAACTTTAGCAACGCTTGTAATTGAGTCGAATTGTCATATACCTTGGCTTTCGATTCGCTGTGAAGGTTTACGAAATCAAAGTATGCTTGACGTCCATTACGTGTGGTAGAATGGCTGTGTACACACGATGCGGATAGATCGCTTTTGAAGACTTCCAACATTAGTACCCAGAAGAAGGCACACTGTTTAACAAAAAGGTCACGTGTATAACCTTGAAGCGCAGCTGGAGGCCAGGTTTCATCAAGGAATGTTTCTGTGTCGATGTCGTATGCCTCGAGTTTAGCTTTGAAACCTACGAGCCAATGTTCGAATCTTGAGTCATTCGTGAGGGGCGTAAAGGACTTTTCATCCCGTGCTTTTTGGCACCAAGATTTGTACTTTACCTGCTGAGGTGTCTTTTTATTACTTCCTGGCGGAGGAGGTGGAGGGTTCAGAGCAGATTCGGTCTGCATACGGATGGCACGTTCCAAACAGAACTTTCTGAATTCTTCATACGGATATGACTTTACATCTTTCCAGTCCTTCTCGTCTTCTTGTAGTTTGATAGAGAACTCCGCAAGTGCCTCTATGATCCGTTGGATGGATCGATGGATATGTGTTGGTAGTCCTCCTTCAGTGTAGGTAATCTCGCGGGCAAAATTCGGTTCGATAAGTGCGTCGAGAAATGCCAACCATTCGCATAATCCTCCTTCCTTGAGAGCTAAACACAGGGTGTTATTTGCTTCCTTTGTTACACGGAATAGAGATATAAGTATCAGCTTCATATCAGCATCAAAACTAGGAAAATGGTTGACAGCAGTGGCTTCGACATCACCCGTGCTGTTTCCGCCCCCAAATAGATTGGCGGGCATGTTCGGCATGTTCGGCATTTGTGTTGGTTCCGATCCTTCGACGGACTCGCGCGGTGAATGAGAATGAGAACTGCTTTGTGTACGATGTGTGATTGGCATATGCCAGCGTAGGGATTGTATTCAATTCCGTTCCTGTTCCTTTTGTTTGCAAGCCTTCTGGAGCTTGCGACTGTTAATCTATTATTTTCCTTCTGAATCTGGTCCGTTGAGAGTCTGATTCAAAGGGTTCTGAAGAACAGCAACGCTGCGTTAGTGTGTTAGTAGACGAACAATTGTACTCTACGCGTGACAATTGTGGTTGGATACTTTCGGCAACGGATTATCAGACTACAGGCGAGACTATGGAAACGCCAGATCTCTTCTTACTGTGAACTTATTCAGATACAGCGAGACAGACCTTAGTATTGTAGATTACAGATAGTTGGTAGCAACTAGTGTGAATTTTGGGATATAAATCAGTTGAATGTTAAAAGTATGAGATAAAGTGAAATCTTGCCGAAATGCAAGATATCTCTTTTATTGAGATGAATACGTTGCAACTGCTGTTGCGTAGTGATGAGATTACTCGCTGATTATTTCCGCACATGCATTGGTCGTTGACCGTATATATCTGTATGCATATATATATATATATATTGTGTGAGAACCACACGCCAACGGTTTTCTTCTCTTGTTCCGTTAGGAAGACTTCATGATATGTTTATCATTAAGATCAGGAATTGCTCCCGTAGCTCGTGTGATATTTTATGAAATCAGAGTTTGCTCACCGAAGAACAATGGCAATTTTATAAAACAGAGATTGCTCACCGTCAATGCGCGATGGGAATCGATGCACCGTGGGAATCGATATGTCGTGGGAATTGATTACTTTGGTTGATACGGGACTCATTGATTCATACGAATAGGATATCTACCATCTGGTAGCTTTGGTACTTCTGGTCACGAAAGGAATTTAATATACACCAGTAGCTTTCTACACCATTTTTGTACTAGATAATTTCTGGTAACGCATTTGTGTAGCATCCTACGACTGTAGCTTTCTACACAATGTTTGCACTAGATAATTTCTGGTATTGAATTTGTGTAGATTTCTACTACAGTAGCTTTCTGCACCATTTTCGTACTAGATAATTTCTGTTAACACATTTGTGTAGCATCCTACGACAGTAGCTTTCTACACAATGTTCGTACTAGATAATTTCTGGTATTGAATTTGCGTATCTTTCTACAACAGTAGCTTTCTACACCATTTTCGTGCTAGATAATTTCTGTTAAAGAATTTGCGTAGCATTCTACGAAAGTAGCTTTCTACACAATTTTTGCATTACTAGATAATTTCTAGAAATGAATTTCCGTAGCATTCTACGACAGTAGCTTTCTACACAATTTTCGTAGTTGATAATTTCCGGTAAGGAATTTGCGTAGATATCTACAGCAGTAGATTCCTACACAATTTTTGTACTAGATAATTTCTGGTAACGAATTTGCGTAGAAATCTACAGCAGTACCTTCCTACACGATTTCACCACCATTATCCCTTTTTTCCTTTTCTTGGAACGGCATTCCAAAAAATGCTATTTTTGTAGATATGTGTCCAGGTGTATTATGATAGTAGTAGTAGTAGTAATGTAGGTATGATAGTAATGTCTTCTGTTGGGGTGGTGAAACGTTTTTTTGTACAATTCATGTCAACAATCATGGAACGGCGTTTCAGAATTCTCTAACCGGAACAGCATTGCAGGCTTTGTTGTGTTCGAAGCATGTTTAAATTTGAAATCTCAAAATAAATGTTACTGGGTGTTAAAGAAGTGGTTGGAAAATCTCAAATTTGCAATTACAAATTAGAAAATCAGATATTTTTAGTGATTAGTCCATGAATATTGTTCCTGTTGTGGATAAGATGAATCATGAAAGAAACAGAAGTGAATTATCTTTGATAGTTTGTGTGTCACAAACTAATGAGTGCATTTGGGTACCGGATTTGGAGGAAAAATACACACTAATTTGCAATTAGAAATTAGAAAATCAGATATTTTTGGTGATTGGTCAATGAAGAATATTGTTCCTGTAATGGATAAGATGAATCATGAAAGAAACAGAAGTGAGTTATCTTTGATAGTTTGTGTGTCACCACCTTATGAGTGAATTTGGGTATTGGATTTGGAGGAAAAATACACACTAGTTTGCAATTAGAAATTAGAAAATCAGATATTTTTGGTGATTGGTCAATGAATAGTGTTCATATTATGGATAAGATGAATCATGAAAGAAACAGAAGTGAGTTTTGTGTGATAGTTTGTGTGTCACAAACTAATGAGTGCATTTGGGTACTGGATTTGGAGGAAAAATACACACTAATTTGCAATTAAAAATTAGAAAATCAGATATTTTTGGGGATTAGTCAATGAATATTGTTCCTGTAATGGATAAGATGAATCATGAAAGAAACAGAAGTGAGTTATCTTTGATAGTTTGTGTGTCACCACCTAATGAGTGCATTTGGGTACTGGATTTGGAGGAAAAATACACACTAATTTGCAATTAGAAATTAGAAAATCAGATATTTTGGGTGATTAGTCAATGAATATTGTTCCTGTAATGGATAAGATGAATCATGAAACAAACAGAAGTGAGTTATATGTGATGTTTGGTGTGTCACAAACTAATGAGTGCATTTGGGTACTGGATTTGGAGGAAAAATACACACTAATTTGCAATTAAAAATTAGAAAATCAGATATTTTCAGTGATCGGTCAATGAATATTGTTCATATTATGGATAAGATGAAAGATGAAAGATGAAAGATGAAAGAAACAGAAGTGAGTTATATGTGATGGTTGGTGTGTCACAAACTAATGAGTGCATTTGGGTACTGGATTTGGAGGAAAAATATTGGGTAATGACTCTCAAAGTTTTTGGTGCCGTGCATGAATATATTTCTCATGACTCATCTGATGCATATTGGGAACAACATTGCCACACATAATGCTGAAAATGTTGTGGTTTGTGTCTCCAAATGACACACAAGAGGGTATTTTTGTTGCAAATCCAGGGGACAAACTGCTTTATTGGGTAATGACTTACAAAGTATCCGGTCCAGGCCATGAATAATTTTTTCATGACTCCTATGATGCATATTGGTAACAATATTGCCCCACAGATTGCTGAAACTGTTGTGATTTGTCTCTCTAAATGGCACACAAGAGAATATTATTGGTGCAAATCCAGGGCACAAAATGACTTATTGGGTAATGACAGGCAAAGTATGAGGTCAAGTCCATAATAGGAAGAACATTTACTTTGTATAATCCAATCACCAAAAACGTACTTTAATGAGTGTCAAATGAAAATAATTCATAAGTTGTTTAATTGAAATGGAGGGGCTGTTTTTTAATTATTCTCAGACAAAAAAAGGGTGCGGATATTACCAGTACTACTACTAGTTGTAGCTAATATTGCATGCAAAAAGGTACATAGTTGGGTACTGTGCAAAAAGTGTACGTAGGTAGGTACCATACTGACCCAAGGGAGTTTCAAACCACTGACTGGCTACCAGATTCTACAGATGGGTTGGGGATTTAGATACATAACCTTTGTGTAATCACAATTTCCTGTTTGAAAAAATATGGCGCGGGAGGGATGTTGTGCACTCGTACATGCTTTACTTATATAGAAAATAAAGGCCGTGCACAAGCCAGGCACATGAGAGAAGTCAGGGTGCATAGCACACACAACACACACACAAAACCACACACACATGAAAAACTGTATACACACGGAACCACCACACAAAACACAACACATGCTTCTTGGTTGGCACAGTTTTTTTTGAAGCAGGGAAAATGAATGTTGTCTGACAGTCACGAACAACGGAACAATCGAACAACCGAACAACAAAGAAGAAACACTAGTCAGTGACAATAACAGCAATTTGTTGGAGATTCTATTTGTTTCTGATCTTTCTTTCTTTTATTTTTATTTTTATTGAAATGGAACAACAATCAAACAAACCAACGAGGGAAAGAACGACACTCAAGATGGAACAACGAATTAAAAAAAAAGGAATGACAGAATGGAACAACAGAACAACAGCAGTGAGTGACAATGACGGCAATTTGTTGGAGATACTATTTGTTTCTGATCTTTATTTCTTTCATTTTTATTTTTATTGAAACATAACAACAATCAAACAAACCAACAAAGGAAAGGAGGGCACTTAAAACAGAACAACCAATGAAACAGAACAGAACAATGGAACGGAACAATGGGATAACAGAACGACAGAATGGAACAACAGAAAAGTTCACACAAAAAAAATTGTACACACACGGAAAACTGTACATACCCCAAATCAAAACCACACAAAAAGCAACACATCCTTCTTGGTTGGCATGGTATTTAAAAAATGAAAAGCACGGAAAGAACGGATCGGCAATGAAAGAAAACAGTGAGAAACACTAGTGAGTGACAATGACAGCAATTTGTTGGAGATTCTATTTGCTTCTGATCTTTCTTTCTCTTATTTTTATTCTTCAGGAACAACAAACCAACAAAAGGACATAAGAAGGATGAAGGGATGAAACGGAATGACAAAATGGAACAATCAAACGGAACAGAACAGCGGAGCGAGGCAAGAAGTGTTCACTAGATTATCCCTTAATTGGATTGACTTTGTACGCGGATTCGCGTACGACTTTTTTCCGAATTTTTTGAGTTTTTTTTGGTACCCGATGACACGATCGTCGTCCGATTTCTTGCAAGTGGAGTCAATAAAAGGGCATCATTCTCAACTAAAGTAACAATCTATCACTCATACTAGTGTGAAATAACACAGAGAAGGGGTTTTTATTACTTAAGTTGGGTATTTTTGGCTAATTTTGGCAGAAATCGGCAGATTTTCATACATCGGGTCCAGTTCGTCGTCGTCGTCGTCATCATCATCATCGCCCCCACCTAGAAAACACCAAAGACTCCAACAATATCCCGCACCGTTTTCACACAAATAACAAGGAATGGTGAATTTGAAGCAATATTTGCTGTCGTCGAGGTCAAGGCAGGTTGTTGCAGCAATTGAATCATGATTTTTGAACATAAAATTTTTTGCAATCGTTGTCGTCGTCACCCCCACCTAGAAAACACCAAAGACTCCAACAAAATCCCACGCCGTTTCCACACAAATAGAAAGGAGTGGTGAATTTGAACCAATACTTGCTGTCGTCGAGGTCAAGGTTTTGTTCGCAATCCGCATCCGCATCAACCGTTGGATGGCAAGAACAAGAACAAGAACAACAGCAACAGCAACAACAACAGCAGCAAAGACGACGGCGACGACGATAACAGCAACTCCATCAACAGCAACGCCACCGGCAGCTACTACTTCTTCTTTTGTCTCTTTGCTTCCTTTTCATAGTTATTCTTCAGCATCACCTTCTGGGATAAGAGATTGGCGGCCCGGTGGAAAGTACCATAACAATCGATACACAAGTGGACATTGCATGTTGCACATCTCATGAGATCGCCCTCCTCCCTTAGTCCAAGCCAGCCATGCATGGCACACTTAGTCCTTCTCTTGGTTCAAAAAGGGAAGTGGTCTAGGCACCTATTCAACCTGCAGCTTAGAAGTCCCCCATCTGCAAGTGCTTTGTCATTCACTCTAACAGACTTGAAGCTTCCGTCTTCCCCACTTGCGGATCCACATGCTGATGCGGATGGGCTTGATAAAGGAGACACACCACCACTAACACTGCCCGAAGTAGATGCAATGAAGAACATTCTAGCCTCGGCTTCTGTGTCAACAGCATCAGGGTTCACCCAGTACTCCCCAACAGCCCGTCTGAAATCATAGTGAACGGCGTACCGAGGCGTCTTCACTCCTGCTTCCTTGCAGACAGTCAAGTACAGCTTGTAGGCGTTTGTCAAGAGCACTCCATGAGACCAAAACATAACAGACCACCACCACTTTCGATTCCGGACCCACCTATCCAACCTGTACACTCCTCTCAGCTGATCAGCAATATCGACGTCCCCCATTCCATTATTGTAAGTATCCAGTTGGTTGAGACGCAGGAACTTCATCTTCTCCTTTTGGTCAGTGTCGACATTGTAAACTACTTTTTCTTTCTCCACCCATTCAATCACACTAGTAGCCATACTCAAATAATGGACTGGCTTTGTGTCATAGACACTGGAAGCAATGAGAAATGCACACTCTGGATCACCTTCAAGGACAGCAGCTTTCACAGTTCCGCGCACTGCCCGCTGAGCGTGTATGTTCTTCAGCTCCTGTTGAAACACACAGTCAGGGATGCCACGATTTGCTTTGCGCGCTACTCCATGACACAGGACTCGTTTTGAATGCCTAAAGGCAGCCTTGCAGAACATAACTGAGTTGTAGAGGTTGTCCATTCCAACATGATGATGCTCATCCTTGAGGGAGTCAAACAGCCACATGGTACGCAAATGAAGAGGTGAAAGCCCCATGTCAAGATACTTTTTTGGAGCCGGATCATTCCTCATGTAGACTTGGTAACAATATCCGTCGTCACAGAGGGCATCAGCTTGGAAGCCATCACCCTCCCTCTTGTATGTGATTCGACGTTTATCAATGTGTTGACCCTTAAAGCGCATAGTCATTTCATCCACTGCAAGACCTCGGGATAGCATCCAGGCGCGCGGGCACTGCAAATTCATCCACTTAATCAACGGACGGATCTTCCAGTTTGGATAATCCTTCCTTGGGGGATTTGGTATTTGCGGATCTTGGCAAGCAAGAAAAGCCTTGAAGTGCCTGTGTCGCCGCTGGGGATTGCCACTAAGATTGCCATCCATATCCCTGGTTGTAAAGGAGCTGTGGATGAAGTCATTGCCAGCAATACGGTCGGCGTTTGTGGATCAAAGCTTGTAGTCCACTCTTGCTGTAGGGCATAGACCATGTAGGATGTAAAGGCCAAAGAATTGCCGTATTTCCTTAGTTCCAAATGGTTTGAAGTCTTTGTAACACTTGTTGCCGGCGCCAGCAATGGAAGCCTTCCAGTTTTTCCATAGCTTTATTCGTTCAAAGCTGAACAGATCCCCATCCTTCTCCTTGGGGTCGTCGCAAAGAGGGAGGAATGCATCTACAAACTCCCACGGGTGGGACTTTGCAGAGAGCTTGTGCTTCTTCAGGAACTTGGGATCAGCTGATCCTGTCTTTCGCGGTGTAGACTTGGTCACTGGCTTACCATCTGCACCCATGCGAATGCTTCCACAGCGGTCAAATTCATACTCTGTCTTCATTCCTTTGAATTCGGGAATATCAAACACCTCTGCAAAGTTGTACTTCTTGGGAATGGGGGCTAGCCTCCCCTCAGCTTCTGATATGGTGGGAGCTCTTGCAATCCTGAACGTTGGATTTGCAGGCTCTGGGACAACCACAGCCTCTGGATGGAGCTCTCGCCAGTACACTGTATCAGGGAATAGTTGCATGACATTACGATGGCGTGTTGTTGTTGTTGTTGTCCCGCGTCCGCGTCGGGGCCTGCTTGCACCATTTCTTGCTTCCTCCATGGTATCAAATCGCTTGATGTTCTGGTCTATTGCTTTGGTTAATCGACTCACCAACACTGCTTTATTGCCAGAGGTTGGCTGTCTCCTAAGCTTGAGCTCCTGTCGGAGCCAAACAACAGATTTTGTTTGCAAATTTTCGTCGCCGTCGTCGTCGTCCCCTTCCTCCTCCTGCTCCTGCTCCTCTGCTGAAGACGAATCCTCCTCTTCATTCGAAGACGAATTCTCCTTGTCCTCCTCAGCGACTGCTGTTGCTGCTGCAGCGTCGGGACCAAAGTGGAAGCTTTGTTCAGATTCTTCCCTATGCTGATCCCCCTCGGCCCAAATTGCATCCAAAAATGGACCTTTTTCCCCATCACTATCATAGCCATCAGAAAACCTAGATTCATGCGGAGTGAAGTTCTGAAGGACCCTAAGCCTAGGGCTATCCCTAAGCTCAATCTCTGGGCACTCGGTAGGGTCTTGTGTGCCATTTTGGGCTGCTGGGGGGGAATCCCCATCTGTTTCGGCCTTTCCTCGCATGATGGAACGATTCTGAATTAGGAAATCAGTCCGAATTTCCTTGGTTTTAAGCCGAATCAGTCCGCTCTTCTACTGGATTGTAGCTCTGTTGATGACGGTGATGGCGATGTGCTTGGATCCTGGATTGGTGGAGTGTAGCGGCCGGTCATAATTTTTTCCCATGGTGATAAGAAATTTTGAGTTTGTACGGATGCTCGAAAAAAAACAAGTGTAATGGAGCTTCGACTGCCGATAGCTCAGCCAAAATACCAAGTAGGGACCTGGGACAAAGTGTTTTCTAAGCCAGTTTTTTACGAGAAATAAGAATATGAAGTCGGATTTGAAATCCGACAGAGTTAAGACTTTCATTCGGCCCCTCAAAAAAGAGCGATTTGTACAGCTGTACGCGTCCGATCCAATAAAGGGATAGAAGAAGGTACAAATGTTAAGAGAAGATCCGGAAACGGGTAAAAATTTGGAGAAAATGATGCTGGAAAGATTCAAGTCAGATAAAAACCCTAATGTATCAAAAGATGGTGGCACTATTGCCAGTAGTCTTGCTGAAGAGGAAAATGAGGATGACAACTATATTGATCCTGTATTGATGCAATTGCTTGGCCAATTGGAGGAAGAATCGTTAGTGTTCATTGTGTAAGTCCAGCATTCACTAATTTGACGCAGGTTGGTTCACACCTACGACAGGGGTAAATCTTCGGGGAGAGTGATTAGGGTAAAAGGTACATATCTTACATACATTGCATGCCATGGTTGCAAATAGTAGATTGTGTGACACAAATGACTAAAATGTACGGAAAGAAGTACTCGTACCTATCATACATATTTTGCATATAATACTACTAGACAAATTTTTGACCCAAATACTTCAACTGTAGTGGTAGGTAGTCGCAAGCGATGGTGTTAAATTGTAAGGGTAGTGTGTCGCAAGCAATGGAGATACATTTTAAGGGTTGTATGTTGCGAGCACTAATGTTAAATTCTACTGGTTGTGTGTCGCGAGCAATGGAGATAAATTTTAAGGGTAGTGTGTCACAAGCCCAATTATTAAATTATAAGGGTAGTGTGTCACGAGCAATGGAGATACATGTTAAGGGTTATGTGCCGCGAGCACTAATGTTAAATTTTACTGGTTGTGAGTCATGACCTTGCGTATTTAATTTTAGTAGGTGTGATTCGCGAACATACGGGTAGGTTCTATTAAAAATTAATAATAATTATTCATGACCCAAGGAAAAAAATAATCGCTAACCAGGGATTGAGAGTTAGGAAAATGGGCTTGATACAAAGCTACCGAATCACAGGGGGGGCTTGGAAAAGGGTCGCGGGACCGTTATCGGACGTAGTAGTAGTACTAGAACTACAGAATGGAAAAAATAGTGTTGTAAGATTGGGTCATTCCCGAAAACACAGAATATCTGTGTCACATGGCATCGATGTGTGTATTCGGGAATGAAAATTGTTGACACAGATATCTGTGCGCTAAAAACTCTTCCCATATTAATGCTCATTTTTGGAATAAGGAATTTGACCAAGTAACAGAGATACGAATATTTCAACGTGTCTTAGAATCAAACGCAACTCCGGTAAAAACTATTTCACTTAACACCACAAATAAACAGGTTAGGAGATATGTACCGAGACATTATTAAAGACCGGATCAATAAGTAAACACTTGGATCCCTTATATGCATTCAAAACGGTAATGTGAGTAAAAAAGCGGAAAACTGAGTAACAAAACACACACAATCGTGCACGACCTAAATTACACAGATATTCTGTGTTTTCGGGAATGACCCATTATGATGCACTACTCGTACCGGTACTAGTATTATTATTTATTTTTTGTGTACACGTACGGTACTACAAAGTTTCTTCACGGCGAAAAGAGTCCACTCAACAAGAGCTAGCAAACAAAGAATACTTGATCAAGCTCCTGGTACTGAAGTGGAAGGAAACGATGACGATGCATCATCGGCACATGTGCATCCGACGACAAATAAGCCGGACTACGACAATCACCTACCTCGTTCGAACACAACGAATAATAATGTTACCCGGTATTGTGTCACATACGAACAAGCTAATCCAATGTTAGCGTCTATGGTTGAGAAAGGAAATTTGCTAAGTTTTTACTAAAGATACTTTCTAAGTGCATTATTCTTTTTCTTACTGTAGTCTTCCTCCAACAAGAGTTTCTATGCTCAATATATACCTTGTTCCGATGAGAAAGCAGTTCGTGTTATGGATTATCCATTAAGGGATAGAAAAATAGAAGAAAACAAATTGAACGTTAATTTGTCTCATCGGTTCATCATACGAACGCTTCGCAAGCATGTATCAACCTGTCGGCTCGAGCTTTCAACCGACTCCAGAATTTGATTCACGCGACTATACTCCTGGTGATGGCAACTGTCGTTCTTCATTGATTGGATAGGAATAGATAGGGACTTTCTGGTCCTGTTGCTGCGTGCCATACTGGCGGATAACTTTCGAACTGTATCGAGGTACATCTCGTCCATACCTTCGGCACAAGGAAGTTGCATGTCTTGCTGACGAGGTCGAGGCATGTTCCCCGTGTCAATGAGGTCCGTCATCATCTTGCGCATTTGCTGAAAGGCTGGTCGGGTGGATGCCGATGACATGGAAAAACTGGTGTTGAATAGTGGCGGCGCTGGCATAGGGTGCGCGACGCACGTAGGAGAATCTGTGTAGTCTTGAAGACATTCGTAGGTCAGAGAACATGAAAGGGACTCCTTGCTTGTGACAGGCGACGAATAGTTTGGGACGATGTCATCTTCATGGCTCATCATGTGGATATCATCATCGGCGAGGGGAGTGCTGGTAGTTGTGCTCTTGTTGAGGAATTCATCGACGTCGCTAAGGGCAGAGTACGGCTCAACGTAATCGCGAGAGTGCTCATCGTCCTCGATGTCCATGAGATCATCAAATGAGATTTCGCTGTCATCGTTCGAATCAGCCGCGGCCTCCAAGTCGCCAAACAAATCGTCGTTTCCAAACGGGAGGAAGAATGCTTGTTCGTCAAAGCCGCCTTGATCTCGATCGTTGTTGACGATATTCGAGGATGACGAAGAAACAACACGTTCGGGAGTGGTGGAAGCTCGATCGACACAGTCGTTGTTCAACGCGTTGATTCGTTCGAAATAAAAGATCCCTCCTTCGTTGTTGTTGGCAGAATGAGAAGCATTGAGAGTGGCCGAATTCGTTCTGGAACTCGGCGAATCGGAATCTGAACCGAAAGCTTGTGGTTTCTTGGTAGATGCAATTCTTTCAAACCGCCAGTTGGAGATCCATTCCTTCTCGGATCCCAGTGGCGATGTAGCGTCGCCTAGCGCTGCTTGTGCTGACTTTTCTTGTTGATCCTGATCGGTGGCGATCTCGGGTTGACCATGCGTCGGTGTTTGCGAAGACAACATTCTATTCAACCAATGGCGTTGTTTTTCAACGAGACTTTCGAAACACAGTGCTGCTTGAGGAGGGTTACGCTGTTGGGACATGGTGACAGATAATATTAAAAGGAACTGTGGCACGTGGTTAAACCCTTGGCACACAGTGCTGGATAAAGCAAAAGGTTTGGTATTACGAAGTTTTACGAAGTACAAAGTAGTAATTAGTATGGAATAAATTATGACAAAAATGCTCTTGGCGCATGAAAAGTTAAAAGCAGAAAGGTTCCGGTGATAAAAAAGCACATCCATTTTGTGTATCCGACCGAGTACAGGTACGAGTACCGTACCGTACCGGGTTTCTCCCGTTGGATAATGTTGAGCCCATATTTTTTCATACCTGAATTACCCGCGATCTTACGCGTACAATATATAATTTAGGACTTCGGTAGATAGAAGAACGGAATTTTCTTGTTTGCTTGGAGGAGTGATCCTTCTGCTTCCTGAAGATATCAAAGAACATTGGATCTTGGAGATCGCGAAAACATACTCTAGGACGTACCCCGGTACTCCATAATAATACGGTATCATAATTACTGTCGGAAAGCCCTGTCGGGATTTTCGTAACTACGGGTTTACGTACGGTATTTGGGCACGAGTAATCTCAATTGCACGAGGACATAATTCAATTGCATCGTCAGTGGCGATTGTACGGAGATGGGCGATTGTGTTCCACGTCTTCGCGGCAAAGCGATCTCGGTCATGCCTAATCAATTTCACGAATAGCTACCCATAAATTTAAATCGCTCAATGTTTTCAAACATTGAGAGTCTTGAATGAAAATAAGGCGAACCGTACAAAATTATATAACCGTATGATAAACTATGCAATAGTGTAAAGCGTTGTATAATGCGCAAGGACTTTTAGGATGTTACACCAAATTGCTAAAAAGCTCGCAATACTACTTATGTGAGGGAAATAATAAAATACTATAACAAAATAGTCCAGAGCAACGTTTCAAATGGCGGGTTACATTCTTTAGGTCATACAAATTGGAAATCGGTACAGAGCCAGTACGGGTTCCAGGTAGGAAGGAACCATAAGTAATTGTTTTTGTTACATCTTGTCATGAAATCTTCGTATTCTTTACAGCCTACGGTAGGTAACGATTGTATGTTTAAGAGAACAAATATTTAAGAGACTATCCACCATACAAAATATGAGCAATAATCATAAAGAATATAATGGGTCATGAATATTCTCTCTGTAAGCAATCTAACGGGTTCGTACCGTAGGTCACGATTTTGAGTTGAGCGCCAATAAGAAACAATGTCTTGTATTTCAGGGCAGGTTTTCTATTTGTACCCGTACCGGTACAAAACGCGATGAGCGATGATCATAGATGAAGGGGTCAGCATAGATCTGCCCTTGGACAAACTCGAAATTTCGTACGAGCTACGTACTATCCCACCCCCACTACTCATACCGTAACTCTACCTCATGGCGCGATGATTGATGCGAAGAAACGATGATCATACGGCATTACGAGTACGAACTTGTACTGACAATACAGTACGAAGTAATTTTTTACCGATTGTACTGATGTTGTACGGTACTGTAATATATACGGTATGAACGGGAACTTCACGTTGAGGTTCCACTGTCGAGTAAGGACCGCATGGTACCGGTACCGGCACTTGTACTCGGCAATGTTTGGCTACCAATTCATGTTGATGAAAGCTACCGGTACCGGTACGTCACAATAACATTACGATAGTCAGAAATCTTCCAACATACTCGTAAAATTACTTCTTAATTATGTTCTACGGTATTCCTTCCAACATACAATTTGCCCGATAAGTACGCACGCAAGCGTACTTCTACTTCCGTCCTTTAGTGAAATGAATCTTTGGGATGAATACGAAACCGCATTTTCCCGCAAGCCGGGGAATATGCAATAATGTTCTCAGATAATTCGTGCCGTCTGTACAAGAACTACTCCGGTGTAATAATAATAATAATAATAATACTTCGTAGTACCGTACATATCCGTTTCCCATTCCATGGATTGTCTTTTCATTCCACCGGGTGGAACATCGCGAAAGACACATACGCTATATATATATATATATATAGTGGCACCGAAGTTGTCGAATGTCTTTGGTTGTCTTTTCATTCCACCGGACTTGGGGTGGATACCGCACCCCATCGTTCCACCCATGGAATATCGCGAAAGACACATACGCTATATATATATATATATATATCTAGTAGCACCGAAGTTGTCGAATGTCTTTGGTTTGGAGACGACATACTATCAATAGACTATCGATCAATCTGAATCGGAAATTCTGGTCGCCACGCAGCTCTCTATACTATTACAAACCATCGTTTCTTGTCCGCGTTGATTGCATCTCGTCACTGGTGATCGCCCATGCTTACTTTCATAGACGCGTCGTAGAGTGGTTGCTTTGAGTTGGGAAGACGACACTAGAATACAAATTCTGTTTGTTTTGGGAAAGGCGCATAGTTTCCCAAACGCGTGTTTTCGATCGGATGATCGCATCATCTCTTTCATATTGGTCCGATGTCTTTGGTTTTGCGTACGGTACTTATACCGTACATCATTCGCTTCCGTTGCATTCTGGAGCAAATTTTACCACAGAATATTTCGGTCGACTATTGAATAGAGGGACCGATACCGATTCATTAGAATATAAGCAAAATTGTCGATTGGTTTCGTTTGTTGCTTGCTTCATTGCCCACGTTTTTGTTTGTTTCCGCTTCCCTACGGTACTCGAAAGAAAGACGGGCGAAGGGAAGAGGGTTCAGAATGGTATTCATCGCACTTGCTACAAGAAGGGCCCAGTCCTTGGTGGCAATACCTAACGGCAGAAACACACATGTCGATCACGAGCATGGTGAAATCTTCTGTACCTCTACCGCAATAGTCGTTGTTTTGTGGTGCCGACCGGATGGCAAAAGTTGGCAGTGATTTTTTCGTATTTCTACAACTCCGTGGTTGCTGCATCTTCGCCACCATCCCAACCGCCTAAGTGGATAGCCAGACTCACGACGACGGAGGCAAAGATCGTGGACACCAACACCAGGAATGGAATCCGCATCGACGCGGCCAGCAGACCCAGTGGATAGGCCTCGGGCGACCAAAAGCGCTGTCCGACCGAGTTGTGTGCGGATTCGACCCGCTTGAAGCCTTCCGGATCCCAGAGACTTGCGAGGGCAGCAATGTAGGGGGGTTTGATCAGGGCTTTCACGTCCTCGAGTGATCGGTCGGCGGGCCGAATGAAGGATCCCGGACCCAATCGGCCGACATCGATGCGCTCGGGTTGGTAGGTCCCGGGTACGACCGCAACAACATCTCCGACCCGGATGATGCCGTGTTTGGGATCATCCTTCTCCTTCTCCGACCCGGTCACGGGCGGGAGCACCTCGCAGTTCACCCCGCTGACGCCCCACAGGTTGTTCATCAACCCCGAGCGCTTGCAGGCGGCTTCGCGGTATTTGCACGGAATGCACCGGCGATGAACAAAGACACGGCAGCGCTTCCCAATAGAAACTTCGTGGCCGACCATGTCGTTCAGGGCTTGCGCGGAGATGCCCTTCAGAACCACATTCCGCCGCAGGTCTTTGCCGATGTCGGCCAGGGGTGCCATACCCGTTCTCTCGAACGCCTCGTGGATGCCTTCCGATGAAATCATGGTGAGATTCCTTCCCGGTTCCGAAAAGAATTTGGCCGAGTACGTTCCGTTTTGGTTGGCGTAGCGGTCGCCGTCGATGCCCCTGCCAGGAATCAGCGAAGCAGTCTGCTTGGATTCCATGGGGGCCGCCGAGCTCCTTGCGACGTAAAGCCCTTCGATGGTGGCCTTGTGGGTTGCCTCTGCTGCTGCTTCTACTGCTGCTTCTACTGCTGCTTCTACTGCTGCTTCTACTGCTACTTCTACTGCTCCTGCCATGATGTTGTGGGATGATACTGGATGTTATGTACGGGACTATTATAATACGATTTCAACGTGAAGTGAGATGCAAAACTTACGATTGTTCGTTCGGTCCCTCCCGCAGATTCAAAGCGTTGGAAATGGGCTATATAATGCAATGCCAGGAAGTGTTTTGTGAGTGTTTTATAGCTTGAGTCAGATGACAAAACAATGACGAGGTTTTTCAATATCTGAAAAGAGTGTGACGGTCACAATAGCGTGAACACCGGAATTGTGTGCCTGCTCTTTCACTTTTACGTTCACGGTACCAGTGCAGTAGCATATTCCTGCTATGATGTACGAGAGGTTCGTACCAGGTATTGTCTTCTACCGTACCGGTACCTATCGGTACGAGTACTGGTAGAATATTGAAGTTTTCGAAATTCAAAAAAAAAAAAAAGACGATGCGTGCTCCTTTTGAAAAAGTAGCCGGTACGCGTCCAACTCGTTGAACTTGGTTCTTGATTTCAGATTCATGGGCATTGTATTCGTAGTACTCGTATTGTCCCGGTACCGGTACACTCACCGTACCGCATCGTACGAAACGTACCGGGTGGGAAATTACAATCGAGACCATTTTTTTACCGAAGAGCAACAGCAACAGCAACAGCAACAGCATCATCCTAGTTCTTCCAACTACAGTAATACCAGTTCCGAACCGATCGCATATCACATCGTAACGACAAAATCGTTCCCATCAGGAGTGGACAAACCATATCAGTAACTCATCCCATCCCTGTCAATCCGTAAAGGACAGATGAAACGAACACTTCATGAGTGTACCGTATGATACTATTGCTGCAGAGCTGCTGTACCGAACCGCATCCAGATCCGAACGCCGAGAAGTAAAATGATGGTCTCGTATCGTCGTCGTAAACCAGCAACCAAGAATATCGTGCCGCTGTCGCTGTCGCTATCGCTATCGCAGTCGAAACGATTGGTAGCGGCAGTCGTTGTGACAGTGGCAATGCTCCAAATAACTGGTGGCAATATCGTGGACAACTCCTGCCATTTCGAACCACGGGGCAACGAAAACAACGAGGGCAACTGCCTTAATGGTGCCAGGAGTTCCGATTCGGACAACGGTTCTCCACGACATCGTGTCGCGTGGTAGTCGGTCGGTGCGCAAGCGAACACCACCAGAATTGTTGCGCCACTGCTGCTTCGGTGTTCGTCGGAAAGAAGTGGGGGATGCTGGTTCCTCGGCATCGACACCAGAGAACGAGAAACGCTACGCACAGATTCATGAGGAAGTCCTGCGCGTTGCCGAGAAACTGTGGGGGGGAAACGAACACATGCCCAGCTTGGCACCGGTGGGCGGCGGAGAGAACGACAACGACAACGACACCGATCCCGTCTTACCGTTGCTATTATCGTCGCTCTGGACGGAAGGAGAGGCTTCCTTGCCCGATCACATTCCCTATTCGGAGCGAGGAGCCTACTTTCGCAACCTGGCGTTGGAGGGGTGTCCCAAGGCGCAACACTCGTACGGATTACTGCTATGGAGCGGCTTCGCCGGAATCGAACCAGATTCCGTCGAGTCGGCCAAATATCACGCCGCGGCCGCCTGCCAGCACCACCTGGACGCCATTGCAATATTGGGGGGATGTGTGCGCACCGGAACCGGCATGGGTGGGGGATCAAAACAAACGAAAGGCAAAGGCAAAGGCAAAGGCAAGCGAAACCAACAAGACGGAAAGCCCAACGCACAGCTGGGCCTGGAATTGATCCGATTTTGTGCCGAGGTCGCGGGCAATCCGTCGGGCGTCAACAAACACGCCGCTCAACTCGAAAGGGACGGTTTCGAGTCGGAGGCCGCCGAACTGTACAGGTCATGCTACGACAACGGCAGAGCCAACGCGCTCGTGGTGTTCAATTTGGGGTGGTGCTACCGCCACGGGCAGGGCGTCGATTCAAAAAACGCTTCCGAGGGGATTGGCTTGTGGAAAGAGGCCGCGCGCATGGCGCCCGACGAGGGCAGCGAAGAAGCCGCCTGGAATCTCTCCCAGGAATACAGTCGGGAGGATCCCCGGGAGGCCCAAAAGTGGCGCGATCTCGCTGAGGAGTTGGGATACTACGAATAGAATAGAATACGTAGGGGAGGCAAACCGTACCGGTACACTAATGGAAAGACACGTACCAATAGTACTAGAACTATTGATGGAATAGCATCCTTTTGGCAATTTGTTATAGTACCTTACAGCTGTTACTTATAGTACAGTACTTGTTGAAACTGTAGCAGTTGAAACGGTTGTGCGCTATGACTAATACTCCGGTACCAGTGTTCTGTTTCCATCCGAGGGCTACAAAGTGCACAAATATGGTAGTTTCTACTATCGCGCCCGGGCATTGATAAAGCTAGTTATGGGCGGTAGATTACTTTGGTGTGGCCGTGGCCGTGGCCATGGCGATTGAAGCCGACCGGTCGGTGATATTCCAGTGAAACTAAGACTCTTCGAGTGTGAGGACGACGAGTACGACGTTTCAGTGGACTTTGTGACAAGCATTTCCCTTTGGCTCTCGCGTTCGTTCCCGATCCTCCTCTTTGTCCAAAGGAAGCCGCGATTGTGATTGTCACTACTGGGGTTGTGATGTCGTTGGTTCGTTGTTTGAAGCTTATCGATGCCGACCAACACACACACCATCATGGCAGGATCAATCCCGGATAGGGTCCTACAGTCCCACGAAGTCTCATTCTCTTCAAATCGTGCGCACACGCTGTCCCCGCCGTTCGACGATGATACCAGCATCATTCGGCGGTGTGTGCGTGTGTGCGCGCGCGTTCCATTGGATCGTCGGTCCCCTATTCCAACCCGAATGGAATACCGTCCATCGTGGGGGGTAGTCAGTGTGTACGACGCGTATCGCCCCGCAGCAGCAGCAGCAATCGCAGACCATCCCTTCGTCCGTTCGATCCTTCCCCATTCGAATAACGGGACTCCTCCGCGATGGGTTCCCGGTGGAGTGAACGAGCATATATGTATTGCTCGAGCCCGGAAATCGTGGAGCAAGACGGCCTCCGTTGCCTGTTTGTGCCGAAACAAACACCGCGTGCTATCTATCGTCAAAAAGGCTTTCTCTCCGAGATCTCCACCGATGGATACCGGGCTTTTTTCAGTGGTTTTCCAACAAGCGGCCTTTGGCACACGAAACGAATATCCTTTCGTACCGTCTGCCTTGAGTGACGAGAGTGTGCTTCTGGTGGGAGGAACATTGCCACGGATCTGTCCGTTTTTGCCTGTCGTTGTTGTCGACATTTTGTTTGTTTGTCTCATGGAGCGTTTGTTGTTGCCCATCTTTTTTTTCTCTGTAGTGATTGTGACCGTTGTAATGTGTGATAGTTAATGAATGTACCGTATAATGTAATGTATTCTTGTTGGAAAGAAGTTTTGTTACGAAGTAGTTCACTGTATCGGTTGCTTCGATTGGAATTACCGTTACCTGGTATGGTACGGTACTATTCGTACTTGGTCCTGGTTCTGTATGATACGGTAAAGAAAGGGCGCTCTGGACCTGAGCTCTTCTCATCTAAGCTGTTACTCCGTACTTTGTACGAAGTACTTTTCTTGCTCGTTGCAGTCTTCTCGATTTTCAATTCATCAACAAGTCAGTGTGACAACTTGGAATATGCCTTCGCTACGATACCATCTTCAGCCTGAGTTACCTCATACAAGTTCGTACGTAACTCCGTAGTACGAAACTTGTACCGCACGTGGAACTGGGCACAAATTGCTGTCCCGTACCGGTACGACGCACGTTCACACCGAAACATTCTATCCCACGAACCGATCTCTCGCCGAAACTCCGAACTTCGAAGCAAAAAGTCGGCGAATTTTGTTTTTGCAACCCAGAACACGATTGATTTCAAAAATGTAAAGCACTTCGTAAAACATACCGGTACTCGTACCGGTACTTCGGTATTTAATAAAAGAGTTTCTTTCAGCTCTACTAACAATGTGCTTTGTTCGTCGTTTGCTGTACGAGTACTACTATTTACTCTGCACGTTTACCGATTGACAAATAAGCTGTGGTACCGTATTCCAAACGGTCACGATTGAAATTACCCACAATTCAAGAAAATCTGGAATCTGACATCAGCATCAATGCCACACCAGCCGGCCTTCAATATTGAAGACTGGATGAAGAACATATCCAAATTCTCTATGTACAATGTACGTTGAATTCCGATTCAACGCCTGTTTACTGTTACAAGCTCCCAACTGCTCCTCGGAGTAGTTGACAGGGGAGCTACTAGCTCACAATCTTAGTTTTTAACCATTACATAAACCTTATTTTAGTACCTTTTTCTAGAGGCATACGACTCTGTTTAAACAGTCAAATAACTGCTTTGACCTTATTACTACTGGTAAAGACTACTTCAACTACGCGAATAAAAATTACCACTACATCTAATAAACAACCGACTGATCCTGACGATTGTCCAGTAACAAGAGAAACAATGTCTTACTCCATCATCCCCTTCAAGTTTGACTTTGATCAAAAGTCTATTGACAAGGTGGATTTCAAGAACACACAAGAAGTCAATGGAGTTCAAGAAGTAACCAAGATCAATACTGCAGGATCAACCAAACTGCAAATCCTTTTCACCATCAATGAGTTCATGCGATCCAAGAAGATGCTCAATCTAACCACAGGACCAAGACTCTATGACAAGTTTGTAGATCCTGCCTCAGAGACTACACCGACAGTAGCTGGTGGAATAGCTATGTATCAACCAATGTTCCACAGAGGACCTGTGGATAACTTCCAAACCACAGTAGAAGAATTTGTCAACTGCAAGTTCGACAACAACCTTGACGCCTATCAAAACCACAGAAGATTCCTCACCAATATTAAGAAGACAACCACCATGACAGTACACCAATTCGTAGCACAAGTCAACTTCCACAACCACGTCATCCTCCCACTACTCCCTGGACATCCACCGGAGGATGCAGAGATCAAGGAGAGAGAGAGAGAGTTCAAGAATCTAATCTTTGAATCGATGCCTGAGGATTAGAAACACACCTACCAGCAACACCACTCTCCTCATAGGGATTCCCTCTCTGAAATGATGATGAGGTTTGAGAGATATCAATATGCACAAAACCGGAAGAAGAAATTAGTCAGATAATTCATCTCCAAACAGCAATAGCAACAACAACAATGCCAACAACAATCGTAACAACCGGAATGGAAGCAACAATCGTAACAGCCAAAACAATCGCAACAATCGCAATCGAAACAACAGCAACAACAACCAAAGCAATAACAACAATAACAACCAACGAAACAACAACCAAGGCAACAACAACAACAAGGGCGGAACACGAATCTCCAATGACTCACCATGTCCTATCCATCCGGGTACCAACCACACTTGGGGCCAATGCTACACCAACAAGGCCAGAACCAGATGGCTCCTGTCGACTTATCAGTGACTTTAGAGAACTCAACAAAGTCACCAAGAAACTTCACTATCCACTTCCAAAGCTCCAAGATATCTTCCACAGACAAAGAGGCTTCAAATATGTAACCCTTATTGATGTCAGCATGCAGTTCCACACCTTCAAACTTGACAAAGCGTCCACCTGGCTTTGTGCCATTGTTACTCCATTTGGAAAATATTGACTGCTTCAATTGCCAATGGGCTTCCTTAACTCTCCAAGTTGGGCCCAAGGCTGTATGGAACAGATGCTTCTACACTTGAAGGATATTGAAGTATACATCGACGACATTGGTATCTTCTCCGATACTCTCGAATCCCATTGTAAATCAGTCTCTTCTGTCCTCTCCTTACTGAAGTCCCACAACTTCTCTGTCAAGCCCTCCAAGTGCCACTGGTTTCAATTGCAAGCCCCTTGGCTTGGCCACATCATCTCTTGTGATGGAATCAGACCCAATCCGAACAAGATTTCCCCTATCCTGAAACTTGCTTTTCCCTCAACAACAACCAAACTTCGATCCTTTGTTGGGATGATTAACTTTTATCGCAACTTTTATCCCAAGCGGGCTGAAGTCCTTGCATCCCTTACCGACCTCTCCGGAAGAGCCAAATGCAAGAAGATATCTCCAACTACGGAACTCCTCCAAGCCTTCAACAAAGCCAAGTCCCTCATTGCCAACGATATCCTTCTTGCATTTCCTGATCCAAACAAGCCCTTCCATGTCTATACTGATGCTTCTGACTACCAGCTCGGAGCTGTCATCCTACAAGATGGCAAAATCATCCTTTGCTTCTCCAGAAAACTCAACGCCGCTCAACTGGAAATACCCAACGGTTGATAAAGAGATGCTCTGTATTGTAGAAGTCTTCAAGGAATTTTGTACCATTCTTTGGGGTGCTGAAATCATCGTATGGACAGACCACATCAACTTAACCCGGCAAAATCTTACAAGCCACAGAATCATGACTTGGAGAATGCTTCCTTGAAGAATTTTCCCCAGTCTTCAAATATATCAAAGGCAAAGACAATGTCATTGCTGACGCGCTCTCCAAGCTCCCACTCCAGCAAGACACTCCCAAGAAGAAGAAGGAGTTCTTCGGTCCAACTCCAGCTCCCGATCCAACGGATGACGACTCGGACCTTGAAACTACCGGCTCCACAATCGACTGTGACTCAACGGACTCCTGAACTTCCTCTCTCTTTCTGAACTGTTTCTTAACTACCCAGAAGACATCCCCATGTACCCCTTAGCCTTTGACCAACTCGCCCAAGATCAAGCGGCCAATGTAGATATCTCCACCAATCCTCGGTACACAACTGCAAACTTCAATGGCACCGACTTGAAAGTTGTAGACTCCAACGGTTGACAGAAAATTGTACTCCCTCCAAATCGAGTGCAAGCCACAATCAAATACTACCACCATGTGCTTGGCCATGCCGGTGCAGAAAGATTGTATCAAACCATTAACCAATTTGTATACACCGCAAACTTGAAGGACCAAATCAATTCCTTTTGCAGAACTTGTGACGCATGCCAACGATACAAGAATAGCCACCAAAGCCATGGACAACTCCCTACCAAGGAACACCAATACGTCCCTTGGGATACGATCGCAATTGATGGAGTAGGTCCCTGGAAAATCAAGATCCCTGGCCATGGAACCGTTTCCTTCAATGGCTTCACCATCATGGACATGTGCACCAACCTCCTTGAAATCATTCAAGCCCCACAAGTAAATCCAACTGCCCTCATGGCAGTCCATGCCCCTCGACAATGGCTGGCTCTCCAGATATCCCAAACCAGTTAATTGCATCATCAACCAAGGAACCAACTTCATGAGCAATGACTTCCAACTCCACCTTGCCAACCTTGGAATCAAAGCCAAAGTTTGCTCTGTCCGCAATCCACAATCCAATGCAGTACTTGAAAGAGTCCATGATACAATGAAATTGGCAATGCGAACAGAACTCAATACCAATCCTCCACAGACCCTCCAGGAAGCCACCGACATCATCGATAGTGTGTTTGCGTCTGCCCAGTTTGCTGTTTGATCAACCATCAACAAAACGTTTGGAATGACGCCTGGAGCCCTTGTCTTCCATCAAGACATGTTCCTACCAATCCATGTAATCACTGACTTGTCCATAGTCAGAAACAAACAACAGGCTCAGATAGATAAGAATGCTATGAAAGAGAACAGCCACAGGAAGATTCATGATTACAGTGTAGGAGACCAAATTATGGTGAAAAATGAAAAGCAAATTCCTGGAGCTTTCGATGCAAGAAGCAAAGGCCCGTATACTATCCAGCAAATTCACACCAATGGTACAGTTTCCTTTCTCTTAAGAAATCACGTTATCCAACATATGAACATCCGAAATCTGAAATCATATTACGCCAATTAAGAATTTCTTATCTAAGGAATACTGGTTGCACACGACTAACAAAATTCTGTGCCACCAACCGAACCTGTACAAGGAGGAGAAGAGTGTGGTATTCCAAACGGTCACGATTGAAATTACCCACAATTCAAGAAAATCTGAAATCTGACATCAGCATCAACGCCACACCAGCCGGCCTTCAATATTGAAGACTGGATGAAGAACATATCCAAATTCTCTATGTACAATGTACGTTGAATTCTGATTCAACGCCTGTTTACTGTTACAAGCCTTCAACTGCTCCTCGGAGTAGTTGACAGGGGAGCTAGCTCACAATCTTAGTTTTTAACCATTACATAAACCTTATTTTAGTACCTTTTTCTAGAGGCATACGACATAAGCTCCATCCATGAATGATTTTCAAAACAACAAATCTGGAGGGTCGGGGAAATTATATGTACCGTACCCGGAAGGTGAGGCACACGAAGCAATAATGGGTGATTCCCGAAATACTTTTATGTACTACACAAACCGTAAATTTTCTACTTAACCAGTCTTTTTGTTACAAATCATAGTTGACGTGAGCTCACGTCGATCATGATTTGTAATGTTACACTTTTTTATGACAGAATCCACATGTTGTTTTGGAATCCACATGTTGTTTCGCGCATGCTTGTTTATGCATACATTGCAAAATGAGATTCCACATTCATTCCAAAATGAGATTCCAGATTGCAAAACGAGATTTATGCACTTTCCCGCCAAAAAAAGTATGTACGAAATTTTCATTCCCGAAATACTAAAAACAGAAATTTATGTACGTTACAAAAAAATATTTCGGGAATCACCCAATATCACGATTGATGTTCCGGATTGCCTCAGGAGTCAGTCGCAAGGGTCGCAATTGTGGTACGGTATTCCAACGCTCACGATTGAAATTACCCACGATTCAAGAAAATCTGAAAAGCAAGCCGGACTTCAATATTGAACACTGGATGAAGAACATATCCAAATCCTCTATATAAAATGTACATTGAATTTTGATTCAACGGCTGTTTACTGTCACAAGCCTTTCAACTGCTCCTCGGAGTAGTTGCCAGAGCTAGCTCACAATCTTAGTTTTTAACCAATGCATAAGCATTATTTTAGAACCCTTTTTAGAGGCACACGGCACTGTTTAAACAGTCAAATAACTGCTTTGACCTTATCACTACCGGTACGACTGCTTCAACTACTCGAGTAAACACTACTACTACTACAATAGCTAACAAGCAACCAGCTGATCCTGACAATTGTCCAGTAAGAACACGAGAAAAAATGTCTTACTCCATCATCCCTTTCAAGTTTGACTTTGACCAAGAGTCTATCAACAAGGTGGAGTTCAAGAGCACCCAAGAGTTCAATGGAATGCCTGAAACAACCAAGCTCAAGATTCCCTTGATTACTGCAGGATCAACCAAACTACAAATCCTTTTCACCATCAATGAATTCATGTTTTCCAAGAAGACACTCAACCTAACGACAGGTCCAAGACTATATGACAAGTTTGTCGACCTCCTCAGAGACTACACCGACAAGAGCTGGTGGAATGACTATCTTACAAACAATGTTCCTCAAAGAACTGTCAACAATTTCACCACAACTGTACAAGCATTCGTCAACTACAAATTTGACAACAACCTCGATGCATATCAAAACCACAGAAGATTTCTCACCAATATCAAGAAAACAACCACTATGACAGTACTCCAATTTGTCTCACAAGTAAACTTCCATAACCACGTCATCCTTCCACTACTTCCAGGACACCCACCAGAAGATGCGGAGATCAAGGAGAGAGAGTTCAAGAACCTAATCTTTGAATTGATGCCCAAGGATTGGAAACACACCTACCAGCAACACCACTCTCCCCATAGGGATTCCCTCTCTGAAATGATGATGAGATTTGAACGATATCAATATGCACAGAATAGAAAAAAGAAATCAGATAACCCATCTCAAAACAGCAACAACAGCAACAACAATGGCAACAACAATCGGAACAACCGAAACCAAAACAACAGAAATTGCAATCAAAACAACCGATCTAACAACAACGGGAATAACCAAAATCAACAGCAACGTAACAACAACAAGCAATGCAACAATAACCAAGGCAACAGCAACAACAGCAAAGGATCGAATCGAATCTCCAATGACTCACCATGTCGGATTCACCCTGGTACAAACCACACTTGGGGCCAATGCTACACCAACAAGTATGGCAACAATTCCAATCAATCCAACAACAACAATAGAGACAATACCGACTCGCATGTGAATGATCGCAGTTCCAACAACAACAGCAATCAATCCACTACCTCCTCTTCACATGGCAGTAACTTCCATGAACCTGAACAACACATGTGTATCTTCATCAATGAACCAGAAGAAACCAGCATCCCAGCAACTCCTTGGCCAGATCTCTTCCATGTAGACATGGACATTGATGAAGAATATTACAACTCAGATCTTCAAAGATTTCCTTCTGAAAACACCAATTCCAACAACAACAAGCAAGAGATTGCTCCCAACAACACCGATGTCGACCTTGCTCCAACCACAGTAAGTGTCTGCAATTCAATCAATGGGTCCCTTGACAAGTACTACTTGAAAACCCTCTTCGATTTGGGGTCCACCAACAATCTCATTGTGGAATCAGCAATTCCTTCTGGAATCAAGAAGCACCTTCTAGACCAACCGATTCAAATGCAAACAACAAATGGCAAAACCACTTGCAACCACTATGTAAACTTGGAGAACACCGTGTTTCCAGAACTATCCTTTTCGATGAAGGTCCTGAAAATCAAGTGCTTCATAGTCTCTCAGAATATCAACTACCATCTCCTCATTGGAAGGAAAACCATGAGAGACCTTGGAATGAAGATGGACTTTGAAACTTGCACCATTGAATGGTATGAAAAGACCATGCAATTCCATCCTTGCAATTACTTTGACAACAAGGCCTTGCTCCACAAGGTCATGTCTGCAGAGCCACACGCTGTTGCAGAGAGCTACTCCAACCAAGCGATCCAACAATCGTATGTAGATGGCACCACCAAGTATGAGAAGACAGACCTCCACAAGTTAGTCACTGGACAAACCCATCTCTCCTACCACAAGAAACAAGCCTTATTACCAATACTGCTCCAAAATGAAGAACTTTTTGAAGGCTTGAATGACAAGGAATTAGGCATTTTCCCTAATCAAACGTTCCACATTGATCTCCAGCAAGGTGCAACTCCATTTCATGTCAAACAACCATATCCCATTCCACTCCACCAACAGGAGGCCGTGAAGAAAGAAATGGACCGACAAGTGAAGCTAGGCATCCTAGAATGATGCTACGCCACAGAATGGGGAATGTCAACCTTTGTGGTTCCAAAACCAGATGGCTCATGTCGACTTATCAGTGACTTTCGAGAACTCAACAAGGTCACCAAGAAACTTCACTACCCACTTCCAAAACTCCAAGACATCTTCCACCGTAGAAGAGGCTTCAAATATGTAACCCTTATTGATGTCAGCATGCAGTTCTATACCTTCAAACTTGATCAAGCCTCCACTTGGCTCTGTGTTCTTGTTACGCCATTTGGAAAATTCAGGCTCCTTTGATTGCCAATGGGCTTTCTCAACTCTCCAAGCTGGGCCCAAGGCTGCATGGAACAGATGCTCCTCCACCTCAAGGATATCAAAGTTTATATTGATGATATTGGAATCTTCTCTGACACCCTCAATTCTCATTGCAAGTCGGTCTCCTCTGTCCTCTCTTTATTCAAGGCCCACAACTTCTTGATCAAGCCCTCCAAGTGCCACTGGTTTCAATCACAAGCGCTGTGGCTTGGCCACATTATCTCCCGAGATGGAATCAGACCCAATCCAAACAAAATAACTCCCATCCTGAAACTTGCTTTTCCCTCAACAACAACCCAACTTCGATCCTTTGTTGGGATGATTAACTTCTACAGAAACTTTTAACCAAAGCGCGCTGAAGTCCTTGCACCACTCTCCAACCTCTCCGGGAGAGCCAAGGGCAAGATATCTCCAACTCCCAAGCTTCTTGAAGCCTTCAACAAAGCCAAGGCCCTCATTGCCAAGGATATCCTACTTGCCTTCCCTGATCCAAACAAGCCCTTCCATATCTATACTGACGCTTCTGATTACCAACTTGGGGCTGTCATCCTCCAAGATGGCAAGATTATTCTCTGCTTCTCTCGGAAACTCAACGGCGCTCAACGGAAAGATCCAACGATACATAAAGAGATGCTCTGCGTTGTAGAAGTCTTTAAGGAATTTTGACCCATTCTTTGGGGCGCCAAAATTATTGTGTATACCAACCACATCAACCTTACCTGCCAAAACCTCACAAGCCACCGAATTATGACTTGGCGAATGCTCCTTGAAGAGTTCTCCCCAATCTTTTGTTATATTAAAGGCAAAGACAATGTCATTGCTGATGCCCTCTCAAGGCTCCCTCTCCAGCAAGACACTCTGGAGGAAAAGAAGGAATCCTCAGCTCCCACTCTCGATCCAACGGATGATCCTTGGGACTCAGACACTTCAAATTCAACTTCAACGCTTGGCCCAACGGACGAGGATATTCTCTCTCTTTCCAAACTGTTTCTTAACTACCCAGAAGACATCCCCATGTACCCCTTAGCCTTTGACCAACTTGCCCAAGACCAAGCTGCCAATGTAGATATATCTACCAATCCAAGGTACACAACTGAAAACTTCAACGGTACTGGCTTGCGAGTTATCGAATCCAACGGTCCCTAGAAAATTGTACTCCCTCCAAATCGAGTACTCTACACGATCAAATATTACCACCATGTTCTTGGACATGCCGGCGCTGAAAGATTGTATCAAACCATTAACCAATTTGTATACGCCGCAAACTTGAAGGACCAAATCAATTCCTTCTGTCGCTCCTTCGATGCTTGCCAAAGATACAAGAATAGCCACCAAAGCCACGGACAACTCCCGACCAAGGAACACCAATACGTCCCTTGGGACACTATCGCAATCGATGGAGTTGGTCCCTGGAAAATCAAGATCCCTGGCCATGGAACTGTTTCCTTCAATGGCTTTACCATCATGGATATGTGCACCAACCTCCTTGAAATAATCAGAGCCCCACAAGTAAACCCAACCAGCCTCATGGCAGTCCATGCCCTTGACAATGGCTGGCTCTCCCGATATTCCAAACCAGTAAATTACATCATCGATCAAGGAACCAACTTCATGAGTAATGACTTCCAACTCCATCTTGCCAACCTGGGAATTAAAGCCAAGGTTTGCTCTGTCCGCAATCCTCAATCCAATGCAGTACTTGAAAGGGTCCATGACACCATGAAATCAGCAATGCGAACTGAGCTCAACACCAATCCTCCACAGACTCTTCAGGAAGCCACGGACATCATCGATAGTGTCTTCGCTTCCGCTCAGTTTGCTGTTAGGTCAACCATTAACAAAATGTTTCGAATGACACCTGGAGCCCTTGTATTTCACAGAGACATGTTCCTACCAATTCCTGTAATCACCGATTTGGCCATAGTCAGAAACAAACGCCAGGCTCAGATAGATAAGAATGCGATGAAAGAGAATAGCCACAGGAAGATTCATGATTACAGTGTAGGAGACCAAATTATGGTGAAAAATGAAAATCTCATTCCTGGTGCTTTTGACGCAAGAAGCAAGAAGGGGTCTTACACTATCCAGCAAATTCACACCAATGGTACAGTTTCCTTCCTCTTAGGAAATCACATTATCCAACGTATGAATATTTGGAACCTAAAACCATATCACACCAATTAAAAATTTCTTATCTAAGGAATACTGGTTGCACACGACTAACAAAATTCTGTGCCACCAATCAAAACTTTTATGAGAAGGAGAAGAGTGTGGTATTCCAACCCTCACGATTGAAATTACCCACAATTCAAGAAAATCTGAAAAGCAAGCCGGACTTCAATATTGAACACTGGATGAAGAACATATCCAAATCCTCTCTATAAAATGCACGTTGAATTTTGATTCAACGGCTGTTTACTGTTACAAGCCTTTCAACTGCTCCTCGGAGTAGTTGACAGGGGAGCTAGCTCACAATCTTAGTTTTTAACCAATAGATAAGCATTATTTTAGTAACACCATGGCTCGTACGGGAGAGCATGTGCACTCGCAAAATCGATGCCTAAGTAAAAAAAAACTGAACGACTCATGGGTTTAAAACAGACTCAACTGGCGCAAAAAAGGTGCAGAGGAGGGGGTGTTACTTTAGTAATTTCAAAATTACTTTAGTACCATTGGGTGGTACTTTAGTAATTTCTAAAATATGCCGTAGAATTGCTACATGATTTCTAGTAGTGTTTTCTGCTCCGACAATGGCATGATACTAAAGTAATTTCGAAAATATGCCGTAGAATTTCTACATGAATACTAGTAGTGTTTTCTGCTCTGATAATGGATTGATACTTTGGCAATTTTCGAAATACTCCGTATGAGTGGTACATAGTATAAGTGGTACGTGATTTTCTAGTAGTAGTGTTACTCGGTGCCTCTGTAGCTACTGTACAGTAGTAGAATTTTCTGTCGTGATTTCCAGTCGTATTCTGAGCACTATTTTCCTACCACTCTTTTTGATACTCCCAGAACAGACTAATAGACAACAGACTAGGGACCAGAGTGTATGCAAAAAAAGAGCTAGAATTAGCCTGTGACCTATTTCTTGCTAGAGAGCAAGTGACGATGAATATCGAGGCTGTTGGGGCCAAAATCAGAGCTTATTGGCGGAATCGTCATAGAATCAGCGGGTGCATCGTCGGTTGCCATTGCGGTTGTGCTATCTGTTGCCCTTCCTGGCGCCTGGTGTGGACCCGTGGAGTGTGGCTGATGGATTCCCTTTTTGCCATGAGCGGCGTGATGATACACCAGTCACTTGGATCAGAGCAGCGCAGTGCTCGTAGTTTGAACGTCGGAGCAAGAAGAAAGACACAGCAGTTTCCTCTAGATTGGAGCAGCACGATGCTTGTAGTCCATAATATGGTAAACCTAGGCTTTCAATGTAGACTTCCTGGCTGCTACAGATTGTCGTTGGGTTGTTGTTGTTGTTGTTGCGTCTGTAGATTGCTTGTTGTTGTTGCTGCGTCCGTAGATGTTGCTAGCTGTTGTTGCATTTGTTGATGACCGAGTCCGACGAGCTGGAGCAGAAGACCAAGTCTGGGGAGCAGCCTACTATCTCTTCTGGGGTGGAATAGTTCGAACCATCATTGCTGAAAGGAGCTATTCCCATGGTCAAAAGCAAAAAAGAAGAAGAGTGTGGTGAGATAGGAATAAACAGATGTCGCGGCCGCCGCCAAATCAAATTGAAACAGCCTGAACATCCCCCCCCCCCAGCAAACAAAGGACCCGCAACAACTTACATTGTGATAGAATGGGTTCCTTGTTGCTGTGATAGGAAAGGAAGTATTCGCATGGTGAAAAGCAAAAAAGAAGAAGAGTGATCGTGAGTGGTATGAATAAACAAATGACTGTTGACGACGACGACGATGACGACTCACCTTCCGGCAAACAAAGGACCGGCAATGACTTACAGTGTGATAGAATGGGTTTCTTGTTGTTGTAATAGGATAGGAAGCAGCGAAAAGGATCTATCCCCATGGTCGGGGGAGCAATTTGCTTGTGAAAGTGGTTAATTTCGGTTTTGCAAAGTGGTTGATTTTGAAATAATGAATAACAACAGGGAAAAACAGCAATAAATCAGGGTTGTAGTAGGGATTCTACTTGATTCTACACAAGTGTCAAGGAATCCAATAAGCGGAATCCCTGTGCTGCTGCCGCTGTTGCTAATCCCGCATTAGTTCCCTCTTTGCCATATGTATTGCTCAACCACACCCGGGAAAGTTACTTAGGGTAAAACACTTAAAAAATACTTTTGACTGGTAAGAATGGCTGAATATATATGGATGTAGTAAGGATTCTACTAGATCCTACAGGGGAAAACCGCCAAAAAGGGTTTTAAATCCAGGATGTACCGGTAGTACGGATTCTACTAGATTCTACACAAGCCGTGTCAAGGAATCAATCAATCTTGTAGTGCTGCTGCTTAATCCCATGAGTTAGTACCCTCTTTGTAGTGTTACTAAAGTAATTTTAGAAGATTTGCACGCGCAACTTTGTGTGTTGAGCAAATACTTACTTGTTCAACACACGGAGTTGTGTGTGAAAATCTTCTAAAAATACTTTTTGAGTTGCTCAACACTGAGTCCGAAAAATTACTTAAGAACCAAAAGTGGTACTTTAGTATCGAAAGTGGTACTTTAGTATTTTTTCACAGATACAACACGTGGGACTGTGGGGAGAGCAGGTTTATCCTTGTCCTCCCGCAAAACTGCAACAAAGAGCAACGCACGCTACCAACAAGAACCCCCACCCCCCCCCCCCCCAACAGCGGCAACAAAGAGCAACCGACGCTCGATAGCAAGCAGAAGCTCCCCCCTCCTTCCCTTTGTGCTCTCCCTTACGACCATGGTATTACATACCTAACTACCCCTCCTCCTTGCTCTCCTCCTCGTAGTATCGGGGGGGGGGGAGTTTTCTTTAGGATGCTTCCTTTTTACGAATTTTTCTTTAGAGAGGGGATGAGTCTTGCCAACCAAAACGGAGGAGGGGTAGTTACATACCGTACGGTTTTAGAGGCATACGACAGCAATCGATGGCACCATCCTTCTACCGTACTTGCACCGATAGATGATACTCCGTAAGAATATATGTACACACTATCGTAAATCTTACTCCTACCGACCGTACTTCGTAAAACTCGTGTTTCACTCATCGTTCACAGTACGAGCACTACGTACGTCATGAACCGTGTAGGTACACTACTGTTCGTACGAGTACGTTACATACCATACTTGATTTTGTGAAGATGTCAAACAAACAAACGCATCGTGTCATCCTTCCTTGCGCCCAAGATTACGGTACGAAATAGCACCGTGCCTCTCTTCTGTTTTTGATATGTACGGTACGATACCGTATCACCGAAGTATTTTTTGGAAGTAATGGAGGCGTCGACATCATGAATAAAGAATCGAACGCTACCGGTACGGTAATCTTACCGGTATTGTTGTGAACGATCGTGCAGGAACTTGCGTTCCAATCGATAATCACCATCATATTTTTCATAACTGCATTGCAAGTTGCACAAATGCCATCTACTCTTTGTATAAACCTCACTGAAGAATGTCGACCTACGCCACTCCCGGTAAAAAGAAACGCAAGATATTGATCTGTTGCTTTGGATCTAGGGGGGATGTCCAGCCCTTTGCGGCTTTGGCGCGAGGATTGCAAGATTATCGTGCCGATAATGACCAACAGGATGGAGGAGACGAAGAAGGCTTGCGATTCGAGGTATTAGGAATCACCAACGTCAACGATGGCGTGTCCATCTTTCACAGTCTGGGAGTCAGGGCAGAGGGTGTGCATTTTGACATGGCGAAGTTCATTCGGGAGGATCCGAAGATGAAAAGGGCAATGGAAAGCGGAAATGCCATACAGTTTGGCACCAGGATGAGCAATGAATTTGCTCGGCATTGTCCAAACGAGTTTTCGAAGCAGTGGAAGGTCGCCAAAGAATTCCAACCCGATCTTGTCCTGGCTACTTCGCTCACCTGGTTTCAGGCATCGGCAATCGGTCATGCGTTGCGGGTTCCCGTCGTTCACGCAGATCTGGGGCTCTTCAGTTTCTTGCCAATCAGCAAGCATACCCAAACCGAAATGCACGAACCAAAATGCTTGCACAAGATTTCGTCTTTCTTTATGGTGGCCGGAATGACCATGGTGATGAAAATGAAGAACGAGGATGGAGATTCCTTGTATCAGGCCATGCGCAAGGAACTTTTGTCGACAATGTCGTCGTCGTCGTCGTCCGACACCGAAAGTGGTGGACCAGGTGTTATACCCGAGTCGGAGCATTTGTTGGGACAGGACGGTGCTGGTCAGGTTGCTCGAGAATGGATGAACCCATTGGCACCAAATCTATTCGCGATGAGTGACTCGATCTTGCCCAAATCTGCGTTTGACGATCTCCCACCCAAGTATTCCGAACGGAGCGTTTGGACGGGCAATTGGTATGCCTCCAAACGCATTCAGGAAGACTTAGCTCGAACGGGAGATCCCAACTTTTCCAACAACAGCCAAGACAATGATATTCAAAAAATCATTTTGGACTTCATCCAAGACCAGCGAACGTCTCGAGCAGCAAACGATAAAGCCTTATCTTTGGAGCCAGCATATATTGGTTGGGGTTCGATGATTGCTGTCTCTCCTGAACACATGACCCGATTGGCAGTACGGAGTTTGAAACTCGCGGGGTTGTCCGGAATTGTTTTGGGAGGATTTGCAAAACTCGATATAGGCTTGTTGTCGAAGGACGATGATAGGGATTTGTACGACTACGCCGAGAAGCACGTCCTCTTTTTGCAATCGGCTCCGCACGAATGGCTATTTCCAAAGTGTTGTGTGACTCTTCATCACGGTGGAGCAGGAACTACTGCAGCGGCACTGCGATCTGGAGTCCCTACAATCGTCACTCCCTGCATTGCCGATCAATACGACAACGCTTCCTTAATCAAAGATGCTGGTTTCGGGTTTGGCTTCAAAAAGCCCCTCCGCAAAACGTCCGCAAAAGAGCTGGCAAACGTCCTGAGGAAATGCGTCAGCAGCAACACGAGCAACGATTCCATTCGGTCCAATTGCAAGCGAATTTCGGCGACTCTGGCAAACGAAGACGGAATACTGAATGCGATCCAAGTGATTGAAGATTTCATGATCACAAGACTTGACTCGGGCGAGTGGAAAAAAGAATTTGAAGCCCGCCTCGATCAGAGAGCCACGAAGCCTTGGAGCTTTTGGTATGCGTTACGCCGTATGCTTTTCTATAGGAACCCGTTTGTCGAGGATTGATGGATAATATTTGCTGGAGGAATTGTAGTCTAGTTCAACGATTTTCTTCTCACACACAGAAGTATTTTTGCGTTATTCATAATAAATGATATATTTATCTAGGAGGACTGTCTATTCGGTTTGGTTTCGTTTGGTTTATCTTTTCTATTGCTCTTTTCTGGGAGTGATGCATGCTCTTTACAATACGAACAGAACGGGCTTGCACTCCAGTGGTAGAGATATTTCCTTCAGAGAATCTTATATCTACTAGTTTAAGGAGTCTGTTTCTGCAACATCATAATCTTTGGCGTGGATCAATAGGTACTAGAGGTATTTAAAAACAGGGCAGACGTCAACTATTACGTGGTCCTGAGCCAGAATGGGGGCTGCTGCATCAACCGAGACAGGCTGCTACTTGATAACCAGTCCACGGTGAACGTTGCGTGCAACCCAGAGCTCCTCACCAACATACGGCAGACTGATTGCTATATGAACATCTACTGTAATCCTAGTACTATGAATTGAACCAACTGTATATGGGAACTCAAAGGCGTGGGAACCATATGGTATGGCAGTGTGGGGATTACAAATATACTCTCTTTGTCCAAGATCAAGTAGAGGCATAGGAGAGTATCCTATGACAGTGCTGTTGACAATGTCTTCCGGATGGACAACTCAAAGGCGTGGGAACCATATGGTATGGCAGTGTGGGGATTACAAATATACTCTCTTTGTCCAAGATCAAGTAGAGGCATAGAGTATCCTATGACAGTGCTGTTGACAATGTCTTCCGGATGTACAGCAAAGATGGCACGGCGTGCAGAGAGTTTTAACAGTCAGACAATGACCTACTATCCCTTAATAGTTCCGTACCGGTACGCGCACAGCCGTACAATTTTTTTCAAGGGGCCAAACGAAAGTCTTAATAACTCTGTCGAACTTCAAAAACGATTTGATATTCTTATTCCTCGTAAAAACTGTCTTAGGTAACACTTTGTTTTTGTCCCAGGTCCCTACCGGTACTTGGTATTTTTGCTGAGCTATCGGCAACCAAAGCTCCATTACACTTGGAAATTTTTGTGCATGCGTAGAAACTCAACATTCTGTATCACCATGGAAAAAATGATGACTGACCACTACACTCAACCAATCCAGCATCCAAGCACATCACTGTCACCATCATCAACAGAGCTACAATCCAGTAGAAGAGTGGACTGATTTGCCTGAAAATCAAGGATTTACGGTCTGATTTCCTATTTTGGAATGTCTATTTTGGAATCGTTCCATCATGCCACAAAACGTAACAAAATGATGTGGACCCCCCCCCCCCCCCCCCCCCCCCCCCACACACACACACACACACACACACAGCCCCAAACGCCATAGAAGACCCTACAGAGGCCCCAGGGATCAATATTAGTGATAGTCTGAGGATACGGGGCCTTGGGATGCTTGTTTCTAGGCGCAAATTCTGGTTTGAGATGGCTATGATAGTGATGGTCAAAAAGGCCCCTTTTCTGATACAATCCGTGTCAAGGGAGGAGATCAAGAAATGAAAGCTGACCAATGCTTCCACTTTGGGCCTGATGCTGTAGCAGCAACAGCAGCGCTTACCAAGGAGGAGGACAAGGAGGAGGACAAGGAGGAGGACAAGGAGGAGGACAAGGAGGAGGACAAGGAGGAGGACAAGGAGGAGGACAAGGAGGAGGACAAGGAGGAGGACAAGGAGGAGGACAAGGAGGAGGACAAGGAGGATTCGTCTTTGGATGAAGAGGAGGATTCGTCTTCATCAGATGACAACAACAACAATGATGAGGACGAGGACTCATCTTCAACTGATGAGGATGATCTAAAAAACAGATCTGTTGCTTGGCTTAGGAAAGAGCTGAAGCTTTGTTGATGCCAAGCAACATCTGGAAACAGAGCTGCTCTTGTTAGCCAGTCAAAGAAGGCTATCGATCGGAAGATGAAGAGGTATGATACGATGGAGGAAGCAAATGGAAGCTGGTCACAATGGGAATGCCATTCTTTGCCAACAACGGCAACAGGCTGGCCTCATAATACAATGCAACTGTTCCCTGATACTATCTTCTGGCAAGAGCTACAACCAGATGCCATGGTTGTTGAGGAGCCAGCCAATCCATTCTTCAGGATTACACAAGTTCCCACTATCTCTGAAGCAAGCAGAGGGTAGGATTGCTCCCCTCCCAAGAAATACAACTTCACTGAAGTATTTGATATCCCTGAGTTCACAGGTGTGCAAACTCACTATGAATTGGATTGCCGGGGAAACACTAAGACATGTGCTAATGGGGAGCCAGTTACTAAGACAACTCCAAGGGACGTGGGTGGTATTGATCCTAACTTCAAGAAGAAGCATGGGCTATCAGCTAGTTCCTATCCATGGGATTTTGCGGAAGCATTCCTTCAACTTTACAATGATGCAAAAGAAAAGGAGCCATTTTCATTTGAAGATGTGAAGAACTGGACCAACCTTAAGGTATTACTAGCTGGCGCTGGGGAGAAGCTGTATCCTGAGTTCAAGTCCTTTTCAGGAAGGGAAATTTGGCAGTTCTCTGGGCTCTATGTCTTGCATGGTCTTTGTCCTTCAGCTCATGTTGAGTACAAGAAGCTTAGAAGTATAGCCTCTGACAGGCTTGCAGGGAATGACTTTGTCCATCAAGCTTTCACCAGGGGGGAGAGAAAGAATCCTTACAAGCGGCACAAGCACTTCAAAGCTTTCCTTGCATGCCAAGGCCCTTGCATTCCGCCCCCCTCAAGGAAGGAGTATCCAAACTGAAAGATATGCCCCTTGATTAAGTGAATGAATTTGCAGTGCCCACACACTTGGATGCTATCCTGAAGTATTGCAGTGGATGAAATGACCATGGGCGTTAAGGGTCAACACATTGATACATGCCAAATAACATACAATAGGGAGGGGGATGGCTTTCAGGCAGACACTTTGTGTGATGATGGGTACTGCTAAAGAAACTGCGTCGTAACAGTAATAAAACAAAAGTGAATCGTAAGGAATAATCATTGTCACACGTTTGATTGGTCGATCGGTCGAACGATAGGTTAATTACTTTCGTCGTGTCCGACTCATTCATGTGAATCAATTACTGGCATATTACCGTGTAAATTGCCACAATAATGTTCATTAAGACACAAAACACACGTAAACCGCCACCTTCGGTTGGTCTTTTACCGTATAATTCGCCGTGATATTCTCGGAATATCACATGCAATTGTATCTTATTGTGTAGAATTAGTACTAGAATGTACGTAAATTTAGGGCATGATAGTGTTTTAGAGTTGTTAATTCTTCAAAGAGTGAGCTGATGGGGAAAAATCCCGCTGAGAGGCAATCCACATAAAAGCGCCGACGATTATTCACTCAGGTTTAACCTTACAAATAAGGTTATTTGCCTTCGTGCCTCTTTGTACGTGCGAGTACGCGTTTACATGGTGAATTCTTTTCAGTCCCCTTCAGTCGTAAATCCTCCAACCGTTAAGCGGCTGGATTCTATGACTTAACCTATTCATCGTGAGTCATTGTCGTGTGTTGAATACCAAACTGTATCCAGTCTACTATCAGAGGCCCTATCAAAAATGGGGAGGCATTTTGCCATTCATTCTGGCTTGTACCATGGCATTTTGCCCTGATCCTTGCCGGTTTGATATACTGTATCCATGGATCAAATTATCCATTTTCGAAATCCACATTGCAGATCAATTTATTCCATGATCGAACATAAAATCAACTTGTTACTTTGATCGGATGATCGATCGAACATTCCATCGAACGATTGATTTTAACAAACTTACTTACTTACCACATGCAAAACGAAACAATCTTACCACATGCATCGGGAACAATGTTCTTGGAACACAGCTCCACTCATAAGCTTGGTAAACAAATCAGCAATATTTGTTGAACCTGGTTCTTTTGCAACTCTGATAATCTCTGCTGCAATAGATTCTCGGGCCTTGTGGTATGCAATGCTGTTGTGTTTCTTCTTGCATGGGCTTTCAGGTCGTGTAACATTTGTGACAACTGAATCATTATCACAATACACATTGGTGCTCCCATCAATTGGAACACCCATCATTCTCAACTTGTATCTTAGACCTTCAACCAACTCGATTGCAATTTTCAATGCAATGATTTCAGATCCAAAAGTTGATGTTTCAACTGTTGTTTGTCGTTTGGAAAACCAAATAATTGGCGTATTATTGATGAAGATAATAACACCAGTATGTGATCTTCTTGTTGCTTTACATCCAGCATGATCCGCGTCAACAAAACAACTCATCGTTACATGTTTTCCCAAAGCTTCAGGCATATCTGCTGGAAAAACTTCTGTGGCGCCAGGATAAAATTCAGACCAGTTGCATTTTTGGAATTTACTCTGATCAACGCTTGGTACTGAATCATCAAAAACCAATTTTGACCTGTTATATTTCTTCAAATATGCAAATATATGAAATAACTGGTTCAAATGCCCCATCCTTGCCTGAGCCAGATATCTTGACACGAGGGAAACTGGCATTACAATGTCAAGCCTTCCTAGTTCGCAAATCCACCTGAGAACTCCAATCAAACCTTGATAGTAATTTTGCAATTCAGGATTCAGTTCCTCTGATATATCAATCTCTGGTCTGTAATCGTGCGACAGTGGGCTAGATGCAGATTTTGGTAGATATTTATAACCATACTTTTCATTTTCAAGCTCTTGTTCAACAGCCGCGACAGCTTTTGCTGTATATTTGGTGCTTGATAATGACCATCTTGGTTTTGAATCACCCTCAAAGTAAAACTTGCCAATATCAGCGCCCAAATACAGAGTCGGTTCTTCAATGGTATCATCCTTTAATTTGAACTTTCGTTCAATATTCTCTAGCTGGAACTTAGGATCTTCCCCAGAACATAAGATATCGTCAACATAAGCAATCAACATTGCCCAGTATCTCGATCCATCTTTCCTGGTTTCAATTCTTAAGTGCACGTCCGGATCTGCTTTGCAATGGGAATATCCAAGATCTCTCAAATGTTTTGTGAGATATGATCTGAATGATGCACCCGTGACTGGTAATCCATACAGTGCCCGAACTATCTTGCAAGGCCTTCCTGCAAGGTGTGGAGGGAAGCCATCTTCAGCTCTTGCCCGGAGGAAATATTTCTCCTTTATTGGAGCTGTCAAATATGCATTTTGAATATCTGCTGAGAGAACCTTCAAATCATTCAGCGCTGCCAGCAAGAAGAATATTCTTACTGAATCACGACTGGGAACAGATGAGTAAGTATTTTCCTTTGCTACAGCAGGAACCTTGTGACCGTCCCCTACCAACCTAGCCTTCCTGGTTAGGGATCCAAGCTTGATATCAAATATCATGTGCGTTGTGATTTCCTTATGACCAACTGGGATAACATCATCAAAAAATTCAAAAGCTGCCATGTTGTTTGTCATTTCCTTATGAATTGCGCGTTCCCAGTGGTCAGTACCTGTTTTCTTATCAATTGCCAGTGCTTGTGTAATTGAATGTGGTAATTCAACACCATATTTGTGACATTTCAACCAATACTTGGCTGTTTTTGCTGCCTTAAGGATGCGTTCCTTTCTTCTCAAAATTTTATGCACCCACCATCTGAAGGCTGGTAGCTTTTCAAGCTTGTTGTTGGCTGCATATTCTGCTAGCTGCACTGGGAATGATTCTTTGACATCACTTAGCTTACACCAAGATTCGGTTCCATCTTTCCAACTGGCCAAAATTCTCCAGCTCCTAGTTGGTGGCTTATGGGTTTTCCTACCATTTTTTGCAATGGTCGTGACCTCCTCTTCACTTAAAGCAGTGTTGTTGCATTTGTGATCAATTAGCTCATCCAGCAGAGTGAACATTCGTCCATCATCATCAACAGAACTGTAGAGACTTTCTGCAACAATGTTTGCTGTGTATTCCTCTATGGTACCATCATGTAGTTGCAATTTGTATAACCTCGTGTCCAGTATTGGATTCTCATTCCTTACTCCAATTGGCCGGTTTTGCAGATCGCGTACCCTATCCTTGACAATGCACCTGAGCCTTTCATCATTTCTTTCAATGATTACCTCATTTCCCAGATACTCGTCTGGTTCATCAATATCTTCAACTGATGCCTCTGGTTCAGCCATTTCAAGTTTCAGATCAGATGATCTTGCTGGTTGTTCTTCAAATAGCTCTTGTTGAGGTTCTGGGTAATTTTCCTGGAAAAAAGACGCGCTGTCTTTGACTTCATCACCAATCTTGGATTCAATTGATTTATCAATCGCTTCCATTCTTCTTAGGACATCTCGGTCCCTCCATTCAAATTCCTTTACTGGCCTTATCGAATTCGTAGAGATTGGTATTGCTGATTTGGTCAGGATCCAAAAACAATCACCTCCACCCACCTTGCTGCCGCAAGGTCCGAGCCATTGTCCCAGTCTTTCAACTCCTTGAGTTGAAGTATCACCTTTATCGGAATAAAAGATAAAATCATACCGTTTCGATGATGTGTATAACGTTATATCAGGCCTATAGCCTTGCACCAAATCAAATGGAGTTCTTCCCATTGAAGAAGGGTTGCTTGATGCAGTCCTCTGCATGATATTTGCACATAGCTCACCACAAAATGACCATAGCCTTCTTGGTGACTTCTTCTTTGCTGTCTTGGTTATGATTGCATTACCAAGGTGGCCTATTGCTTGCTCTGCTCGGTTTTGGAAAGGGCAATGTGGTTGGATGAACGTTTGGTGTATATGGTTGCATTTCACAATTGAATTCCAGTGTGTCTTGTAAGTTCTTGGTGAGCCTTGTTCTGGGGCACCGTCAGAAATCAAATGTTCAGGAATTCCAACTTCATGAATGAATATTTTCAATCCTTGATGAGCTTGCGACTTGTTTTGTATTGGTATAAATACTTCAAACCCATTTCCATTTGTGAAAACCTGAGCACATTTTTCTTGTCTCATAATGCTCGTGGTTTTGGCATGCCAAGTATCAGTATACCAGGTTCCCTGAGCTACTCTCTTGTTTCTAAAGCGCTGTGTTGGCAGACGCTTCATCAAAGGTAGTTGCAAATTTCTCAGGGCTTTCTGAGTCGTGACCGTCAATGTCTGTTCTGCCTTTTTGAAACTGATATTCCAAGTCTTGGCTAGGCGTTCGCAATCAACTTTGTTCGGACCTTCAATAGTTGTCACTGATGGTCCCCATTGATTTCTTCTATCAAGGGATCTTCTTTCAAGTGTATTGTCAATTTCTTGCAAGCTAGGGATTTATTTTGATTCACCCTCAGGGGCTTCTGTGAAGTCAAATTCTGTGTCATCAAATAAAAACTGGTCTATCCTTCGCGCGCTTGAAATACTTGTTACTGAAGAGATCCGATGAGAAATATTGCCATCTGTTGCTATTTGACACTCGGTCAGCATTCTTCTGGTTGATACCTGGTGCAACCTCATCAGTTTGCAGCGTTCCATGAGACTTGTATGGTTGGGCCCTATGCTAGTCTTGGAGAGCATGTCTGTGACATTACTTGTAGGTTCTGTTGCCACTGAACTTGCATCTTCAGTTGACATGGCTTGAACGCTGAATTGGTCCCCTGAAATTGGATCACCATTGTCAATTGCTAACTCAGCCATCCTAAATTTCAGTGAGTGGGGACCCCATGGGGTGTCATTTGTTGCAATCAGATGTTGGCATTTGTCAAGCTCCAATCTTGTTGGCTTCCTTGTTGGAAAATATGAAATCACATTTCTCATACTCAGTTTTATGAAAACTTTCTTCGGATCATCATCCTCCATTGGTGTTTGGATTGTAATTCCATGCCTGGACCTGGGATCAAATTGGCGAGGTGTTTCCTCAACAGAGTTGAAATTACAACCCCTCATTTGATTTGGGCATATCAAGCTGTTCTTCAATTTGTTCCCAAAGTACAGCGCTTGGTGGAACACAATAATGTAGACTTGACCTGATGTTGGACTTGTCCAAGCAGTCGCGCAGCTTCTAATTGGGATTTTCTTTATTGGCTTGTACTCTTCAGAAAAAGGGGCAACATCAACATGTGTTGTGATCTGATCAGGATTAAGCAATATCATGTTCTTGCTTCCAGCTGCCGTGGTGTCAGCATGTGAGTCTAACTCACAGTATCCATCTTCATTTTCTCCACCATCAAAATCTAGTGGAATATTCATCTTATATAATGACCGGCTCACCATTGTTGACCATTTGTTTTCTAGTGTCCGGTTATGATGTCATTTCTTAGATTTTGAGCCAAAGCTGTCACCTGCACTTTCCTTTTCAGCTTCTTTTGCCTTTTTGGTCTCAGCAGCCTTGAGAGCCCTCTTTTTCTTACTTGCCTGTCTCATCTGGTAAAGTTCCTGACGCTGTTCTTTTGACATTGTTTTATAAACGCTTGTTGGATAAGTCTTATTCTCAAGTTTTCCTGTGAATGATCCAGTTGTTTTCTGCCTTTTATTGCTTGACGTGCCTACTGAATATACACTTCTGGAACCCCTTTTATGCTTTCCATTTGCAAGCTTCTTCAATCCAAGTCGATTGGTGAATAAAATCAAACATTCATTGAAGTTGTCTCAATAGTCTTTGCTCTCATCAACCGCGTCGGCCTTGGCAGCATCAAGTCTCTCATCGCTGATTGAATTGATAAAGTCCCAAACAAATCTCCTTTCATTGTGATTCTTTTCAAATCTCAGAATTGTTCCATGGAATGCAGTCCAATTTCTTTTGTGCTTGTTCCAATCATAGTTCTTATGGTCACCGGTGTAATGTGATTCTTTCATTTCCTGGTAGGTTTTGTTCAGGACCATAGTGATATTGGTATCAGTGTAAGCATGTTGCATCAGTGAAATGAACGCATTTCTCGCTTGCCCTGAGTTCAGTTCAGTATTTTGGAAATGTGCCACCTATTCCCAACCCGGCCCTTTCCTTGTTGCATCACATAACAACCTCCATACAACATTGTTGTCTTCATCATACTGGTGACCCAAAAAAACACCACACCATTCATTGTAGTCACTCCAAGTTGGATATGCGTCTGTTGGATTTTGCCCAACTGTGCCAGACCTGGCTTCATCATCAACTTCTTCTTCCTTTTCTTGGGGTCTTATGACATATAAGATTGGGAATCCTTCAGAGTTGAATCTGTATCTCAAGTTTTGACGAAAATCCTTCTTCCCATTCTCTGAATTTTGTAAGGTCCTTTAACTCAGGTGGCGTCGCCTTTTCTTGTGATTTCACACTTGATTCCATCATCTTGATTCTGAATTGTTGCAGTTCTAAGTTGTTTGGGTTTGCGATCCAGTCAGTAGCTCGAGGTTTGACTCCAATCAATGGTTGGTAGCGTGCCCAATTTGCCCATGTGAGAAGCCTTGACGACAGCCTGTTACCATAATGGATGCTTTTAGGATTAGGACAGTCTGGGCTGATCGATTTCAATCCATGCATGAATGATTTGATGCTTTCCTTGTTGAGGTCTGTAATTTCACGAATATTAGACATTCCTCCCCTCATAATTTCTTCAGCTGATTCGTAGTTGATACCAAAATCCATCAAGCTGCTTCTGAAAGCGAGCTGTTCTGGATTAAGTAATCTTCCATTGTTGAATCCCCTGATTTTTATTTTGAGTTGGGATGACCTCAATAAAGAAACCGTGTTGTCTTGTGGTTTTCACCATCATTGCTGCTGATTTCATCACTGCTAACATCATCTGGATTCCTACCCCTTCTTGCAGCATCTTGTAATTCTCTGATCCTTTTCTTTACTTCTTGGTCAATGATCCTTTTCATAGTTGAGTTCTTTTCTGGATCAGTTATAGCCTTTTCCATTACACGCATGATTCTTTCATCAAATTTGTCGTCCTCATTCTCTAAATCCATGTCCTTCTGACTTTAATTGTCGCTATCGAAATCTGGTGGGTTCTGTTCCGCGTCCATTTTCGATTCCTCATCATTGCTGGGATCATAGTCATCATCATCTTTTGGCTTTGCTTTTGTTCTTGTTTTTCTTTTTGCTGGAGCCATGATGGGGACGAGATTTCGAATATTTTATTGGCGTAATCAAACGATCGTTTCGGTGTATTCGATGGAGGTTTTGATTGAATATTTAATCGAAGGTGGTATATGAAGAGGGAGTAGAATTGAATTGAAGGATTGGATGCGAGATGACTGTTTCAATGTTGGTGACTGTCGTGTGATTTGCTTATCTGTTTGAGTATTTGGATATTTGAATCGAATTTTCGTTCTGATTATTCGGATCGAGTTTTCGTTCCGGTTTGTCTTTGTGTTTGTGTTAGTTTTTGCTGTTTGTCGCAATTTAAGATTGTGAGCTTTTCTATCCAGTCTCAGGATTTGCTCATTCTGTATTTCTGTGGTGTAAAATTGATGAATCTTTCATCGTCTTGTTTTCTCAGAAATTAGTGTTCTCTTTTCTTTTGGATCTTCGAGATTTAGTGTTCTCGTTTCCATATCTTTGGATTTTCTTGCGAGCAGGTGCTTGCAATCTGTTCGATCCAATCTGTTTCACTATCATCAGAATACTTGAGGCTCAATCTTCTGGCTCACGTCATTCTTGTTTTCAGTGAAAGATCAGTGTTCTCGGATATTGATTCCTTTCAACTGATGCCAACCTGGGCAATTTTCCAATCGTCCAGCCCCTTTTCCCTTGCTTGTTTTGCTGGATCTTGAAACCTGATGGAGCCTACCATCTTGGTTCGGGTATTTGGTCTCTTCTTTCAGGGAGACCGCCCTGGTGTTGGTCTATTCCAGGGCTCAACAAGCAACTGCCCCTTTTACATCCTTGAGGGTTGATGCTGGTTGTTGCTGATCAGGCTAATCCGGATTGTCTTCGAGCTCAACTGCGTTTCTCTCAGGAAATGCCATTCGGTTCTCAGCATTGTAGGATGCTGGCCACAGCTCGTAGACGCTGGGTCTGATAAACTAAAGAAACTGCGTTGTAACAGTAATAAAACAAAAGTGAATCGTAAAGAATAAGCATTGTCACATGTTTGATTGGTGGAACGATTGAACGATAGGTTAATTACTTTCGTCGTGTCCGACTCATTCATGTGAATCAATTACTGGCATATTACCGTGTAATTTGCCACAATAATGTTCGTTAAGACACAAAACACACGTAAACCGCCACCTTCGGTTGGTCTTTTACCGTATAATTCGCCGTGATATTCTCGGAATATCACATGTAATTGTATCTTATCGTGTAGAATTAGTACCAGAATGTACGTAAATTTAGGGCATGATAGTGTTTTAGAGTTGTTAATTCTTCAAAGAGTGAGCTGATGGGGAAAAATCCCGCTGAGAGGCAATCCACATAAAAGCGCCGACGATTATTCACTCAGGTTTAACCTTACAAATAAGGTTATTTGCCTTCGTGCCTCTTTGTACGTGCGAGTACGCGTTTACACGGTGAATTCTTTTCACTGCTACGAAGTGTACATGAGGAATGATCCTGCTCCAAAGAAGTATCTTGATATGGGTATCTCTCCCCTCTTCATTCCCGCACCATATGGTTGTTTGACTCCCTGAAAGATGAGCATCATCATGTTGGTATGGACAACTCGTAGAACTCAGTTATGTTCTGTAAGGCTGCCTTTAGGCATTCAAAGTGGATCCTGTGTCATGGAGTAGCCCGCAAAAACCAATCATGGCATCTCTGACTGTGTATTCCAACAGGAGCTCAAGAATGTATAGGCGGACAGCGCAGGGAACTGTGAAAGCTGCTGTTCTTGAAGGTGATCCAGAGTATGCCTTCCTTGTTGCTTCCAGTGTGTATGATACCAAACCAGTCCATTACTTCGTCCGATAACTGTCACGCGACCCAACGCGACCCCTTGCAAGCCCTAATTTTGATAAAATCTAACCAGCTTTTGTTATGCGCAAGGGCAATTTTTTAAATTCACATTTTTTTGTGGTGAAGAGTTTCAACCCCCCTCAGGTGGCGACAAAAACTCTCCCTGAGGACTCAAAATGTCCCTTGATCTCTCAATTTGGACTTACTTGATTGAAAAAATGTAATTCTTGCTACCAAACTTCATAACCTTAACCCAAGATATGAAATAAAATTATTTTCAGAAGTGTTTGTTTGCTATGTTCCCGCGTTGTGTCTATGTCACGTTGTGTCTTTTTTCATACCGTCATGCCTTTTCATGATCGCTCCGATAGCATCATGCTCATTTTCATCGTGTTCATTTAACACCACCATCAAAACCATTTCTTCCCCTCCCTTCTTCCAATAGAAGAACATGTCACAGCCTAGTAAAAATCCCCGTCACTTCAAGAAGGATTGTTATACCAAACTAACCAAATCATTTATCTATCGTAGCTGCATGTCCTATAAGGGCAAGTCAAAGACATTCATCAGAAGCAGACAAGATTCCTCTTCACACAAATCATACCAATATGTATCATGATGCCTGTCACATCACCTTGATTCAATAGCTTTTTGCCGTGATTTCTATTTAAACCATAACCTAATGGAATTTTTGTCATCTGCCAAAGAAGAATCCACTACAGTTTGCCATTCCCCTTCACAATATGGCCTGACATTGACCAAGAATGATCCAATTAAAGAAAGTGTGTCGTAACAAACAAACGCAATCGTCCTTTCGATCGATTGATTTAGTGAGTAAGAGTAAGCATCTTCTTAGAATCGGTAAGCGTCGATCATCTAATCAACAGGTTAATTACTCGTCGTTTAACTACTCGTCGTATCGTGTAATTTCTAGCATACAAAACACGCATAATTAAGACACGAAACACACGCAAAACCATCTTCGATCGGTCTTTTTACTGTATAATTCGCCGTGATATTCTCATTGGAATATCACATGTATAGTACCTTATCATGTAGGATTAGTACTAGGTTGTACATAGATTTTAGGGCATGATAGTGTTTTAGAGTTGTTAATTCTTCAAAGAGCTGATGGGGAAACTTTCGCTAAGAGTCAATCCACATGAAGCGCCGACGATCATTCACTCAGGTAAGTAACCTTAAGAATAAGGTTATTTACCCTTATGACCTTTCATATGATACACCCGTAACTAGTACAAACACGCGTTACACGGTGAATTCTTTTCAGTCCCCTTCAGTCATAAATCGTCCAACCGTTAAGCGGCTGGATTCTATGACTTAACCTATTCATTGTGAGTCATTTGTGTGTTGAATACCTACGCTGTATCCATTCTACCATCAGAGGCCCTATCAAAAGAAATGGGGAGGCATTTTGCCATTCATTCTGGCTTGTATCAAGGCATTTTGCCCTGATCCTTGCCCGATTGATATATTGTATTCGTGCATCAAAATATCCATTTTTCAAAACGCTCATTGCAAAACGATTCGTTATTTTTGATCGAACGATCAATCGAACATTCCATCGAAACGATTGATCTACCTGTTGTTTTTTCGTGCGAACGCCCAAAACAAACTTACCACATGCATCGGGAACAATGTTCTCAGGAAACAGCGCCACTCATTAGCTTGGTAAACAAATCAGCAATATTTGTTGAACCTGGTTCTTTTGCAACCCTGATGATTCCTGCTGCAATAGATTCTCGTGCCTTGTGGTATGCAATGCTGTTGTGCTTCTTCTTACATGGGCTTTCAGGTCGTGTTACGTTTGTGACAACTGAATCATTATCACAATACACATTGGTGCTTCCATCAATTGGAAACACCCATCATTCTCAACTTGTATCTTAGACCTTCAACCAATTCGATTGCAATTTTCAATGCAATGATTTCAGATCCAAAAGTTGACGTTTCAACTGTTGTCTGTCTTTTGGAAAACCAAATAATTGGTGCATTATTAATGAAGATAATAACACCAGTATGAGACCTCCTTGTTGCCTTGCATCCGGCATGATCGGCATCAACAAAACAACTCATTGTCACATGTTTTCCCAGAGCTTCAGGCATATCTGCTGGTATGACTTCAGCGGCACCAGGATAAAATTCAGACCAGTCGCATTTTTGGAATTTACTCTGATCAATGCTTGGTACTGAATCATCAAAAACCAATTTTCGACCTGTTGTATTTTTTCAAATATGCAAATATGTGAAATAATTGGTTCAGATGTCCCTTTCTTGCTTGAGCCAAATACCTTGACATCGAGTGAGAACTGGCATTACAACGTCGAGCCTTCCTAGTTCACAAATCCATCTGAGAACTCCCATCAAACCTTGATAATAATTTTGCAATTCAGGATTCAATTCCTCTGATATATCAATTTCCTGGTCTGTAATCATGTGACAGTGGACTGGACGCAGACTTTGGTAGATATTTGTAGCCATATTTTTCAGTTCCAAGCTCTTGTTCGACGGCTGCAACAGCTTTTGCAGTATATTTGGTGCTGGATAATGACCACCTTGGCTTTGAATCACCTTCAAAGTAAAACTTTCCAATACCAGCTCCCAAATACAGAGTTGGTTCTTCAATCGTATCATCCTTCAACTTGAACTTTTGTTCAATGTTCTGTAGCTGGTAACTTTGGATCTTCACCAGAACATAAGATATCATCTACATAGGCAATGAGCATCGCCCAGTATCTGGATCCATCTTTCCTGGTTTCAATTCAGCAAGTGCACATCCGGATCTGCTTTGCAAGGGGAATATCCAAGATCCCTCAAATGCTTTGTGAGATATGACCTGGAAGACGCACCCAGCGACTGGTAATCCATATAGTGCTCGAACTATCTTGCAAGGCCTTCCTGCAAGGTGTGGAGGAAAACCATCTTCAGCTCTCGCTTTTAGAAAGTATTTCTCTTTTATCGGGGCTGTCAAATATGCATTTTGAATATCTGCTGAGAGAACCTTCAAATCGTTCAGTGCTGCTAGCAAGAAGAATATTCTTACTGAATCACGACTGGGAACAGATGAATATGTATTCTCTTTGGCTATGGCAGGAACTTTATGACCGTCCCCTACCAACCTCGCTTTCCTTGTTAGGGATCCAAGCTTGATATCAAATATCATGTGGGTTGTTATTTCCTTGTGGCCGACTGGAATAACATCATCATCAGAAAATTCAAACGCTGCCATATTATTGGTCATTTCTTTGTGAATTGCTCTTTCCCAGTGATCTGTGCCTGTTTTCTTATCAATTGCCAGTGCTTGTGTAATTGAATGTGGTAATTCAACACCATATTTGCGAGTCTTCAACCAATACTTGGCTGTTTTGGCCGCCTTAAGGATGCGCTCCTTTCTTCTCAAAATTTTGTGCACCCACCATCTGAATGCTGGTGATTTTTCAAGATTGTTGTTGACTGCATACTTGGCTAGCTGCACTGGGAATGATTCTTTGACGTCGCTTAGCTTACACCAAGATTCGATTCCATCTTTCCAACTGGCCAAAATTCGCCAACCCCTAGTTGTCGGCTTATGACTTTTTTCGTCCATTTTTGGCTACAGTTGCTGCTTCCTCATCACTTAAAGCGGTGTTGTCGCATTCATGATCAATCAGCTCATCTAAGTAGGGTGAACATCCTTCCATCGTCATCAACAGAACTGTAAAGACTCTCTGCAACAATGTTCGTCGTGTATTCCTCAATGGTGCCATCAGGTAGTTGCAGATTGTACAGCCTCGTGTCTAGTATTGGATTCTCATTCCTTACTCCAATTGGTCTGTTTTGCAGATCTCGCACTCTATCCTTTACAATGCACCTGAGCCTTTCATCATTTCTTTCAACTTTATTTCATTTCCCAGATACTCATCTGGCTCATCAATATCTTCAACCGATGCGTCTGGCTCAGCCATTTCAAGTTTCAGATCAGATGATTTCACTGGTTGTTGTTCCTCAAATAGCTCTATTTGAGGTTCTGGATAATTTTCCTGGAAGAAGGACGCGCTGTCTTTCACTTCATCACCAATCTTCGATTCAATTGATTTGTCAATCGCTTCCATTCTTTGTAGGACATCTCTATCCCTCCATTCATATTCCTTTACAGGCCTTATTGAATTGGTGGGATATTGGTATTGCTGATTCGGTCAGGATCCAAAAACAATCACCTCCACCCACCTTATTGCCACAGGGGCCCAACCACCGACCCAATCTTTCAACTCCTCGAGATGAGGAATCACCTTTGTCAAAGTAAAATACAAAATCATACCATTCTGATGATGTGTATAATGCAATATCGGGCATATATCCATGCACCAATTCAAATGGAGTTCTTCCCATTGAAGAAGGGTTGCTTGATGCCGTCCTCTGCCTGATATTAGCACATAGTTCACCACAAAATGACCATAATCTCCTCGGTGACTTCTTCTTTGCTGCCTTGGTTGTGATTGCACTACCAAGATGACCTATTGCTTGCTCAGCACGATTTTGGAATGGGCAATGTGGTTGGATGAATGTTTGGTGAATATGATTGCAGCTTCACAATTGAATTCCAGTGGGTCTTGTAGGTTCTTGGCGAACCCTGTTCTGGAGCACCATCAGAAATCAAATGCTCAGGGATCCCAACTTCATGAATGAATATTTTCAATCCCTTGATGCGCTTGTGATTTGTCCTGTATTGGTATGAATACTTCAAACCCATTTCCATTTGTAAAGATCTGTGCACATTTTTCTTGCCTCATAATACTGGTGGTCCTAGCATGCCAGGTATCAGTGTACCAGGTTCCTTGTGCAATTCTCTTGTTTCTAAAGCGCTGTGTAGGCAGACACTTCATCAAAGGTAGTTGCAAATTCCTCAGGGCTTTATGAGTAGTGACTTTCAGTGTCTGTTCCGCCTTCTTGAAACTGATATTCCAAGTCTTGGCTAGGCGTTCACAGTCTACTTTGTTTGGACCTTCAATAGTTATCACTGACGGCCCCCATTGATTTCTTCTATCAAGGGATCTTCTTTCAAATGTATTGTCAACTTCTTGCAAGCTAGGGGCTGGTTTTGATTCATCTTCAGGGGCTTCTGTGAAGTCAAATTCTGTGTCATCAAACAAAAACTGGTCTATCCTTCGCGCGCCTGAAATATTTGCATCTTGAAACTTTGTGGCCACTGCCGAAATCCTGTGAGAAATATTACCATCTGTTGCTATCTGGCATTCAGTCAGCATTCTTCTGGTTGATATCTGGTGCAATCTCATCAGCTTGCATTGCTGCATGAGATTTGGATGCTTGGACTCTATGCTAGTCTTGGAGAGCATGTCTGTAACATTACTTGTAGGTTCTGTTACAACCGAACTTGCATCCTCAGTCGACATGGCTTGAACACTAAACTGGTCCCCTGAAATTGGATCACCATTGTCGATTGCTAACTCAGCCATCCTAAATTTCAGTGAATGAGGATCCCACGGGGTGTCATTTGTTGCAATCAAATGTTGGCATTCATCAAGCTCTAATCTCGTTGGCTTTCTTGTTGGAAAATATGAAATCACATTTCTCATACTCAGTTTTATAAAAACTTTCTTGGGGTCATCATCTTCCATTGGGGTTTGGATTGTAATTCCATGCTTGGATCTGGGGTCAAACTGATGGGGTGTTTCTTCAACAGAATTGAAATTGCAATCCCTCACTTGATTTGGGCATATCAAGCTGTTCTTCAATTTGTTTCCAAAGTACAGCGCTTGGTGGAACACTATGATGTAGACTTGACCTGATGTTGGATTTGTCCAAGCAGTTGCACAACTTCCAATTGGGATCTTCTTGATTGGCTTGTATTCTTCAGAAAAGGGCGCAACATCAACATGTGTTGTTATCTGATCAGGATTGAGAAATACCATGTTGCTTCCAGCTGCCATGGTGTCGGCATGTGAGTCTAACTCACAGTATCCTTCTTCATTTTCTCCATCATCAAAATCTAGAGGAATATTCATCTTATATAATGACTGGCTCACCATTTTTAAACATTTGTTTTCTAGCGTCCGGTTATGATGTCATTTCTTAGATTTTGAGCCAAAGCTATCACCTGCACCTTCCTTTTCAGCTTCTTTTGCCTTTTTGGTCTCAGCAGCCTTGAGAGCTCTCTTCTTCTTATTTGCCTGTCTCATCTGGTAAAACTCCTGGCGCTGCTCTTTTGACATCGTTTTATACACACTTGTTGGATAGGGCTTGTTCTCAAGTTTCCCTGTGAACGTTCCAGTTGTTTTCTGCTTCTTGTTGCTTGTTGTGCCCACAGAATACACTTCTGGAACCTCTTTTATGCTTTCCATTTGCAAGCTTCTTCAATCCAAGACGATTGGTGAATAGAATCAAGCATTCATTGAAATTGTCCCGGTAATCTTTGCTCTCGTCAATTGCATCGGCTTTAGCAGCATCAAGTCGCTCATCGCTGATTGAATTGATAAAGTCCCAGACAAATCTCCTTTCATTGTGGTTCTTTTCAAATCTCAGAATTGTTCCATGGAATGCAGTCCAATTTCTTTTGTGCTTGTTCCAATCATAATTCTTAGCGTCGCCGGTATAGTGTGATTCTTTCATTTCCTGGTAGGTTTTGTTCAGAACCATAGTGATATTTGTATCAGTATAAGCGTGCTGCATCAGCGAGATAAATGCATTTCTCGCATGTCCTGAGTTCAGTTCAGTATTTTGGAAATGTGCCACATATTCCCAACCCGGCCCTTTTCTTGTTGCATCACATAACAACCTCCAGACAACGTTGTTATCTTCATCATACTGATGACCTGACAAAACACCACACCTTTCATTGTAGTCACTCCACGTTGGATAGGTATCTGATGGACTCTGCCCGACTGTTCCAGACCTGGCTTCATCAGTAACATCTTCCTTCTCTTGGGGTCTTATGACATACAAGATTGGGAAACCTTCAGAGTTGAATCTGTATCTCAAGTTTTGGCAAAAGCCTTCCTCCCATTCTCTGAATTTTGTAAGATCCTTTAACTCAGGTGGAGTTGCCTTTTCCTGTGATTTTACACTTGACTCCATCATCTTGATCCTGAATTGCTGCAATTCCAGATTATTTGGGTTCGCGTTCCAGTCAATGGCTCTTGGTTTGACTCCAATCAATGGTTGATACCGAGCCCAATTTGCCCATGTGAGAAGTCTGGATGATAGCCTGTTACCATAGTGGATACTTTTTGGATTAGGACAGTCTGGACTGATCGATTTCAATCCATGCATGAATGATTTGATGCTTTCCTTGTTGAGGTCTGTAATTTTGCGAATATTAGACATTCCTCCCCTCATAATTTCTTCAGCTGATTTGTAGTTGATACCAAAATCCATCAAGCTGCTTCTGAAAGCGAGCTGTTCTGGGTTCAGAATTTTTCCATTGTTGAATCCATTGATTGTTATTTTGGGTTGGAAGGACCTCCTGTCGTATCGCTTAGACCTTGAACTGTCATCTTGTTGATCCTCATCGTCATCACTGCTATCACTTCGATTAACATCATCTGGATTTCTGCGTTGAGCCACTGCATCTTGTATGGCTCTGATCCTTTTCTTTACTTCTTTGTCGATGACTCTTTTCCAAGTTGAGTTCATTTCCGGATCAGTCATTGCCTTTTCCATTACACGCATTATTGTTTTCTCATTCAATCTGTCTTCTTCTTTCTCTAATTCCATACCTTCTTCATCACTCGCACCATCCATATTGATTCCTAGTAGATCCTGATCCACTTCCATTTTTGCTTCCTCGATAGAGCCATAGTCATCATCATCCTTTGGCTTTGCTTTTGCTTTTGATCTTGTTTTTCTTTTTGCTGGAGCCATGATGGGGACAAGATTTCAAGTATCTATCCGTTTCGGAATATTCGAAGGACGTTTGGATGGAAGTTGCGATCGAATATTTAATCGAATATTTAATCGAAGGTGGTATGTGGAAAGAGAGTGTAATTGAATCGAAGGGTTGGATGTGAGATGGCTGGTAGATGTTGGTGACTATCGAGTGTGATTTGCTTATCTGTTTGTATTTATCCAGATCAAATTTTCGTTCCGGTTAGTTATACTTTCTGACTATTCGGATCGAGTTTTCGTTCCGGTCTGTGTGTGAGCTTTTGCTTTTGTTGCAATTCAAGATTGTGAGCTTTTCTATCCGGTCTCGGGATTTGCTCATTCTGTATTTCTGTGGTGAAAGATTGTTTCCTGAGAATTTAGTGTTCTCTTTTCTTTTGGATCTTTGAGATTTGGTGTTCTCGTTTCCATATCTTTGGATCCTTTCATTTTCTTGCGGGCAGATGCTCTTTGCAATCTGCAGATGCTCTTCGCAATCTGTTCCTTCCAATCTGTTTCACCACAGAATACTTGAGGCTCAATCTTCTGGCTCACGTCGTTCTTGTTTTCAGTGAAAGATCAGTGTTCTTGGATTGGATATTGATTCCTTTCAACTGATGCCAACCTGGGCGGCTCTTTCGACTGAACCGTCCAGCCTCTTTTCCCTTGCTTGTTTTGCTGGATCTCGAAACCCAATGGAGCCTACCATCTTGGTTCGGGAATTTGGTCTCTTCTTTCAGGGAGACCGCCCTGGTGTTGGTCTATTCCAGGGCTCCACAAGCAATTGCCCCTTTTATATCCTTGAGGGTTGATGCCGGTTGTTGCTGATCAGGCTAATCCGGATTGTCTTCGAGCTCAACTGCGTTTCTCTCGGGAAACGCCATTCGGTCCTCAGCATTGTAGGATGCTGGCCACAGCTCGTAGACGCTGGGTCTGATAAACTAAAGAAAGTGTGTCGTAACAAACAAATGCAATCGTCCTTTCGATCGATTGATTTAGTGAGTAAGAGTAAGCATCTTCTTAGAATCGGTAAGCGTCGATCATCTAATCAACAGGTTAATTACTCGTTGTTTAACTACTTGTCGTATCGTGTAATTTCTAGCATACAAAACACACGTAATTAAGACACAAAACACATGCAAAACCATCTTCGATCGGTCTTTTTACTGTATAATTCGCTGTGATATTCTCATTGGAATATCACATGTATAGTACCTTATCATGTAGGATTAGTACTAGGTTGTACATAGATTTTAGGGCATGATAGTGTTTTAGAGTTGTTAATTCTTCAAAGAGTGAGCTGATGGGGAAACTCTCGCTAACAATCAATCCACATGAAGCGCCGACGATCATTCACTCAGGTAAGTAACCTTAAGAATAAGGTTATTTACCCTTATGACCTTTCGTATGATACGCCCGTAACTAGTACAAACACGCGTTACACGGTGAATTCTTTTCACAATTGTTCCCTCCGCCGCTGTTGCTACTGCTCACAATAACAAGGCATCCTCTAATGAAACGTTCAACTCAGTACTAAACAGTCAGGTAGTACACAATTTATTTGTTCCCCCAATTGATAGAAATTTAATGGAATCACAGTTGTTTCCTTCCGAAGACAACAGCAACAACGAGGACATGGTTATTCATGAAGAAATTTGCCTTCCTATTCAGAACGATAATGGTATGGATGCTGCGGAACCCACGGCATACCAACCAAACATCAACAAAAGAGAGCAATTGATCCGATCCCGTGTTTCTTTTTCACCTACCAATAGGCTCATTGCTGAAATAAAGCTCATGAATCTAATGACAAAACACAAGTTACCTCTAAACACGTTCAAATCTATTTTTCAATGGGCAAACAAATGTCAAAATATTCATGGTGTTGACTTCAGCACTACCTTCCCCCACCATCAAGAAGCCATATTTAGTGAAATCAAGTCCAATTTGGGCATTTCTGAGACCAAGTTCGAGCCACACATAATTAACTGGTTACCTTGCACTTTACCCACCCAAATATTTGTTCGATGCTTCCCAGATGCACTTCATTCCCTTCTGACCAATAAGAAATTGATGCAAGAAACCAAGTTGTCTTTTCCGAATGTTGAGACTCCTCTTTCACCTGAAAACAACCCACCAATCACCAACAAAACATACATAACAGAACTACACCACGGCTCTTGGTGCACGAAATCAATTCCACTTGCCTCAGAGAGGGAATGGGTACAAAACTGATCAAAAACCATCTATACTTTCACCTTGTTGAGTACATAAAGCTTTGGGGACTTCCATGCGGATGGGATTCTTCTTATTCAGAATCACACCACAAAACTGAAATCAAAGCACCGTCTAAGAACACTCAACAGAATGCTTCCACATTGATAATGCAAACAGCAAAGCAACAGGAAGAAAAAATGCTGCTACGAGTAGCTACTTCAAAGTTCAATTTAGTGACGACAGAAGATGTTTCTGGTAATCGAGTCCCTCCTGAAGTTTCTGGTTCAAAATTTCACGTGTTCATTAACGGCGATGGGGCAAGTACTATGAGACGGGTTAGGTCATCAAACAAAACAAAACCCTATATTTCTCCCATCGTGTTGTCTTTTGTATGTCAGAATGTGCTTCCACTTTTGCAGGACTCTACCTTTGTCAAAGGATTTACTGAACATAACAGGTTTGACGAATGCACACAGCAAAATTACTTGTTTCAGAGCCACCCTTCATATCGTTCCAATAGTGGCCAACTGAACTCTGTCTGGTATGATTGGGCCTTGTTTGATGTCGACGCATGTGAAATCCCCTGCCATATTATGTGTTTTGTTGAACTCTACAATCTGAAGCAGCCTTACTCATTTGTTTCTGAATACCAAATTGCCGACGATGGCATTTATGCAGTAGTGACCAAGTTTAAATCAACTCCAACACCAACAGCTTCGTTGTTTGTGACCAGAGGTGAAGTAGACAAAAATACCCTGTTCTTATTTCATGTTGACAGCATACTTTCCAATGTAGCAGTTGTCCCACAACTTGATGCAATTGGTACCTTGCAATCAAACCCATATCTAGTTGTGTCGAATTGAAGGGCTTGGCTGGATGAATTCCACAAGACAACGTCATCTTTGCCTAATGAAGAGGCACTCTACTCCCAATGCACTATTGTTGAACAATACTGTTGTCGGTTGAAAATACACGTACCGTACTTACGTACATTCTACAGCGGTTACATCCATTCTACACTTGAAAAGTTACTTATACTCCTCCAGAGATAAAAATGACTTCAAGTATCCAGACATTTAGGTCATATCATGTGTTCTCTGTCTTATGACGAATTACACATGATGGACGACCGGTTTAGACATCCCTACATACAACACTAACACAGGGATACCGGTCGAATACAGTAAAATACTACACAGTAACAGAGCAATCTCACGATACGCTCACATCTCTTTAAATTTTAATTATCCTATCCTTTCGGTCGATTTTTAGAGTAACAATAGGGTATAGAGCTCTTATAACTTGCGCTGTTGAGCATATACTTTAAGAGCCTATCTCCGCCCGATCAGCACCTCCACTGACCAGTTACAGCCAGAGGACATTGCTGTTGAGCGATAGGCCTTCCCCCCAGCGCAGAGATTGTCGTGAGCCTGCTGTTGAACGACTCCCTTCCAATCTCCCTCAGATCTACTCAGACCGTCCCTTCGGACTCTTCCGTCGGTCTTCCCTTTGACACGGCCGACGCACCTTCGCTCGGTCATTTCGCCGGTTCCTTCTTTCAGTTCCTTCAACACCGCCTTCTTCCTTTGCAGATTCGACGGTCGGCTTTCGGTCCTTCCTGCGGTTCTTTTTTCCAAAGCCCGGTTTGCCAATCTTCCTTCCCCTCTCTTTCACTGTCGAATTGAAGGGCTTGGCTGGATGAATTCCACAAGACAACGTCATCTTTGCCTAATGAAGAGGCACTCTACTCCCAATGCACTATTGTTGAACAATACAGTGACAATAATGATGATGCTACTAATTCAGGTGATGACAGTTCAATGACATTGAACGATGATGATGATAGTGAGGTCCTCTCTCACACATCCAATACTTAATTGTTTACCTAGTACAATATCAATAATAACTTAGTATTACTGAATCAAATGCTCCTCCGTATTGATCGTAACATATTTCTCCTACGTTTCGATTGATTGCTACTCCGTAATGATTGCACTATGGTGCAGGAAAACAACAGAAGGGAATGGAACGTCTAACTTTAAAATATTGTTTAATATTATTATAGAGGATTAGCTGTTAGCACAGTTTTTCTCGATACATAGGCGCTCATAATATAACAGCCTTCGTATTTAGGATTCAAACAGCTATGTAATACTAATGAATTGAACAATAGAGTATCGCCCGACCTCAATGCTGACATTTTTTTTTGCTGTGCTGTTTCGGATCGGCTGCTGTTGCTGTTGCCAACAATTGTTGTTGGATTGCTGTGTAGGATCAATGTGTCGAATTGATGTGGCGGATTAATGTTGAGGATTGCTGTGTTATGGTTATGTTGCGGTGGTTGCTCGGTGCCCTAGTTCCCGGTTGCTATTGATGCTCTCGCTGTTGCTCTCGCTGTTGCTCTCAGCACTGCTGTTACCAATCGCTCAATTGCTGTTGCTTGCTCTCTGGCGCCGCTCTCTGTTTTTCTGCCGTTGCTGCCAATCAATGTGGCCAACGTTGTTGGTGCTCTTGCTGTGGACGACGTTGTTGCCAATTGCTGCTGTTGGAGGAGGAGGAGGAGTGCTGTTGCTCTTGGCGTGGCGTATCAAAGGGGATCTCGCTGCTGGTGTTCTCGCTGCTGGTGCTCTCAGTGCTGGGGCTCTGCCTGCTGGTGCTCCTGCTGTGGCAGATTGCTGCTGCTGTTGCTCTTGCTGTTGTCGTGTTGACGAATCCATGGTGCCAACGTGTTGCTCTCGCTGCTGTTGCTATTGCTGTTGTTGTTGTTGTTGTTGTTGTTGTTGCCCGCGTTGCCGTTGTTGCCGTTTCCCTTGTTGCCGGAGGAAGAGGAGTGCTGTTGCTCTTTCTGTGGCGGATCAAAAGGCGGGCTCTCGCTGTTGCTCTCGCTGTTGTTGCTCTCGCTGCTGTTGCTCTCGCTGCTGGTGCTGTTGCTGCTGCGGCCGTTGTTTCCGTGCTGTTGCTGTTGTGGCCGTTGTTGCGGATCAATGCTTTTGCTGTCGCTGCTCTTGCTGTGGCTGTCGCTGCTCTTGCTGTGGCCGACGTTCTTGTTGCTGCTCTTTCTGTGGCTGACGTTGTTGCCAATTGCTGCTGCTGCTGCTGTTGCCATTTGCGGTTCAATCGTTGATCTATAACAATGGATAATAATTGAACAAAATGGGGTGAGTATCTATTGATGTATTAGAGTAAATAATAACAACAGAACAATATAATCTACATGCTAACCTACCCCGTTGCCGTGTTACGGGTCACCTATGTTGCTGTCTGCTCTTGTTTATTTGATGTTCTCTCGTGCGTGTCACTGTTGTTGCCGTCTGCTCCCGTTGTTTATGCCATCGATTCATTGATACGGTCAATTCGTCGTTGATACGGTGGATCTGTCGTTCCGATGATTTTTTTTCTGATCCGTACCTATGAAACAAATAAGAAGGAAAGCAGAAGTGAGGAATACATCATCAGCAATGTAGGATGTAGGCATCATTGCCCATCTAGTATCTCACGTTGTTCTTTTTGCTGCCGGTTTGCGTCTCGTGTTGGATGCTGCTGCTGCCTTTGATTTGTGTGTTCCGATGATCGTTTTTCTGATCCGTACCTATGAAACAAATAAGAAGGAAAACAGAAGTGAGGAATACATCATCAACAATGTAGGATGTAGGCATCATTATCCATCTATCTTAGTACGTTGTTTTTTTGCTGCCGCTTCGGTTTGCGTGTTGGATGGTTTGTTGTTATTGCTGCTGCTGCCGCCGTTGATTTTCCACCATCAAATTGTAGTTGTTGTTGTTGTCGTGTTCATCACTGTACCTCCATGGAATCTGCCGTTGATTTGAAGACTTCTAACTCCCATGTCACGAACAACAGTAGCAAGTTCCTGTTGATGTAGATTGCAAGGGATGCAGAGTTTTTGCTTTTGAGACGTCTCTTTCCAGCAAATACTCTCTCGTCCAAAGCTTTCCACTTCTTTTGCAGTACAAGGCTGTCAATTCAGACTAAAATAGGTGAGCACCGATTACCTGCCTGATGCTGATCAACGATCACGGTATGGTCGTTGTATTAAGTGGAATCCCACGTTCTCAGACAGAGTGCCTAAAGCAACTCTACTCAGATAAGTCAGGAGGGAAGGTCTTTCAAATTTATGAATGGGAAGAGTATTTTTTGGGGTTGCAAAAAAAAACTCACACACAGTGTGTGTGTGTGTGTTCGATAAAAAAAGGTACTTTTTGCTGTGTGTGTGTGTGTGTGTGTGTTTGCTGTGTGTGTCCGCTGTGTGTGTGTGTGTGTGTGTGTTCGATAAAAAATTGATACTTAACCTGCAAGATCTAATACACTGAATATAGAATAATAAAGAATAATTTGATTTTCTTAATTAAGTTCAGAAGGTTAAGTAAATAATATCGCGCATTGCGTGCGTTTTGAATATAGAATAATAAAGAATAATAGCGCGCGACGCGCGTGATATTGCCCTTATTTTTTAGTTAACGTTCTCAACTTGTGATACAGTGAGATCTTTCATGAACCGGTGGTACGTACCACACATGTGACGGTGGTTTTACCGGTAATGAATTTGCGTAGCATTCTACGATAGTAGATTTGTACATGATTTTTGTACTAGATAATTTCTGGTTGTGTCCTGGTGTATTATGATAGTAGTAGTACTAATGTAGGTATGGTAGTAATGACTTCTGTTTGGGCGGGGAAATGTTCTCTTGTACAATTCATGTCAACAATCATGGAACGGCGTTTCAGAATTCTCTAACCGGATCGGCGTTGCAGACTTTGTGTTCGAAGCATGTTTAAATTTGAAATCTCAAAATGAAGTAGTAATGTATGTATGATAGTAATGACTTCTGTTGGGGTGGTGAAACGTTTTTTTGTACAATTCATGTCAACTTTCATGGAATGTAGTTTCAGAATTCTCTAACCGGAACAGCGTTGCAGACTTTGTGTTTGAAGCATGTTTAAATTTGAAATCTCAAAATGCAGTAGTAATGTAGGTATTATAGTAATGAGTTCTGTTTGGGTGGTGAAATGTTCTCTTGTACAATTCATGTCAACAATCTTGGAACGGCGTTTCAGAACTCTCAAACCGGAATGGTGTTGCAGACTTTGTGTTTGAAACATGTTTAAATTTGAAACCTCAAAATGAAGTAGTAATGTATGTATGATAGTAATGACTTCTGTTGGGGTGGTGAAATGTTTTTTTGTTCAATTCATGTCAACAATCATGGAACGGCGTTTCAGAATTCTCTAACGGGAACGACATTGCAGGCTTTGTGTTCAAAGCATGTTTAAATTTGAAATCTCAAAATGAATGTTACTGGGTGTTAAAGAAGTGGTCGGAAAATCTCAACATAGAGCACCGTATACCAAAATTGATGATCGGCGTTTCATATCGTTATGTTTTTTTTTCAGTTTTTCAGTTTTCTTTTGGAACGGCGTTGCAAGTTCTACTATTTATTTGCCGTTAAAGTGGAAATATTTGTACATTGTTGCATGATGTTTGTTTGTCGTTAGAGGCGCTGTGGTTTGAAGTTTTGTCAAATCTGTTTTTCGTTTCATCATTTCAGAATCTCTTGCTATGTCATGTTTGGTTGTGTTTTCTGATTTGTTATGCAACAAGTTATCAAATTGTAGCAACTTAGATTGCTTTCACACAATTTTATTTTGTTGTTATCAAAATTATCAATCAAACAATGGCAAGGACAAGAAGTAAGTCAAGAACAAGTCTGTCTAATTCACCAGCAGATGAAGTCACAGCTGCAGCCGCAACCACAACCACAGCTTCAGAAGACAATACTATTCCACCAAGAGATGAAGTCGAAGTTGCAGATGCAACTGCCGCATCAGAAGACAATACTAATCCAGCAGCAAATGCAGCCGCAGTCGCAACCGCCATTGCAGAAGACCATACTATTCCACCACAAGATGAAGCTGCAGCCGCAGAAAACAGCACTACTCCACCACGAGATGAAGGGGCAGCCGCAGACACAGCCACAGCCTCACCAAAACCACCACCAACGTTGCTTTGAAATGATCTAAAAGCTCCTCCGGTCAGTCAAGGGGGTGCAGTCCATAAACTGAAGAAGACAAAACCCAAGAAACCAAAAAAAAGCCTAAAAAAGAAGAAGTGATGAGGGTCAAACACCATCAGTCGGTCCCCCAACACCAGATCAAGGGGTCACAGGTGCACGACCTTTGGCGTGTTTGGACAATAAAGCCGGTGGTACTTTATCATTGGAATTATTTGATGATGGCTCCCAATACAAGATTCACACGGATGCGATGAAAAGACGTGTCAAAGCTTGTCTGAAGCAACAGCGTCCTAACGGATTCTCCGAGAATATTTTTACAGACGAACTCATCACTGCCGTAAATTGGGGCATCGAATCTGTCTTCAGCGAGCTCATGAACAAGGTTTTCATCGTCACGAAACTCTTTTCTTCCGGAACACGTCCTGACTTCAGCAAGCCAGCAACGGGTGACAAGCCATCATTGGGTCCTATACCAAGGGTTGTTGACGTGATGGTAAATCTTTTTCTATGTGACTCGGGTTCACAGTTGATAAAGAAGGTCTGTATCTTGGATCCAAAGGAGCTGACAACTCGTTTCAAGGACTACGAGATGAAAGATAAATGGAAAGCCTTCCAGTCAGCGCTCAACTCTGTTATCAAAATCAATGATAATAGTTCAGCAGGTGTAACAGAGTACACCCGGGTTGAAGGACAAGACAAAGTAGCGGAAGACACATCGCATGCTGTTTGGTCAAAGAATGTTGTTAACTACGACACCATACTGAAGTACATGAAAGTGTATTTAAGCTTACTTCGGTGGTGCATACGTTCTGTCAAATTCCCCCCTGCACCTTCACCAGACGAGGAAGGTCTGTTTTTCTATCAACAATTTAAAGACAATGTAAAGAAAGGGAAGCTATATGTCCGGCAGATGGTCTCATTCTTTGAAGGTCTTTCCTTTCACCACGCACTGACGCATTTCCTTTCAGCGAGTCACTCCTTTGAACAGTTGGACAAAACAATGAATCAAATTAGGAGGCAGGACGTTGTGTGTGCACCAACAAGAGAAGGTGTCGCAGCAGTCGCGTTAGTGCCCTTAACTGATTCCCCAAAAAACCTCAAGTTGGATTGGCCATCCGATGTGTCAAAGATACCCCTTGTGTTTCAAAAGGTCCTCATGTATTTGTGGGTACGCTTCCAGTGACAGAAGGCACGAATTTTTCAAGAACTCAGCCTGGACCACTTTGCTGATGAGTCATTTCGTCCGAGAACTGTTTCGCGGGGTTCAAATTTACTTCTCGCGCTCAAATTTTGTGCGTAATTTTAACACAGCAATATTTCTGGACACCCTGAAGTTCGCGAGTACATCCCGACCAAGTGGCGGGCTATAAATTAACTCAGCACTATTTCTGTGCGCGTGATGCACATTACTCTACTCTCGAATAATAATTTATTTCAGTCTCTAGTAGAACCCAATTATTATTCCGTACCAACAACACTTACTTCTATTCACGAATAAAAAAGAAATCTTTACTCAGTATTAATTCCAAAATATTAATCTACCAAATAACAATTCGATTCTGCTCTCCTAATTGTGAATTCTATTTCTGGACTACAATATTCCCTTTTAAAATGTAGATTCTATTATGCTTGATTTATTCCTATTGCAACGTATTACGAATCCTCCATTATTTCTAATATTCTCAATGTTAAGTTCATAATTAGTAGAGTAGTAGTTTTGTATTATATATGTACTGTTATTTTCTATATTAATTGAAGGGATAAATGGGCATTCATCGATGCTGTTATTGCCGGATCAACATTCATCACTCATGGGTTGGAGTTGTGTTTATTACACTAGCTTTTGCCGCTGTTTCTACTACTGTGTCCACGCTGTTGCTCTCGTTGCTTGCTGCTGCCGCTACTTCATTTTGTTGTTCCATTTTGGCATTCTGTTTTGACCATGTTCCATTGTTGCTCCGTTTTTGTTGTTTTGTTTTTGTTGTTTCGTTTGCGTTGTTCTGTTTGCGTTGTTCGGCTTGCGTTGCTCCTTTTGCGTTAGTCCATTTTTGTTGCTCCATTTTTGTTGCTCTGTTTTCGTTGCTCCATTTTTGTTGCTCTGTTTTTGTTGCTCCATTTTTGTTGCTCTGTTTTCGTTTCTCTATTTTTGTTGCTCCAATTTTGTTGCTCCGTTTTTGTTGCTCCGTGTTTGTTGTTTCATTATATTGTGTCGTTGTTTTGTTCCATTGTTTCATTGTTCCATTTTTGCTGTGAAAAATAAAAATAACAGAAAGAAGGATCAGAAAAAATAGAATCTCCAACAAATTGTTGTTGTTGTCACTCACTTGTGTTCCGTTATTGTTCCGTTGCTCCGTTTCATTTGCTATTCTGCTCTGTTGTTCCATTCAATAAAAATAAAAGAAAGAAAAATCAGAAACAAATAGAATCCCCAACAAATTGCCATCATTGTTGTCACTTACTTGCGTTCCATTGTTGCTCCGTTGTTCCATTTCGTTTGTTGTTTCGCTCTGTTGTTCCCCCGTCCGATAAAAATAAAAGAAAGAAAGATCAGAAACAAATAGAATCTCCAACAAATTGCCGTCATTGTTGTCACTCACTTGCATTCCGTTGTTGTTGTTCCATTTTGTTGTTCCCTTGTTCCCCTGTTACACTCACTGGTGTTTCTTTGTTGTTCCATTGTTCTGTTGTCCGTGACTGTCGCACAACATTCATTTTCTGTACTTTAAAAAAAATACCGTGTCGACCAAGAAGTATGTTTTTTTGGGGGGGGTTTGTGTGTGTGCAGTTTTGTGTGTGTGCTCAGTTTTTTGTGTTTCTTCAGTTTTCCATGTGTGTGTGGTTTTGTGTGTGTTGTGTATGCTGTGTACCCTGACTTCTTACATGTGCCGTCTGGCTTGTGTGTGGCCTTTATTTTCTATATAAGTAAAGCATGTACCAGTGCAAGCCACCCCTCCCACGCCATAATTTTTTCAAAATGGAAAATTTGATTACACGAAGGTTATGTACTTAAATTCCCTACTCATCCATAGAATCTGATAGCCAGTCGGTGGTTCAACACTGTGCTGGGTCAGCACAGTACCTACCAATACACTTTTTGCAAAGTACCCAATGGCGTACCTTTTTTCATCTAGTATCATCTACAACTAGTAATGCCCGCACGCTTATATTTTTGTCTGAGAATAATCCAAAAACAGCACTTCTATTTTGATTAAACAACTTATGAATTAATTTTATTTGGCACTCATTAAACTACATGTTTGGTGATTGGATTATAAGTGTTATTCCAATTATGGATAAGATAAAATGGACCGGAAAAATAAATTGAATTGACCTGATACTTTGGGAGCCATTACCCACTCAGTCAGTGTATGCCGGATTTGTACCAAAAATACTCTCTTGTGTGCCATTTGGAAAGACAAACCACAACATTTTTTGTATTTTGAGTGTAAATGTTGTTCCCAATATGCATCAGATGAGTCATGAAAAAATTATTCATGGCCTGGATCTGATACTTTGGGAGTCATTACCCACTAAGGCAGTTTGTGCCCTGCTGGGTTTACTCCCAAAATTGTCTCTTGTGTGCCATTTGGAGAGATAGAACACAACATTTCCAGCATTCTGTGGGGCAAAGTTGTTCCCAATATGGATTTGACGAGTCATGAAAAAATTATTCATGGCCAGGACTGGATACTTTGTGAGTCATTACCCAATAAGTCAGTTTGTGCCCTGGAATTGCACCAAAAATACCATCATGTTTGCCATTTGGAGCGACAAACCACAACATTTTTAGCATTCTGTGGGGCAAAGTTGTTCCCAATATGCAGTTGATGAGTCATCATAAATGTAATCATGGCTTGGACCAGATAATTTTGCTGTCCTTACCAAATAATTCAGTTGTACCCTGGAATTGCACAAAAAATACCCTCATGTTTGCAAGTTGGAGAGTCAAACCACCACATTTCCAGCATTCTGTGGGACAAAGTTGTTCCCAGTATGCATTTGACGAGTCATGATAAATTTACTCATGACTTGGACCGGATACTTTTGTAGCAATTACCCAATAAGTCAGTTTGTGCCCTGGAATTGCACTCAAAATACCCTCATATTTGCCATTTGGAGACACAAACCACAACATTTTCAGCATTCTGTGTGGCACAGTTGTTCCCAATATGTATTTGATGAGTCATGATAAATGTATTCCTGGCTTGGACTGGATACTTCTGGAGTCATTACCCAATAAGTCAGTTTGTGCCCTGGAATGGCACCCAAAATACACTCATTTTTGCTATTTGGAGAGACAAACCACAACATTTCCAGTATTCTGTGGGGCAAAGTTGATCCCAATATCTATTTGATGAGTCATGATAAATGTATTCCTGGCTTGGACCGGATACTTTTGTAGCCATTACCCAATAAGTCAGTTTGTGTCCTGGAATTGTACCAAAAATACACTCATGTTTGCCATTTGGAGAGACAAACCCCAACATTTTCAGCATTCTGTTTGGAAAAGTTGATCCCAATATGCATTTGATGAGTCATGATAAATGTATTCCTGGCTTGGACCGGATAGTTTTGGAGTCATTACCCAATAAGTCAGTTTGTACCCTGGAACGGCACCAAAAATACCCTCATTTTTGCCATTTGGAGAGTCAAACCACAACATTTTGGGCATTCTGTGGGGCAAAGTTGTTCCCAATATGCATTTGATGGGTCATGATAATTGTATTTCTGGCTTGGACCAGATACTCTGGGAGTCATTACCCAATAAGTCAGTTTGTGTCAATGGACGATGAGTGGTCTAGTGATTCACACGACAATTAAAGGGGCGAGACCGGTTACCGACTGATCACTGGTTAATCAGAGACCCTCCTGAAGGCTATGTCCATGTTTGAGCACTTAGATGGGTAATGGGACTAGTAAAGCCAGGCTTGAGCTAATATCTCTCGCTTCTCTCAAACAACATAACGGCCTAGGGGGAAGAGCAAATGCCATCGATGCAAGATCTTGAATCCGGGGCCGAAGCAGCCGCAGTCTTTACATTCAAAAGTAAACGTGTCCCAATTCAAGCATGGAGAGGCCCACATGGCGCCTCAAACAACACAATGAGGACTGGCAACACACCTAGGTGTGCATAGAAACAGCAACAAGCTACTGGCCCCAACAGCTTGAGAAGTACGGGCTCACGGTAGTAGCTGGAAATACAGTCAAGGACTGGCCAAGTATCGAGGGCGTGCGTCCTCCGTACAAGGAGAAAATTACTATCATACGGCGGGACAGCGCATAGACGTGTGCACTAAGCTGTGCCTAGCCACTACACGGAGAGGGCAGTTGAATTATTCTAGAGCAGTTTCAACTCCCATCCATCATAGGGATCCGTTGAACTAGTAACCGTAAAATAACGGGAAAACAAACCAACGGTCCCGATTCCTGGGGAAACAATCCAACGGTCCCTATTCCTATGGGGACAAGGAACGAGCCTACTCAAAACAGCCACCAAATCCCACACGAATAAATTCAACGGCATGGAAACAATTATAATCCCTACAGGAATCAATCCAACGGCAAGGGAAAGAAGTCATAAGCCAAATCAATGGCCCCGACTCAGAATTAGAACCCTAACAATTGCTTAAGTATAGGGCAACTGAGAGGTTGGTGTTTGGAATAGAATCGCTTGTAGAATTTTGCATGGAGAACTTGCGAGAACCCCCCCCCCCACTACTAGTGATATTGCGTGGGGAGGGATTATTCAGAAAATCATTCATACATCACTTTCAGAGCAAACAAACAGATACTCCAAGAGCAAACTACTGACCATGGCAAGAGGAAGACCAATCCGGCAGAACCAACGCAACAACAATGCAGCCGCCGCCCCGGCAGCTGCTCCAGCCAACAATGTACCCAAAGTTCCTGCCAACCTTAAGTTCACTGCGGCGCAAATGGAATTCATTAGAACCATGTTGGATACCAACCGGGCTCCAGCACTCACACAGGAGGTTCAAGATGCGATCGAGCGGGCTGAGTGACTAGAGGGAATCCCCGGATATGCAGGGGAAAGGTCCTTAACTCCAACTGAGGTGGTGTTCAGGGAGATTCTGGAGTCTTTTGGATTGAACCGCATTACCGCAGACAAACTATTTTGGACCAGTTGCAGCAGCACTGACTCCCTTTGAGACATGGACGATTTGGCTATCAAGTCTCTAGTGAACGGGGTCAACAAAACAAAACACAACTAATGTCCGGACCCAAAACAAGTGTACATTGGGAGGGTCTTTGGTGACCGACTCAAGTTAGTTGTGGCTTGGATTGAATTCCAACCTCTTATTGGGACCACCGCTACCCCAGTCGACTGGATGTCTGACCCAGAGGCAGAGGCCAAGACTTGGGTGCGCCTCAAGTCTCTGAAGGAAGACAACAGCAATACGGCCACCGGGGACTTGACTCTTCCTGAGCCACTCATGGCAATGTCAAAATTCAAGGAGTTCAACGAAAGATTCCGTGAGTACCTTCATCATAAGCAAGGCGTTACTAAGAGATCCCTCCTATATACAATCCAGAAGGACTCTGCAGTAACTGATACCGAGAGGGCTGGAACAGTCGGAACTGAATTGACAGACATGTATACTGATTGGACCGAGTACTCCATACGTTGCACAACCCACTCCGGGTCTCACTGGACCAAGGACAACAATACACTATGGGGAATCCTATTCAAGTTGGTAGGGGCGGTTCCTGGTTGGTCTTATATTCAAGGACTCGGCTCAGAGGGAGATGGAAGGAAGGCATATTTCACATTATACTCCCAGGCGTATGAATCAATAAATGTACGACTCCTAATAGAAGAAAAGAGGGCCTTTCTACAGAGCTCTACCTACTCCGGGGATACAAAGAACTACAGTTTTGACAAACACAAAAGGAGGTGGTATGGCGCAAAGGAGTTCCTGTTGCAGCACAAGGCTTTCCCACCTGAAGATCAGTTTGTTACTGACTTCTGTCACTCCATATCGGACCCAAGGCTTGAAATAGCAGTCCAACTGGTCCTAAACAAAGAAGGGAGTATGTACAACAACTTCGACAAAGCAGCCGCTCACTTCACTCAAGCGCTTGGTATTAAGAAGATTCAGGCCAGTCGAAAGGGCAGTCAAAGAAATATCTCTTCCTTCAAAGGAAAAAAGGGTAACAAACGCAACAATGAAGGCAACTCCTTCTCCAACAAGAAATCTGGCAACAAGAGACAGAAGACTTCTGGCGGTGGCTCTACATACAATGGACCTCTCGAGGGCAAGATCTATCCAAAAGAAGTCTGGGTCACTATGTCTGCGGCCCAGAAGAACAAGTCCGGGCCCTTCGACCCGCGCTCAACTCTCAAGGGAACCCTGCAAAGGTTTCCCTTGTTGAGGCTACTACGGTTGACGTCACTACTACAAACGGGGCGGCCAGTGACCAATTTGGAAACCATACACACAAGAAAAAGAACCAAGATTGATTCGCTGGCCGGGGCCTATCAATTGTATCCCGGGTAGGCCGACCAGTAGTCCATATCAAGAGCTTTGGCTCACCATCCTCCCATACTGGTCGGTGCGAGTTGGACAGCCACGCTGATACCACAGCTGCAGGGTCAAATATGCTATTACTTGATTTGTTGGATTCCATATTGACATATGTGGACGTTGCACCGTTCTCAAACGTTTACTCACCCCTTAAGAATGTTCCCGTTGCTCGTTGCGCTACAGCTTGGACAAATCCAACGGATGGGGTTACTTATATATTGGTTTTCGGACAGGCACTTTATTTCAAGGAGAGGCTCCACAATAGCCTTATCTGCCCAAATCAAGTTTGCGACTGCAACTTCAACAAGGTTGAAGATACGCCCCAAAGATATGACTTTACTTCTACACATGGGATTTCACTCCAATCCGACGATACGGAACTATTTATTCCTCTTCAAGTCAATGGAGTCATATCCTACTTTGATTCCCGCAAGCCTACCAAGAAAGAACTTGCCAACTGTGAGCATGTCCTGGCTACGGATACTCATACGTGGGATCCCTACTCCTCTCACTTTGTTGAAGAAGAGGACGCTACCAACGCCTCTTTCCCATGAGTCGTTGCTACCCTCTCAGGGTGCTTGCCGGCTTGCGGGATTCCAGTCAACTATTCATCCACAATTCATCCTGAACCTCTCGGTGTTGGGTATGACAAGTACCGGCTACTTCATCTTGCCTCCGTATGTACTGGTCAAGTTCCTTTCCAACGCACAGAATATACTGCAACAGATGTCTCTACACGACTGATTTCAGCCCTTGCTGGAACTACCAGGGAGGACCAAGAAAATCTTCCAAATTCAGCAAATTCTATGATTTCTGATGTTTCCACCAAGCCTTCATCAGCCGGTCTGTCCTCATTATCTGAAGCTGAGCTTGCCATTCAACAGGAAGCCAAGGCTAGAACCAAGGAGAGGAAGCTACTAAGGCGGCAACAAGATGTCCTAGACCAAGAAATGTCCCTTGACAAGAAGTCCTTCATTTGACGGGGACAATGGGGACCTCCAATAAGGATCCCTGACAAGGCCGACAGGTATGATGCCAAGGCCATTGCTAAGATGTGGAACATCAGTGAGAAGCGGGCCAAGGCTACTATTGAAGTGACTACCCAAAATGGTATTCGGCAACTGTCCCAGCCTATTACGAAGAGGCTGAAGACACAGAAGTGGAGGAATAGGAGGACGCTCAAGGGCCGATGGTACGCCGATACTATGAAGTTCAAGGTTCCCAGCATCATCCGAAAATGACTTCGAGTATCCAGACATTTAGGTCATATCATGTGTTCTCTGTCTAATGACGAATTACACATGATCGACGACCGGTTTAGACATCCCTACATACATGCAACACTAACACAGGGATACCGGTTGAAAACAGTAAAATACACAGTAACAGAGCAATCTCACGATATGCTCACATCTCTTTAAATTTCAATTATCCTATACCTTTCGGTCGATTTTTAGAGTTACAACAGGTTATAGAGCCCTTATACCTTCCACTAACAAGTGGATACCTTAAGCTACCTATCTCCGCCCCGTACAGCACCTCCACTGTCGGTTACAGCCAGAGTATACTTGGTACAGGACTCGGCGACGGGCTGTATCAATAGACCTCCCCCCGCTTCCTCTTTCTTTCTCCTCCTTACTCGCGTATCAAGGGGTGTATACAGATCCTTCTACCAAGAATCTTCTTCTGTAATACACGACCAAGCATACGTATCAAGGGGTGTATCTACAGAACATTCTACCAAGAATCTCCTTCTGTAATACACATAGACGATTCGACGATTCAACGATTGTTTCGTTTCTACCACTACGATCATCGCAATCATCGAACGCTTACGACGCACCAATAAGTGCAACTCCGATCACCAACGATTGTTTTTCCGACGCTCCCAAGGTTAATTCACTTTGTCCACCAGACAATCGAATGATTACGATTATGCTTACGCTTACGATTACGATTACATTAATACAAGATAAAGACCATTGCTGTCTTTAATAGAAGCCCATTGCATCGGACACGCTGATTGCAATACCCCTTATTTTTTTCTTCCGCGTCCATCATCCCGCCGACACCAAATGTGTCAAAGGACCATCGACGCCCATTTGATTGTGCTAAGCACCACTTCAATCACTGATAACGCCGACGACACCTTTGACGCCGACGATTATCTCCTTCCAACGCGGATTACCAAGAACATTCTTCTGTAATACGCGTACACATCCAAGGACGACGTCGAACCATTGACTGGCAAATACGAATTACATCTTGATAAATTGAGAACCGATCAATTGCTCCGCGCAACGCCGAGTGGTCTTTTCACTCCCTTCCAATCTTTCATTATCTCTTCCGGCGCCACATCCTTCGACTGTCTTCTCTGACGGTTGATATTTCTTTGGTTCACTCTTCGGTCCATTCGCAAATCATCTCCTTTCCGCCACCGCGACCGCCGCACCGCCGCGTGTTCTGCGGATCATTTGAAAGTCCGGATAATCCAGATTCTTGTGAGCCCGCTGTTGAGCGCCTCACTACCACTCTCCCTCGAAACGGCAATCCCGCACTTGGTCTTTTCCTGGTGTCCCTTCCTGCAAACGCTACTACTCTGGACATCTGTGAACGACGAACATCAACGGACGACGACGATATTACCATGCCAGCAACTGCATTTGACTGGAATCAGATCCAGGATATTGCAATCCGATTTGGACCATTCAACACCAAGGGCAATGCCCACAAACATGAAGCCCTCAACCACGCATTTGCCCACTGTCTAGAGTACATGGACAGCCTATTCATCACAGACGATGATGCCGAAGGACCCAAAACACTGGCTCCTGATCCGGTCACCATGCTCAGGGAAATCATTGTCAACGCAATCATGGATATCATCCCCTCCAGAGAACGAACTGCAGTCAACAAAAGACACATATCCAGGCTTCCTGCTGATGCCACTTTCTGGTATGTCGCTCCAAACCAATCGACAAAGAGACTCAGAAACAAACACTCGATGGACAAAGCAGGAGAACTCGCTATCGAAAATGGACAAGACACCATCTTCATAGAAATCAGAGCAACACACTGGGGATTCAAACCAGATTGGGATGCAATACATTTTGGCGAGATCTATGACACCAACATCTACAGTTTCCCTGACGCAACTCAAAACCGATATGGTAAAAGCAACACCCGCGACGCTACAATGGTAGCGGATAAAACTGCCGACGCCTCCAGGGCCCGATTTGCCAATTTACAACAGCAAAAATACATCAAACCAACGGCCGTCCCTCCCCAACGCAAGCACATCCATACCACAGCACGCATTCCTCCGGTGACTGCCAACCTGGGTCCCCTTCAGTCAGTTGGTCCAATTGCCGATACTCCCTCCGTCAAAGCTCCCCATGACACCTGGACTTGGACTTATTCTCCCCAAAGTGAATTGGTCTTATTCCGCCGCGTCCGCTCTGACTTCCTCCTATGTGTCACATCTTCAAGCCCTCTTTATCACAAGAAGAAGTCTTCCATTGTGACCGCACCATCTGTATCGCCATCTGCACAGCCTAGATTTGATCATCATTCTGCTCCACCTTGTGAACCCGCCACCTTTCGATGGACATTTAATCCTCAGAGTGAAACCGTGGTGTTCCATCGCTTGCCAAAACCGGCTTCTGTCCCTCTCACGCCATCCCTGCAACTCCCATTGCCCAAGGCAATTCACGCGGGCACTATCCTTGCAAGCGCCCTTCCCACATTTGCAGAACACAGCGCACATTCATCTCACCTTTGTTGCGAGATATACTTGAACTCAAATCAAACTGTCTTCTGCATCACCAAACGACATCGCGATGCCCTGAAGATAGAGATGCGTCACTTGTATGCTAACCTCTTGCCGATGAATTGGTTCTATGATACTTTTGACTGAACATTGCGATCTAATCCACAATTGACGACAATTAATTGCCGCGACGGTTGATTATTTCAACGGCGACGTTTTATCCTCATCGCCGCCACATCGAAAGCCGATTCGCGAAACACATTTCCCGGAAGTTTAATCCACGAACGCCTTTGACGCCGACGATTATCTCCTCCTCTTTGGCGACGATCCTTTGCCCAACGGTTTTGTATCATTTACAACCATGGAATTCTATTGAACCATGGAATTTTCTTCTTTAAGTGTGAATCAAGGGGTGTGTACCTGAATCAAGGGGTGTGCATCCGAATCCATGGTCTATTGGATGACTGCATGGCGCTCAATTTGGACGTGCACGTACCAAAATTCCAGATTTTTTTTCTTGATACACTTAAAGCAATTTACTTATACGTCTCCGGGCATTTATGTACCGTGCTCCAAGGCTACACGCGATTTCCAGTATTGAGATCCCACTTAAAACACATCACTGAACCGCCTGATAATTCACCACTCCTCCACTCCGTGCTGAATCAAGGGGTGTGTTGCCGGTTCCGACAAATTCACGGAACTTACTTAAGACACAGAGATGATTCAAAGCTTAATTAACATGCGAGCTAGATGAGATCTAATACAAAAGGAATCTACTAGTCGGCTTTGGACCCAGTTCTTCAATCCCTGACTTGATATTCTCCTTGCATTCCTTCAGATCAATCCTCTTCTACGGCATCCAATAATTCCGTCCCAACTCTGGAATAATGTTTCATTCAAGCAGTTGCAATTGCTACTGACCGATCTCTCAATCGTATTCCACACTCAACTGATTGCTATTTGATTCTGGATTCGATAGATCTGCTTCCTACCAAGTTGAAATGAATCTACTTATCGAGTTTCTATGCGTCGATTCAAATTCCAGCAATTTACTTGATATCCAGCATCGTCTCCCTACAACAATACCATTTGACCTTATTTGACGATTCTGATTCTCCATTCCACCATTCGATCGATATACATGAGTTCGATTTGTCCTGAATTGAACCTACGGCTGAAATCGATTTCGAACATTCCACTTTGTCCCTACGATTTATGATCCATTCTTCTTGTTTGTTATCCCATCCGCGATACCCCACAAGCATTCCTCTTCTCTCCCATTTTGGATTCCACCATGATCGATTCTGTCTTCCTCTCCTCCACGGACACGTCTCTTCGCGATTGAACGATCCGTCCCCCCTCTCCATCAACGTTTACTCTGCGACCCATCACTTGCCTTCTCCTACGATCAAACGATTGATCCAATCTCCACGATCGTTTGATTCTAAACCTATGGCTTGAAGCAGTCAATTCAATCCAATACAAGATCACTCATGGCTCTCCCCTCCGTTGAGATCCTCAATTGAATCTTCCGCTCCAGCTCAATTGATTCGCCTCATTCGTTTCGTCCATGGCCCCTCTCTACGAGATTCTCCAATCATATCGATTCCTACTGCCTCCTACGACTTGATGATTCGCTAGCCATCCAATTGATTGTTTCTCATCCTTTGATGATTTTGATTCCCCGATCTATTCTTCTTTTCAACTTTGATTGATCATTCTTCTACAATCAATCAACCGTCTTCGATGCTGCTCACTCCACTTTTACGATTCACCAATCCGTTCGATTCTCCGCCTCCCGAGTCTCCTTTCAAGGATACGTCAACCTGATTCAGGCTGACGCAATTGACTTTGATTCTCAACAAAGCATTCACATCGTTGCCCTCAACAAAGAATTCACATCGTTGCCTTCCTACGACACTAAATTGCATTCCGATCTCTCAATCGTATTCCAGTTTCATTTGGTTTATCCTTTGGTGGTTGATCCCTCTATCAACTGTCGATCACATCTCCTCCACGTTTGATTCGATTCTTTAACCTTCTCTCAAACGTTGGTTTTTTCTTCTTCCCCACGATTTACGATTGATCAACACTCAATGTATTTCAAACCTGGTTCTAAGACCAATCTCCGATTAACCTTTGACCACTACATACTCAAGCACCTCTCCTTCCTCATTAATGTCTCATGCTTCTCCGTTACGCGGTATCAATCTCTTGATTCTACGATTACGATCTTTCGATTTGATATCCAAGCTCATACTTAAGTTTTTTAGAGTTCTGCAAGGTGGAGAACCGACTTGTAATCCAACACTCCTTTCATCAATGAGTGTTGAATCAAGGGGCGTGTTGTCGGTCAAAAATACACGAGCCCTACTTACGTACATTCTACAGCAGTTATATCCATTCTACACTTGAAAAGTTACTTATACTCCTCCAGAGATAAAAATGACTTCAAGTATCCAGACATTTAGGTCATATCATGTGTTCTCTGTCTAATGACGAATTACACATGATCGACGACCGGTTTAGACATCCCTACATACATGCAACACTAACACAGGGATACCGGTTGAAAACAGTAAAATACACAGTAACAGAGCAATCTCACGATATGCTCACATCTCTTTAAATTTCAATTATCCTATACCTTTCGGTCGATTTTTAGAGTTACAACAGAAACGATACAGCAGCTCAGATCTTCACAAATGGAAAGGGCTATGTGGCCTTCTATCCTGTCAGGGGAGAAGTTCGATGTCATGATGGTTTATCTTGCTTTATCAACAAAGTGGGAATTCCAGAACACCTTGTTACTGATGGAGCGAAGGCCCAGGGAAACCATGAGACACACAACACTGGTTGGCACAAGCTCAGATCGGAGTATCGTATTCGCCAAACCTATATACAGCCACACTGCTCGTGGCAGAATACAGCAGAATGTGGGATGTTAGCAGCCGGACAAATGAATCTCATGGCATCAAGTGACCCTTCTTCAATGGGGAGGACTAGCTTTGAATTGGTACATGGGTATACTCCGGACATCACCCTGTACATGATCCACGACTGGTATGATTTCATTTGGTGGTACAACTTAAATGGGAAGACAAACAGGCTCGGTTGGTGGCTGGGCCCATGTGGAGATACTTTTGGTGGAGGGGACTGTCACTACGTCTTATTTAAGACCGGAAAGGTCCACATAACAAACAGCACCCGGGCTATATCTGAGGAAGAATGGAGACATCCAGATATTCTATCACAGTTGGAAGCACACAACAAAGAAATCAACGCAAAAATAGGCGATGAGGTTAAACCCTCTGATACTTATCTTGAAAACAAACTTGGCGAGCCACCTCTGGGCCTATTTGATGGCAAATATGAGAGAGAGGATGAGGTTCTCATGGCAGAAGCTGAGGCTTCTTCCCCGGATGTTGATGACTGAACTGACAAAGATCTCGACAAGTACCTTGGGACTGAAGTGTTACTCCAGATAGGGGACCAACGCATCCAGGGACTAGTCAAGAATTGTTGCAGGGATAAGAATGGTGTGCTAGTTGGTGAAAAGAACAACAATCCACTCTAGATTTGAGGTCTTACAAGGTCTCTATGCCGGATGGATCTATCGAAATCTATACAGCCAATATGCTTGCTGAAAGTATCTATTCTTTCGTTTATGATGAAGGGCACATGTATTGTTTAATGGATGAGATCATCGATTTTGAGAAGGATGAGGAGGCCTAATCTATAGAACAGGCTACCTATACAACAAAATCTGGTCAAATCAGAACAAAACCAACAACAAAGGGATGGAGGTTACTCATCAGATGGAAAGATGGCGCTACGTCCTGGGCAAAGTTAAGTGATATGAAGGAGAGTTTTCCAGTCAAAACAGCAATATATGCCTGCAAAGAAGGCATTATAAATGAGCCGGCATTTAAGTGGTGGGCCTATAAAGTGCTTCAGAGGAAAGACCGGATTAAATTCAGTGCCAAAACCAAGTACTGGGTCAAGTCACACAAATATGGAATCCGGCTCCCTAAGTTGATTGCAGAAGCAAAAGCAATTAATTGTGAAACGGGGACCGATCATTGGGCTCGGGCCATTGCAAAAGAAATGAAAAACAGTTCTATTGCCTTCAAATTCACCAAAGAGGATAAAATCCCAGTGGGGCATACCAAAATAACTATGCACATGGTCTTTGATGTCAAGATTGATCTGACTCAGAAGGCACGTCTAGTTGGAGATGGTCACAAAGTCCCAGAGACTTCCAAAGAGTATACCTACTCAAGTGTACCCAGCAGAGATTTAGTTTGTCTATTCTTCCTAGTGGCAGCACTTAACAACCTCGAAGTACTTAGTGCGGATATACAGAACGCGTACTTAACCGCACCGAACAAGGAGAAATATTTCACCATTGCCACCGAGGCCCAAGGATTTGCGCCAGAGTTATGTGGGAGGCCCTGCAAGATTGTGAGGGCTCTGTACAGGCTACCGGTTGCAGGGGCATCTTTTAGGTCACACTTGGCCAGTCACTTAAGGGAACTAGGTTATGTATCCTGCAAGGCTGATCCTGATGTGCACCTCCGATCCTCATTCAAACCAGATGGTACGGCCTATTACAAGTATTGTGTGGCATACGTTGATGATATCCTTGTGTGTGGAATGGATCTGAAGTTCCAGATGGATGCAATAGAAAGGCAATTCAAGTTGAAGAATGGAACAGTTGAAGAACCTTCTTTCTACTTAGGGGCTGATATTGGGAAGACCTACATCGATGGGAACCCATACTGGTCCATGGCTTCATCCAAGTACACCGCAAAAGCAATCAAGTCGGTTGAAGAAGAACTATTAACCAGGAAATATGCATTTAAGGTACTACCTAAGACAGCAAGGTCTCCATTGAGTGCTGAGTATAGGCCCGAGATAGATGCATTGCCAGAACTTGATCTGGAGAAACAAAACTATTACCAAGGTTTGATCGGGATACTCCGGTGGATATGTGAACTTGGCCGATTGGATATCGTTATGCCAGTGTCACTTATGTCTGAATATCTCACTCAAGCGAGGGAAGGTCATCTCAACCAATTGTTTCACTTGTTTGCATACTTAAAGAATTACAGCAAGTACAAGTTGGTATATGCATCTATGCCAGAGGTCGATGATACCAGTTTTCAGGCGTGTGACTGGAGTGAGTTTGACCTGGAAGCCAAGGAACCACTACCTCCAGATATGCCCAAACCAAAGGGGAAAGCTGTCGTTACCACATGTTTCATAGATGCGGATCATGCGGGTTGCAAGGCTACCAGGAGATCTCATACAGGAATCATCATCTTTGTCAATAGAGCACCTATCTTGTGGTTCTCTAAGAGACAAACGACCGTTGAGACATCTACGTTTGGCTCGGAGATAGTCGCCCTTAGGATAGCAATCAAAATGGTAGAGGGACTGAGGTACAAGCTACGGATGATGGGAATCCCTTTAGAAGGCCCTACCAATATCTACTGTGACAACGAGTCAGTCGTGTAGAACACTACAAGGTCAGAAAGCCCTTGTAAGAAGAAGCATAATAGTGTTGCTTATCATAAGGCAAGGGAGTGCATAGCAGCAGGAATTATCCGCATTGCAAAAGAGCCAGGCGAGTCGAATATTGCGGACTTGCTCACTAAACTAATGAGTGGGACCAGGCTGATCGAATTAGCCATGAGGTGCATGTGGTGAGATGGTGTTGATGAGAGAAAAACATGAGACCTGCGGGATAGGTATCTTCTACTAGTACAGTACTACCACAAAAATACGGGGACTCTAGAAATCACGCGGCTAGTCTGTAGGGGGCAAGCTGACGTACGACTGTCAGACTAAATGAATCACTCGCTTCATTCAATAATCGTTTATACGATTCATTTAGGACTCAACGCACATACTCAATACAACTAATAAAGAGAGCAGGAATAGAGGTGCAATTCGAACATCACTCCTATTCCTACTGCTCACAATTTTAGAACCACATCGATATTGCAACAAATCTATCTACCTACGGTATCACTATCTTTTGATACGAAGTAGGAATCAAATTTCTTTTGGAATCGCCACGAGTTTTTCGATGTTGATGGGCTCCCTGACTGATGGGACAGTAGAAAAAATAAGAACTTGGCATCCTGCTATCAAAGCAACACAACCAGGTACGAGTACGTGTGTTGATGACGAAGAGACAAAGTAGGGCTACGTAGATTTTGTACCAGCTCCAAATGTTCAATATAACACTCATGATTTAAATTGGTCTCATGACTGATTCTGCACCTCTATCGGTTCGAAATTTTGAATCAAAATTTCGCTTCAAATCGAAATTTCCGAGACGAACCTCTATTGCAAAAAAACTCGAAATTACATCACTTCTTTCCTTGCTAATCCATCTAATTGCAACTACTTTAACAGCACTGAATAGCAAACAAAAAGCAGATACTAAATTAACTAATTCCATTGCACCACACCGGGGGGCTGGGGGGACGCGATTCGACCTTGTCGAACCGGCGAAACGGTTTCAAGGGCGAAATGCTGGGGTGTCATCGACCAAGATGACAACGACGACGACGCCCACCATTACACTGCTCTAAGCTCCAAATCGCGTGTTGGTTCCTGCTCCACCACCCTTGTTGCTTGCATCCTTTTGATGTATTCAATCTTCCCATCATCCAGGGCTGCTATCTCCAGCATCGCTGGAGTCACCTCCTTGATTGTTTCAACACACTTCTCTAATTTCTCTGCCATAGCCTTCCCCAATTCTGTTTCTTTCATTTTGATCTCTGCTTTCTCCAGCCTCTGCAATTCAGCGCCATCGCGCTCCTCGCTCCACTCCACCACGCCCACCGGCGGATCATCCTTTGCATTAACTAGGGCAGCAACTATTTGCTCTTTTTTCATTCCAGCAGCAACCTTCTTTCCAAACTTCCAATCATAAATCACTTTCAAATGTTGCACTGCTAGTCTAGCGAATTCGCCCCCACACTTTGCAACTAAGGCCTCAGCAGCTCCCTTTTTCTTTGCAAAAGCAGCGGCGCGCACCTTTGTACTCTTCAGCATGGAGATTTTTTTCAAACGTTCCTTCAAGACTTTTGCTTTCTAAACGTCCTTGGAGTTAGTGACAAATCCACCGGTGATACGGAATTTCTGTCCTGCTGTATTTACTTTTGCCAATTTCAATATCCGCTCATTCGAACCCGGTTTAGTAGATGCAATCTTCTCTTTCTCGTTGTTTCGTGGCGCCTTTGCAGCAAACGCTTCCCCTTTCAATCCGTATTTGGTGATGTACTTTACTGTGTTGCTGTTGCAAAGTCCAAGATTAAGTAACTTTCTCGTCAGTGGATCCGCTGCAAGGTCTACAGAACCATTCCGTAGTGTCACCTCGTGAGCTACATTGCGATTCCCTAGACAATTGCGTGTGAAAGGGACAATACCAATGTGGCGCCAGATAGCCTTTGATTTTTCCACAGCAAATGAGTCGTGAAATGCCCTATTCAAAGTGACGTAACCTCCCTTCTCGTCCACCTTGCGTTCCCCAAATACAAGCTGCGGAATATCGTGAGATCGCATGGTAAGCTCTCTTGCCTGGCATGAGTCGTTCAGCATTGTCTTGTTGTAGCGGAAAAAAGTTTTAAACAGTCCGTAGTTCTGGTCTATTGGTTGCCAAATATGAGTTGTATTCGGAACTCCAGTAAGTAAATAGAGGCCTTTGGGGGCGGTAATAATTTGCAACTCATCGTCCTCCTGTCCCAGACCCGAATCAACCAACATCACTACTCGCTTTCCAGGTACGGGGGCCAGATCGGGAAATAATGGCATGTATGCATCCTTCACTACCTCCGTAAACTCAGTACCAGCCATCCCCGCACTAGCATTACAATTCACTGTAGTCCACCGCTTGGTTGGTTCGTTGAACCCCCATGTTCCAATTACCATGATGTTCGAGCTCTTCCAAAAACGAATCCTGAATTCGCTTGTTCGAATCATCTTTAGCCATACTTTTCAACTGAAAATGGGGGGGATGGGATCTCCAGAAGCGCAACTACCTCAGAGGAGTGTTATGCGGTGACTGCTTTTATTCGCACAGCTTGCTCCCACAGGAAGATCCCTGCTACTAGGTCCATACTGGGTGACGGGCCGTCCGCCAAAGTCGTCGTGTCCAGTGATAGCCCCGTTTCATCCACATTGATTATTCATCAAAGTTGTTCAGGGGGGAAATACAGCTCTCCTTCGTGTCCCCCAGTGACCTCCTCCTTCATCGGCAACCGTGCGAAGCCCATTTCAAGGAAAAATTCTTTTAGGGTTGTAAACCATTCATTAATATTTTTATGTGTTCCATATGTTGCACGCCATTCCTCCATCTGCAAATTCAGGTTAGATACTTCCACCCCATCTGCAAACCGTGGTTGCAGCCTTCTGAATAACGAAACAGGATCAGTCAGTGGCGCTGGAATGACACCGTTAGTTATGCACGCTGTGAGCTTCTGTAGGATTAGTCCTACCTGCCAGTCAGGTTTCTCCTTCATCCCTGCTGCGGTCAATGCAACATATGTTTCAATTGCATCCGCAATTGCATCTTCCACCACTTCTGCAAGCACCAGTCGTCGCCCCCTGCGTGGTGGACCCATGAGTCCTTCCTGAACTCGATTCCGCAATGTATTTGGGTTAATACTTACACCGTACAATTCATCTACCCTGTCACAGATTTGTGCCGCAGACAAACAAGCCACACCCTTTGGGAGTTGAACCTGGTGCTCGTATTTGCTTCTTGCTTCATTCCATGCGTGGATGAATCGAACCCTGATAGCTTGCTCATTAGCTGAATCACATAAGACTTGGTGTGGAGTCCGCTTTATTCGTTTCAGAGGCAACAACAATGTTGGTGGAGTGAGTTTCTTCTTTTTGCAAGGTGGGGGGGGGGGGGGTCCTTTTCCAAAAACGCTGCGGTACTCGCTGCTGTGTTTGCTGCTGGCGCTGCTCCTGTTGCCGCCGTCGTCATTGTCGACGATGTGCTTCCATTGGTGTTGCTTGAGGCTGTATGGGCTCTTTTGTTGTTGTTGTTGTTGTTGTTGTTGTTGTTGTTATTCGGCGTTTTTTTGGGAGGGGGGGGTCCAACAGTCCACTTGGATTAGTTACAGGCAAAACGCTGCTACCATTTGATCCAGCAACAACAACAACAGCAGGCGGCGGCGGCGGCGGTGGTGGCGGTGGGGGGGGCAGCCTTCTTGTTTTGTTGTTGTTCTTCCAAGAGTTTTGTCTTCTTCCGCAATACTCTCTTCTGTAGGGAGTGATTCTTGCTCTCCTCCTGTGTAAATCCCACAATTAACAAAGCAGTCGCTGTAGTGATAGTACCAGTGTGGGAATGGTTCGTTTGATAACTGTCACGCGACCCCACGCGACCCCTCGCAAGCCCTATTTTCAGAAAATCGACCCTGCATTTGTTATGCACAAGGGTATTTTTTTAAATTCACAATTTTTGTGGTAAAGATTTTTGACCCCCCTCAGGTTGCGACCAAAATTCTCCCCGATGACTCAAAATGTCCATTGATCTCTCCATTTTGACTAAATTGATTTAAAACATCTATTTTTCACTACCACACTTTCTAACCTTAACCCAAGATATGAAATAAAATTAGTTTCAAAAGTGTTAGTTTGCTATCTTTCCGCGTTGTTTTCTACGGTATGTCACGTCGTGTCTTCTTTCATACCATTGTGCCTTTTAATGCTCGCTCCGATAGCATCATGCTCGTTTTAACGAATTTTTGTGGAACTCTACAGCAGTACTACCTACTTTCCTACTACACTATTTCACCACCATTCTTTCTTTTATTTTGTTTCCAAAAATGCTTTTTTCGTAGATATGTGTCCGGGTGTATTATGATAGTACTAGTAATAGTAGTAATGTAGGTATGATAGTATCGATTTCTGTTTGATTGGAGAAACGATTTTTTGTACAATTCATGTCAACAATCATGGAACGGCGTTTCAGAATTCAGTAACCGGAACGGCTTTTCATGCTTTTGTGTTCAAATCATGTTTAAATTTGAATCTCTGTGCCAAACAACTTCCTAACCTTAACCCAAGATATGAAATAAAATTATTTTCAGAACAAGTGTTTGTTTGCTACTTTGTACTATGTTTCCGCGTAGTTTCTATGTCACATCGTGTCTTCTTTCCTACCATCTTGGCTTTTCATGCTCGATCCAATAGCATCATGCTCGTTCTCGTCATGTTCATTTAACACCACCATTGCAACCATTTCTTTCCATCCCTTCTTCCAATAGAAGAATATGTCACAACCTAGTAAAAGTCGCCGTCACTTCAAGAGTGGCTGTTATACAAAAATACCCAAATCATTTATCTGTTGTAGCTGCTTGTCCCATAAGGGCAAGTCGAAGACATTCATCGGAAGCAGACAAGATTCCACTTCACACCAATCATACCGATATGTATCACGAGGCCTGTCACGTCACCTTGATTCAATACCTGTTTGCCGTGATTTCTATTTAAATCACAACCTAATGGAATTTTCATCATCTGCCAAAGAAGAATCCACTACTACAGTTTGTCATACCCCTTCACAATATGGCCTGTCATTGACGGAGAATGGTCCAATTGTTCCTTCCGCTTCTGTTGCTGCCGCTCACACTAACAAGGCATCCTCTAACGAAACGTTCAACTCTGTTCTAAACAGTCAGGTAATACACAACTTATTTGTTCCACCAATGGATCGAAATGTAATGGAATCACAGTTGTTTCCTTCAGAAGACAACAGCAACAACGATGACATGGTTATTCATGAAGAAATTTGCCTTCCTATTCAGAACGATAATGGTATGGATGCTGCGGAACCCACGGCATACCAACCAAACATCAATGAAAAAGATCAATTGATCCGATCTCATCTTTCTTTTTCACCTACCAATAGGCTCATTACTGAAATAAAGCTCATGAGTCTAATGACGAAACACAAGTTACCTCTAAACACATTCAAATCTATTTTTCAATGGGCAAACAAATGTCAAACTATTCATGGTGTTGACTTTAGCTCTACCTACCCCCGCCATTGAGAAGCCATATTTAGTGAAATCAAGTCCAATTTGGGCATTTCAGAGACCAAGTTCGAGCCACACATAATTAACTGGTTACCTTGCAATTTACCCACCCAAATATTTGTTCAATGCTTCCCAGACGCACTTCATTCCCTTCTGACCAATAAGGAGTTGATGCAAGAAAACAATTTGTCTTTTCCGAATGTCGAGACTCCTCTTTCACCCGAAAACAACCCACCACTCACCAATGAAACATACATAACAGAACTACACCACCGCTCTTGGTGGACGGAATCGTGGAAGCAGATCTGCAATGAAAATGATGAAATCCTTGTTCCGATCATTTTCTACATGGATGGAATCAGCTTGGATGCACATGGCCGTCTGTCACTCACTCCTCTCAACATGACTCTTGGTATTTTCAATACTGAAGCAAGAAAATATTAAATTCCTTTCGTGACCAGAAGTACCAAAGCTACCAGAGGGTAGATTTCCTATTCGTACGAATCAATGAGTCCCGTATCAATCTAAGTAATCATTCCCCCGGGATTCCAACAGATCAAGGTACACATGATATATGCTGTCAAGCATGACGGTAGACACAAGGCCCGTCTTGTTGCTAACGGTAATCTCACTGAGGCCCCTATCCACAGTGTTTACGCAGGTGTCGTATCTCTCTGCGGCCTACGTATGTGCCTATTCCTAGCTGAACTCAACGACTTAGAAGCATGGGGTACCGACATAGGTAACGCATACTTAGAAGCAGTCACCTGCGAGAAAGTATGCATCAAGGCAGGTCCCAAATTCGGATCGCTGGAAGGTCACCTGTTGATCATTTACAAAGCCCTATACGGTCTCAGGTCTTCAGGCAAGTGCTTTGGAGACTTACTTGCGGCTTGTCTCATTGAACTCGGCTTCGAAAGATCCCGCGCAGAACCGGAAATATTCCTCAAACCCGGAACAAACAAGCATGGTGAACGTGTATATGAGCTTATATGCACATATGTCGATGACCTATGTCTCTGCATGGCAGATCCCAATTCCTTCTTGAAGATATTGCAGTCGTCACCATATAACTTCAAACTGAAGGGATCCGGACCTATGAACTTTCACTTAGGTTGTGGATTTGAGCGCAACGAACATGGTGTTCTATGCATGAATCCCATAAAGTTCATCGAAAAGATGGAAGCGTCCTACGAACAAATGTTCGGATGCAAACCTAGCACTAGGTTCCAATCACCCATTGCGGAGAACGATCATCCCGAATTGGACTCCTCAGCCTTTCTCGAAGAAACTGGTATACAAATATACCAAAGTATGATCGGTTCACTCCAATGGATCATCGCTATTGGCCGTTTCGATGTACAAACAGCCGTGATGACGCTCTCAAGTTTCAGAGCTCAGCCACGAGATGAGCATCTCGAACGTGCAAAACGTATCTATGGATATATCTCCAAGTTTAGACATTTTAAAATCAGATTCCGCGTGGAACCACCCGATTTTATATTGACTAAACCCGACACCATCAATTGGTCCAACACCGTCTATGGGGAGCATTCTGAAGAGCTACCCGACGACGCTCCTGCACCGCTTGGAAAGACAGTAGTGTTGACACATTTTTATGATGCCAACCTCATGCATGATATTCTCAGTGGTAAGGCTGTAACCGGCATTCTTCATTTCGCGAACAAGACTCCCATGATGTGGTTCTCAAAGAAGCAGTCTACTACGGAAACAGCCACCTTTGGAGCTGAATTTGTTGCAGGAAGGACTTGCATCGAACAGATCGTCGATTTACGCCACTCATTCCGATACCTAGGAACACGAGTCCATGATATCTCATACTCTTGGGGTGACAACGAAAAGATGATCCAAACCTCAACCTTCCCTTACGCAAGGTTGCACAAGCGTCATAATATTCTGTCGTTTCACTACGTACGAAGCATGATAGCGAGAGGTTTCATTTTAATGATGCACATCCCAGGTAAGGATAACTGTGCAGACATTCTCACCAAACATTGGGGTCACTCAGTTGTGTATCCACTGCTCAGGCCCATCTTCCACTTCTGTGGTAATACTGGTGACCTTCTTCAGGATGATGGAAGCATCATGTAGAGCGTGATGACCCTTCACAAGGAGACATGGGGAGTATTAAATTCCTTTCGTGACCAGAAGTACCAAAGCTACCAGAGGGTAGATTTCCTATTCGTACGAATCAATGAGTCCCGTATCAATCTAAGTAATCGATTCCCACGGCATATCGATTCCCACGGCGCATCGATTCCCATCGTGCATCAACGGTGAGCAATCCCTGTTTTACAATATTGCCATTGTTCTTCGGTGAGCAAACTCTGATTTCATAAAATATCACACGAGCTACGGGAGCAATTCCTGACCTTAATGATAAACATATCATGAAGTCTTCCTAACGGAACAAGAGAAGAAAACCGTTGGCGTGTGATTCTCACACAATACATATACATGCATACAGATATATATGGTCAACGACCAATACATGTACGGAAATAATCAGCGAGTAATCTCAGCACTACGCAACAGCAGTTGCAACGTATTCATCTCAATAAAAGAGATATCTTGCATTTCAGCAAGATTTCACTTTATCTCATACTTTTAACATTCAACTGATTTATATCCCAAAATTCACACTAGTTGCTACCAACTACTTGTAATCTACATATTAAGGTCTGTCTCGCTGCAATCTGAATAAGTCACAGCAAGAGGAGATCTGGCGTTTCCCTAGTCTTGCCTGTAGTCCGATTATCCGTTGCTGAAAGTATCCAAACACAATTGTCACGCGTAGAGTACAATCGTTCGTCTACTAACACGCTAACGCAGCGTTGCTGTTCTTCAGAAGCCTTTGAATCAGTCTCTCAACAAATCGGATTCAGAAGGAAAATAATAGAAAACAACCTGACGCTTGGACCACAATTTATTTTCATCCCGACACTGAAATTGAGCGCATAAGACACACGTAAAAAACCACGGCAAAAGATAATATTCAAAATCTACACACCGCGCTTGCATCGGCTTTGCAATCTTTCAAGGAAGTATGTGAAATGCAGGGCGGGTTGGAGTGGGATTATCTTCCGTATGCAGGAAAAGTGTTCAAAGTGAAAATGAAATTTGCGATTGCCTATGTTGTTGGTGATACAGAACTACACGACAAACTATGTGGAAAGTATGGATCCTACACGCAAAAGGTGAAGAAATTGTGCCAACATTGTACATGTCCTACACGTGTCATCCATAAACCAAAAGCCCAAGTGGAGGAATTGACTCGGCTCTGGGCTCCAGAAGATTTTGAATCCCCCCAAACATTTCTGCATGGGAACACATGGAGTATTTCAAAAGCATTTTGCACCATCCCATAAAAAATGCTTTTCACAGCCTCAATTTTGGTAGTAACGTCAACAACATTCACTTTGCTACTCCTGGTGAGTGTTTGCATATGCATCAACTGGGTGTAGCACATCGGGCAGTAGAATCACTCGATACTTTGTTAAAAGGTAGTCCTAAGTGTTGGTATGCCCCTGATTTAAACACAAATGGCACATCAGCTACTATTGGTTCTCTCGCGCAGTTATACGGTGGTCTTTTGTCAAGGCAATTGGACAGAGATTTCCCCAGAACCAAGTTTTCCAGTCAGCTTCTCTCCATTACCAAAAAGGAGGGTAATGATTATTTGGGAATGCTCATTTCCATTCTGATCACCCTTTGTTCCGATGTGGCAATAAACATCATCAAGGACGAGACATTTATTCAGAAACAAGTAGAGGTAATTCAACTGATACTCTCCATGGAAGAATTCTTGAAGCATGGGAATATACCCATTTCTGGATTGGAAAATCTCCCCAAGATGATAATCCATTTTATCAATTGTATTAATTCTACCTGCCTCAGAGAGGGAATGGGTACAAAACTGATCAAAAACCATCCATACTTTCACCTTGTTGAGTACATTAAACTTTGGGGACTTCCATGCGGATGGGATTCTTCTTATTCAGAATCACACCACAAAACTGAAATCAAAGCACCCTCGAAGAACACTCAACAGAATGCTTCGACATTGATAATGCAAACGGCAAAGCGACAGGAAGAAGAAATGCTGCTACGAGTAGCTACTTCCAAGTTCAATTTAGTGACGACAGAAGATGTTTCTGGTAATCGAGTCCCTCCCAAAGTTTCTGGTTCAAAATTTCACGTTTTCATTAACAACGATTGGGCAAGTACTATGAGACGGGTTAGGTCATCAAACAAAACAAAACCCTATATTTCTCCCATCGTGTTGTCTTTTGTATGTCAGAATGTGCTTCCACTTTTGCAGGACTCTACCTTTGTCAAAGGATTTACTGAACATAACAGGTTTGACGAATGCACACAGCAAAATTACTTGTTTCAGAGCCACCCTTCATATCGTTCCGATGGTGGCCAACTCAACTCTGTCTGGTATGATTGGGCCTTGTTTGATGTCGACGCATGTGAAATACCCTGCCATATTATGTGTTTCCTTGAACTCTACAATCTGACGCAGCCTTACTCATTTGTTTCTGAGTACCAAATTGCTGAGGAAGGCATTTATGCAGTAGTGACCAAGTTTAAATCCACTCCAACACCAACAGCTTTGTTGTTTGTGACCAGAGGTGAAGTAGACGACAATTCCCTGTTCTTATTTCATGTCGACAGCATACTTTCCGATGTAGCAGTTGTCCCAGAACTTGATGCAATTGGTACATTGCAATCAAACTCATATCTAGTTGTCTCGAATCGAAGGGCTTGGCTGGATGAATTCCACAAGACAATGTCATCTTTGCCTAATGAAGAGGCACTCTACTCCCAATGCACTATCATTGAAGAGGACAGCGACAATAATGATGATGCTACTAATTCAGGTGATGCCAGTTCAATGTCATCAAACGATGATGACAATAGTGAGGTCCTCTCTGATACATCCAATACTTAATTGTTTACCTAGTACAATATCAATAATAACTTAGTATCAGTGAAGAATTGAATGCTCCTCCATATTGATCGAAACATATTTCTCCTAAGTTTCGATTGATAGCTACTACTCCAAAATGATTGCACAATGTCGCAGGAAAACAAACGAAGTGAATGTAACGTCTAACTTTAAATTATTGTTTAATATATTATAGAGGATTAGCTCTTAGCACAGTTTTTCTCGATACATAGGCACTCATAATATAACAGCCTTCGTATTTTGGATTCGAACAGCTATGTAATACTAATGGATTGAACAATAGAGTATTGCCTGACCTCAATGGAACTTTCACTTTATACGTTGGGAACACAAAGTAATAAATCACCTCTTCATCACTTACATGTTTTGGAGCAATAACCGTCAGCCTTGTATAGAACATATCGGCATCGGTATGGCATTTCGAGTGATAATCCTTTCCAATACAAAAGGCCGTAGCGTGATGGCCGATTGCATTCAGTGTTGTACGACTAACAACCTCATTCATCACAGTTGTTTCAAGGTTGACAAATTTGGACATTTCACGTAAACAAAGCTGCATTTCCTTCACAATGTGTAGTGCTTTCTGTTCAAGGTGGTCTTGTGTTTTCGGTTCCACATTCTTTTTGACAACATACACACCATTTCCCGATTTCAATCGATTTGGTCTCACCCCAATAATACCATATCCACTGTTTACACTGTCACATTTGGTTCCTCGGCCTATTTTGGGTTTAGATTGAACAATTTCCGCAGCAAATGTTCTTGTAATTTCTATATTTTTGGGAGTACCCATGAAAAGAATCCACCGTGTAACGCGTATTCGTACGTACTAAGCGGGCGTATTACACGAAAAGTCATAAGGGCAAATAACCTTATTTGTAAGGTTATTTATCAATGAATAATCGTTGGCGCTTTTATGTGGATTGCCTCTTAGCGGGATTTTCCTCTCAGCTCACTCTTCGAAGAATTAACAACTCTAAAACACTATCATGCCCTAAAATCTACGTACAACCTAGTACTAATTCTACATAATAAGGTACAATCACATGTGATATTCAATGAGAATATCACGGTGAATTATACGGTAAAAGACCGAGCGAAGATGGTTTGCGTGTGTTTTGTGTCTTAAGAATTACATGTGTTTTGTATGCTTGAAATTACACGATACGACGAGTAATTAACCTGTCGATTCGATCAGCAGAGACGATCGAAATGTAACGATCGAACTGTAACAAACGATTGTTCTACTCACTAAATCAATCGATCGTAAGACCGATTGCGTTTGTTTACGACACACTTTTTATAGTTTATCAGACCCACAGCACTCTCTACGAGCTGTGGCCAGCATCCTACAATGCTGAGGACCGCGTTTCCCACCGAGAAACGCAGTTGAGCTCGAAGACTAATCCGGATTAGCCTGATCAGCTACCGGCATCAACCCTCAAGGATGTAAAAGGGGCAGTTGCTTGTGGAGCCCTGGAATAGACCAACGCCAGGGCGGTGTCCCTGGAAGAAGAGACCAAAGAACCGAACCAAGATGGTAGGCTCCATCGGGTTTCGAGATCCAGCAAACAAGCAAGGGAAAAGGGCTGGACTATTCAGCTGAACGAATCGCCCAGGTTGGCATCAGTTGAAAGGAATCAATATCCGAGAACACTGATCTTTCACTGAAAACAAGAATGACGTGAGCTAGAAGATTGAGCCTCAAGTATTCTGTGGTGGAAAACAGATTGCGAAAGAACATCTGCTATAGAATCGAGAACACCAAATCCCGAAGAACGAAAGATCGTAAAGATCCAAAAGGAAAAGAGAACACTAAATTCTCAGGAAACAATCTTCCAATCTTTCACCACAGAAATACAGAATGAGCAAATCCCAAGAAAGGATAGGAAAGCTCACAATCTTAAATTGCGACAAAAGCAAAAGCTCACACGAATACAGACAAACCGGAACAAAAACTCGATCCGAATAGTCAGAAAGTATACAAACGGAACGAAAATTTGACCAGGATAAATACAAAGCAGATAAGCGAATCAACAGTCATACAACATCTACCAACCATCTCACATCCGATCCTTCGATTAAATTACACTCTCTTCCCACACATACCACCTTTCGATTAAATATTCGATTGTTCCATCCTCCGAATACTCCAAAACTCTCTTCAAAGCGACCATCCGACGATTAGAATACACAATTCCCCACCATGGTCCGAACTAGAGCAAACGACAACAGTGAAGAAGAAAAAATGGAAGTGGACGATCCACAAGATTCTGATGAGAACAATAGAGGAGGTAGGGAAGATGATGATGAGTTTGAAGATAGAATCATGCAAGTAATGGAACAGGCCCTAGGTGACCCAGAAATGAACTCAACCATGAAGAGAATCATCGACCAAGAAGTAAAGAAAAGGATCAGAGCAATAAGAGATGCAGAAAGTAGGGGCGAGGACCCGGATGATGAGAATAGTGAAAATGAGAACCAAAACGCTGACCAAACCGAGGATGCAAGAGCCGAACGACTGGAAAGGAGGTTGTCCCAACCCAGAATAAAAATCAATGGATTCAACAATGGAAAAATTCTGAACCCAGAACAGCTTGCTTTCAGAAGCAGCCTAATGGATTTTGGTATCAACTACGAATCAGCTGAAGAAATTATGAGGGGAGGGATGTCTAATATTCGAGAAATTACAGACCTCAACAAGGAAAGCATCAAATCGTTCATGCATGGATTGAAATCTATCAGTACAGAATGTCCTAATCCAAAAAGTATCCACTATGGTAACAGGCTATCATCGAGGCTTCTCACATGGGCAAGTTGGGCACGATATCAACCATTGATTGGAGTCAAGCCAAGGGCAATCGACTGGAAAGCAAACCCAAACAATCTGGAATTGCAGCAATTCAGAATAAAGATGATGGAGTCGAGCGTGAAATCACAGGAAAAGTCAACCCCACCTGAATTAAAAGATCTCACGAAATTCAGGGAATGGGAGGAAGGCTTCCAACAAAATTTGAGATACAGGTTCAACTCTGAAGGTTTCCCAATCTTGTATGTCATAAGACCCCAAGAGAAGGAAGATGTTACTGATGAAGCCAGGTCTGGAACAGTCGGGCAAAGTCCATCAGATGCCTATCCAACTTGGAGTGACTACAATGAAAGGTGTGGCGTCTTGTCAGGTCACCAGTATGATGAAGATAACAACGTCGTCTGGAGGCTGTTATGTGATGCAACAAGGAAAGGTCCTGGTTGGGAATATGTGGCACATTTCCAAAACACAGCTCTGAACTCAGGTAATGCTAGAAATGCTTTCATTTCATTGATGCAACATGCTTACACTGATACCAATATCACTATGGTTCTGAACAAAACCTATCAGGAAATGAAAGATTCACATTACACTGGCGATGCTAAGAATTATGACTGGAACAAGCACAAGCAAAACTGGACTGCTTTCCATGGAACAATCCTGAGATTTGAAAAGAACCACAACGAAAGGAGATTTGTTTGGGATTTTATCAACTCAATCAGTGATGAGCGGCTTGATGCTGCAAAAGCAGATGCAATTGATGAGAGCAAAGACTATCGTGACAACTTCAATGAATGTTTGATCCTATTCACCAATCGACTTGGATTGAAGAAGCTTGCAAATGGGAAGCATAAAAGAGGTTCCAGAAATGTGTATTCTGTGGGCACGACCAGCAACAAAAAGCAAAAAACAACTGGAACATTCACAGGAAAAGTTGAATGCAAGCCCTATCCAACAAGTGTTTATAAAACAATGTCAAAAGAACAGCGCCAGGAGCTTTACCAGATGAGACAGGCAAAGAAGAAAAGAAATCTCAAGTCTGCTGAGACTAAAAAGAAAGAAGCTGAGAATGAAGGCGCAGGTGACAGTTTTGGATCAAAATCTAAGAAATGACATAATAACCGGACACTAGCACTACAACACAAATTGTTAAAAATGGTGAGCCGGTCATTATACAGGATGAATATTCCCCTAGATTTTGATGATGGTGAAAATGAAGAAGGATACTGCGAGCTAGATTCACATGCTGACACCACTGCAGCAGGGAGCAATATGGTATTGCTCAATCCCGATCACATCACAACACATGTTGATGTTGCACCCTTTTCTGAAGAATACAAGCCAATCAAAAAGATACCGATTGGAAGTTGTGCTACCGCTTGGACAAACCCAACATCAGGCCAAGTATATATCATAGTGTTCCATCAAGCGCTGTACTTTGGGAACAAATTGAAGAACAGCTTGATATGCCCAAATCAAGTGAGGGACTGTAATTTCAACTCTGTTGAAGAGACACCTTGTCAGTTTGATTCAAGATCCAAGCATGGAATTACAATTCAAACGCCAATGGAAGATGATGATCCGAAGAAAGTTTTTATCAAACTGAGTATGAGAAATGTGATTTCATATTTTCCCACAAGAAAGCCAACAAGAATGGAGCTTGATGAATGTCAACATCTGATTGCAACAAACAATACACCTTGGGATCCACATTCACTGAAATTCAGGATGGCTGAGTTAGCAATTGAAAATGGAGATCCAATTTCAGGGGACCAGTTTAGCTTTCAAGCCATGTCGACAGAAGAGGATCAAGCCATGGATGCAAGTTCAATTGTAACAGAACCTACAAGTAACGTTACGGATATGCTCTCCAAGACCAGCTTGGAGAACAGGCATCCAAGTGTCATGCAGCAATGCAAACTGATGAGAGTTCACCAAGTATCAACGAGAAGAATGCTAAGTGAATGCCAAATTGCAACAGATGGAAATATTGCTCATCGGATTTCTTCAGTAACCAATATTTCAAGCGCGCGAAGGGTAGACCAATTCTTGTTTGATGATACAGAATTTGACTTTATGGAAGCTCCTGAAGAAGAATCAAAACAAGCCCCTAGCTTGCAAGAAATTGACAACCCACTTGAAAGGAGATCTCTTGATAGAAGAAATCAATGGGGGCCATCAGTGATAACTATTGAGGGTCCAAACAAAGTTGACTGTGAACGCTTAGCCAAAACTTGGAATATTAGTTTCAAGAAAGCTGAGCAGACATTGAAGGTCACAACCCAGAAGGCACTCAGGAATTTGCAATTACCATTGATGAAGAGGCTGCCTACACAGCGCTTCAGAAACAAGAGAATTGCACAAGGAACCTGGTACACTGATACGTGGCATGCTAGAACAACCAGTATTATGAGGCAAGAAAAATGTGCACAGATCTTTACAAATGGAAATGGGTTTGAAGTATTTATACCAATACAGGACAAATCACAAGCGCATCAAGGATTGAAAACATTCATTCATGAAATTGGAATCCCAGAGCATTTGATTTCTGATGGTGCTCCCGAACAAGGATTGCCAAGAACGTACAAGACGCACTGGAATTCAATTGTAAAGCGCAACCATATTCACCAGACATTCATACAACCTCATTGCCCATTTCAAAATCGAGCAGAACAAGCGATTGGACATCTTGGGAGTGCAATCACAACCAAGTCAGCGAAGAAGAAATCACCGAGGAGATTATGGTCATTTTGTGGTGAATTGTGTGCAAACATCAGGCAGAGAACAGCATCAAGCAACCCTTCTTCAATGGGGAGAACTCCATTTGAATTGGTCCATGGCTATAGGCCCGATATTGCACTATACACTTCATCAGAATGGTATGATTTTGTGTTTTACTTTGATAAAGGTGATTCTTCTACTCGAGGCGTTGAAAGGTTGGGCCGATGGTTGGGTCCTTGTGGCAGTAAGGTAGGTGGAGGTGATTGTTTTTGGCTCCTGACTGAATCAGCAATACCAATACCCACCAATTCAATAAGGCCTGTCAAAGAATTCGAATGGAGGGATAGAGATATTCTCAGAAGAATGGAAGCAATCGACAAATCAATTGAATCCAAGATTGGTGATGAAGTGAAAGATAGCGCGTCCTTCTTCCAGGAAAACTACCCGGAGCCTCAAATGGAGCTATTTGAGGATCAACCAGTGGAATCACCTGATCTGAAACTTGAAATGGCTGAACCAGAAGCGTCAGTGGAAGATATAGATGAACCAGACGAATATCTGGGGAATGAAGTAATCATTGAAAGAAATGATGAAAGACTCAGGTGTGTTGTCAAGGATAGAGTGCGAGACTTGCAAAACAGACCAATAGGACTCAGAAATGAGAATCCCATACTAGACACGAGGCTGTACAAATTGCAACTACCTGATGGCACCATTGAGGAATACACAGCAAATATTGTTGCAGAAAGCCTGTACAGTTCTGTTGATGATGATGGACGAATGTTCACAATGTTAGATGAATTGATCGATCATGAACGCGACAACACCGCTTTAACGGATGAGGAGGCAACAACTGTAGCCAAAAATGGCCGTCAAAGCCATAAACCGACGACAAGAGGTTGGAGGATTTTGGCCAGCTGGAAAGATGGCACCGAATCATGGTGTAAGCTAAGCGATGTGAAAGAATCATTTCCAGTGCAATTAGCTGAATATGCTGTCAACAATAATCTTGAAAAGTCACCAGCATTCAGATGGTGGGTGCACAAAATTTTGAGAAGAAAGGATTGGATCCTTAAAGCAGCCAAAACAGCAAAGTATTGGTTGAAGACTCACAAATACGGTGTTGAATTGCCACATTCAATCAAACAAGCGCTGGCTATTGATAAGAAAACAGGCACTGATCACTGGGAAAGAGCAATTCACAAAGAAATGACCAACAATATGGCAGCGTTTGAATTTTCTGATGATGATGTTATTCCAGTCGGTCATAAAGAAATAACAACCCACATGATTTTTGACATCAAGCTTGGGTCCCTAACAAGGAAGGCTAGATTGGTAGGGGATGGTCATAAAGTTCCTGCAGTGGCAAAAGAAAATACTTATTCATCTTTCCCCAGTCGAGACTCAGTAAGAATATTCTTCCAATTGGCAGCGCTGAATGATTTGAAGGTTCTCTCAGCAGATATTCAAAATGCATATTTGACAGCCCCGATTAAAGAGAAATACTTTCTAAAAGCGAGAGCTGAAGATGGTTTTCCACCACATCTTGCAGGAAGGCCTTGCAAGATAGTTCGCGCATTGTATGGACTGCCGGTGGCAGGTGCATCTTTCAGGTCATATCTCACACAGCATTTGAGAGATCTTGGATATTCACCATGCAAAGCAGATCCAGATGTGCACTTACGAATTGAAACCAGAAAAGATGGATCCAGATACTGGGCAATCCTGATTGCCTATGTAGACGACATCTTATGTTCTGGTGAAGATCCAAAGTTTCAGCTTGAAAACATTGAACGTAAGTTCAAATTGAAGGATGACACGATTGAAGAGCCAACTCTGTATTTGGGAGCAGATATTGGAAAGTTCTACTTTGAAGGTGACTCGAAACCAAGATGGTCATTATCAAGCACCAAGTATACGGCGAAAGCTGTTGCAGCGGTCGAACAAGAGTTAGGAACTGAAAAATATGGGTACAAGTATCTACCAAAATCAGCATCCAGTCCATTGTCACATGATCATTGACCGGAAATTGATATATCAGAAGAATTAAATCCTGAATTGCAAAATTACTATCAAGGTTTGATTGGAGTCCTCAGGTGGATTTGTGAATTAGGAAGGCTAGACATCGTACTGCCAGTCTCGCTGATGTCAAGGTATCTGGCACAAGCAACAAGGACACTTGAATCAGTTGTTTCATATATTTGCATATTTGAAAAAGTACAACAGGTCGAAATTGGTTTTTGATGATACAGTACCGAGCATCGATGAGAGTAAATTCCAAAAATGTGATTGGTCTGAATTTTATCCTGGCGCCACTGAAGTCATACCGGCAGATATGCCTGAAGCTTTAGGAAAACACGTGATGATGAGTTGTTTTGTTGATGCTGACCATGCCGGATGCAAGGCAACGAGAAGGTCTCATACTGGTGTTATTATCTTCATTAATAATGCACCGATCATTTGGTTTTCCAAAAGACAAACAACAGTTGAAACATCAACTTTTGGATCTGAAATCATTGCTTTGAAAATTGCAATCGAATTGGTTGAAGGTACAAGGTACAAGTTGAGAATGATGGGTGTTCCAATTGATGGAAGCACCAATGTGTATTGTGATAATGATTCAGTTGTCACAAATGTTACACGACCTGAAAGCCCATGTAAGAAGAGGCACAACAGCATTGCATATCACAAAGCGCGTGAATCTATTGCAGCAGGAATTATCAGAGTTGCGAAGGAACCAGGTTCAACAAACATTGCTGATTTGTTTACTAAGCTAATGAGTGGCGCTGTTTTTCGAGAACATTGTTCTCGTTGCATGTGGTAAAGAATCAATCATTCGATGGAATGTTCAATCGATCGTTTGATCGAAGTAACAAGTTGATTGTACAAGTTCGATCATGGAAACGAATCGATCTGCAATGAGCATTTCGAGGATGGATAACTTGATCCATGAATACACTATATCAAACCGGCAAGGATCAGGGCAAAACGCCATGATACAAGCCAGAATGAATGGCAAAATGCCTCCCCATTTTTTTGATAGGGCCTCTGATGGTAGACTGGATACAATTTGGTATTCAACATACGAAAATGACTCACGATGAATAGATTAAGTCAAAAGATCCAAACGCTTAACGATTGGATTTACGACTGAAGGGGACTGAAAAGAATCCACCGTGTGACGCGTATTCGTATGTACTAAGCGGGCGTATTACACGAAAAGTCATAAGGGCAAATAACCTTATTCGTAAGGTTATTTATCAATGAATAACCGTCGGCGCTTTTATGTGGATTGCCTCTTAGTGGGATTTTCCTCTCAGCTCACTCTTCGAAGAATTAACAACTCTAAAACACTATCATGCCCTAAAATCTACGTACAACCTAGTACTAATTCTACATAATAAGGTACAATCACATGTGATATTCAATGAGAATATCACGGTGAATTATACGGTAAAAGACCGAGCGAAGATGGTTTGCGTGTGTTTTGTGTCTTAAGAATTACATGTGTTTTGTATGCTTGAAATTACACGATACGACGAGTAATTAACCTGTCAATTTGATCGGCAGAGACGATCGAAATGTAACAATCGAACTGTAACAAACGATTGTTCTACTCACTAAATCAATCGATCGTAAGACCGATTGCGTTTGTTTACGACACACTTTTTATACCCAAGCGTTGTTTTGCAAATTTTGTGGAAGCTTTTGCAAAGATTCTCAATGATGGTTCTGATTCGGCGACTGCTAAAAGAAACTTTTTGTCGGTACTATCCAATGTCTTGAAACTATCAATAGACACCACCTCTTCGGATGTGTATTCCCTTTCTCCAATTGTTTTAAAACCCCATCATGTTTCCATGAATTTACCTCGAAACCCATTCTTGTGAACTGTTTTCAATGCTATTTGCTCGACATGTTGTACAATTTGCTTTATACTTTGACGCTTCTTGGGTTTTATCTCCGACAAGTGTTTGTAAGTCTGGTGGATTGTTGATGACGATGTTGCTCCGTTTTGAAGAAATTTTGATGTCATTCTCTTTCTCTCTGTCTTCCCACATTTCCTCTTTGATTTTTGCTTCATTGCTTTGGGTGCCAATTGCTTTGTTGTTGTATTCAATCCCATTGCACCGGGTGCCATTATTGGAACGGCAATTCCGACTTGAACGTTTGCTGTATTGCTGACGTTTCCGGGTCAAGATTCTGGAACAGCGTTTCAGATTGAGTTGTCAGGAACGGCAATTCCGACTTGAACGTTTGCTGTATTGGCGTTTCTTGGTCAAGTTACTGGAACGGCGTTTCAGATATAGTTCTTTGGAACGGCAATTCTGACTTGAACGTTTGCTGTATTGGCGTTTCCGGGTCAAGATTCTGGAACGGCGTTTCAGATTGAGTTGTCTGGAACAGTTATTCTGACTTGAACGTTTGCTGTATTGCTGGCGTTTCTGTGTAAAGATTCTGGAACGGCGTTTCAGATTGAGTTGTCTGGAACGGCAATTCTGACTTGAACGTTTGCTGCATTGCTGGCGTTTCTGTGTAAAGATTCTGGAACGGCGTTTCAGATTGAGTTGTCTGGAACGGCAATTCTGATTTGAACGTCTGGTGTATCGGCGTTTATGGGACAAGATTCTGGAACGTCGTTTCAGATTGAGTTGTCTTGAACAGCAATTCTGAGTTGGACGTCAGCTGTATTGGCGTTTCTTGGTCAATTTACTGGAACGGCGTTTCAGATTGAGTTCTCTGGAACGGCAATTCTGACTTGAACGTCTGGTGTATTGGCGTTTATGGGGCAAGATTCTGGAACGGCGTTTCAGATTGAGTTGTCTGGAACGGCAATTCTGAGTTGAACGTCAGCTGTATTGGCGTTTCTTGGTCAATTTACTGGAACGGCGTTTCAGATTGTGTTGTCTGGAACGGCAATTCTGACTTGAACGTTTGCTGTATTGCTGGCGTTTCCGTGTCAAGATTCTGGAAAGGCGTTTCAGATTGAGTTGTCTGGAACGGCAATTCTGATTTGAACGTCTGGTGTATTGGCGTTTATGGGACAAGATTCTGTAACGGTGTTTCTGAATAAGTATTCTGGAACGGTAATTCTGTCTGTATTGGGGTTTCAGGGTAAAGATTCTGGAACGGCATTTCAGATTGAGTTGTCTGGAACGGCAATTCTGACTTCTTTTGTGGGCGGTTGGATTCTTCCCGATTGCTGCTGTTGCTATTGTTGTTGCTGCTTGCTGCTGTTGCTGCTTGCTGCTGTTGCTGCCGCTGTTGTTGGTATCGCTGCCCCTGTTGGTTCGATGGTTCCTGGTTGCGGCCGCTTGGATCGTTCTTGCTTGCTTCTTTTGCTATTGCTGTTGCAAGGTTGCCGTTGTTGCTCTCTGTCGTTGCCGTAGTCTACGATTGTATTCGAGTTTATCATGATATGTTAATTGAACCAAATGGATGAGTATCTATTGATGTGCTACATTGAGTAAATAATAACAAAAGAATAGTATAATCTACGTGCCACTAACCTACACCGTTCGCCTCCTTTTGTTGTTGCGTTCAATTTGTCCGATCAAATTGTTACGATCCTGCGTCCGCCTTGTCAGACGTTTTCTCCAATTGATTGTTCCACCGATCCGTACCTATGAAAATAAGAAGGAGGGAAACACAAGTAAGGAAGACATCATCAGCAATGCAGGATGTAGGCATCATTGTCCCTCTATCTTATGTTGTTGTTTTTGCTGCCTTCGACCCAGTGTTGCCTTCCGATCCGTTGTTTCCAATACGGTCCTATGAAAATAGCAAAATAGAAAAAGGATGAAATACATTCTTATCAGCAATACATGTGGCATTCTAATCATTGCCTATCTCTCCCAATTGTACCGTTGCTTGTTCTTACAATAGTTGTTCGCCGTACCTCGGTCCATTGTTCCGATACTTTGTTCCAATCCTTTCTCTCAAACTACAGGGGAAAATTGTTGGTCAAATTGTTGTTGCCAATACGTTGTTCAATCTTACTCCTTTCTCACGAAAAACTGGATCTTTATCCTGTTGATATATCTACGCAATGGATGCAGATTCATTGATTTCAAGACGTATATGTAAGGCTGCAGTCCAAACAATATCTATCCAGCAATTCCTCTACAGTCCAATGCCGTCCCATTCTTTTTCCAGCAAAGGCAGTTTTTTTGGATTAAAATATCTCGAGCCTGAATTCCCTGCCTACTAGTGATCATTGCTGAACAGTTCAGTGGGATTCAACATTCTTCTTTGTCATACAAGTACGGTAAAGCAGCTCTGCTCAAGATAAGTTCGGTAAGATGATTATGAAGGGAAACAGTATTTTTTGAGTCGAAAAGAAAAAAAATTCACGCTGTAAAATAACACTGTAAAATAACACTGAAATATCACCACACTGTAAAACCACAGTGTAAAATCAGTTCAAAAAAAAAATGTTTCCGCTGTGTGTGTGTGTGTGTGTGTGTGTGCATGTGTGTTTGAAAAAAAGAATCGATACTTACTAACCTGTCAGATCTACCACAGTAAATCTAGAACAATGAAGAATAATTCCATTGTCTTATTTAAAAATAAGAACATTAAGCAAATAAATCGCCAACCGCGCTCGTTTTGAATAGAGAACAATCTAAAATAGTGCCCTGAGTTTTATTGTTAACGTTCTCAACTTGTGATACAGTGAGATCTTTTATGTACTGGTGAGGTTGTACGTACCAACACACGTGTGACGGTGGGCTTACTGGTAATGAATTTGCCTAGTTTTGTCCAGCAGTATTCTACGACAGTAGCTACGTACACAGAAACCGTTGTGTCCAGGTATATTACGATAGTAGTACTAGTAGTAGTAGTAATGTAGGTATGATAATACTAATGACTTCTGTTTCGGTTCTGAAGGGTTATTTTGTACAATTCATGTCATCAATCATGGAACGGCGTTTCAGAATTCAGTAACCGGAACGGCGTTTCAGGCTTTGTGTTTGGAGCATGTTCCAATTTGAAATTTCAAAATGAAGTAGTGCATAAGGTTGGGTTGTGGTGAAACGGTTTCTTATACAATTCATGTCAACAGTCATGGAACGGCGTTTCAGATATCTGTAACCGGAACTGCTTTTCAGACGTTGTTTTCAAATCATGTTTCAATTTCAAATCTCAAAATGAAGTACTACGTACGGTTTGGTGGTGAAACGGTTTCTTGGACAATTCATGTCAACAGTCATGGAACGGCGTTTCAGAAATCTGTAACCGGAACTGATTTTCAGACGTTGTTTTCGAATCATGTTTCAATTTGAAATCTCAAAATGAAGTACTACGTTGGTGAAACGGTTTCTTGTACAATTCAGGTCAACAGTCATGGAACGGCGTTGCAAAGTTTGTGTTCCAATTGGGTTACAATTGCAAATCTCAAAATTACTGGGTTTTAAACTATTTGTCGGAAAATCTTAACATAGATTACCGTATCTCAAAATGGATGATCGGTGTTTTGTATTGTTGTGGTTTGTTTTGGTAACGTTTTCACTTTTCGTTTGCAACGGCGATGCAGGCTGTACTATTTGTTTACCGTAAAAATGGAAATATTTGTACATTGTTGCATGATGTTTGTTTGTCGATAGAGTCACTGTGGTTTGAAGTTGAGTCGATCCTGTTTTTCGTTTCCTCATTTGAGAATCTCTTGATATGCGACAAAATAAACTATTGTAGCAACTTAGATTGCTTTCACACAATTTTATTTTGTTGTTCTCTAAATTAGCAATCAAACAATGACGAGAGTTACAAGAAGTACCGCTAAACGTAAGGCTAATTCACCACCAGATGAAGTCACAGCTGCAGCCGCAACCCCAACCAACGTAGCCGGCGCACATGAAGCGCCAGAAGTCAACGGTACTCCATCATCTACTCCACCACGAGATGAAGGAGCAGCCGTAGACCAAGACAGACCTTCAGGTAATACCCCAACAACGTTGTTTGCAAACGATCCAAAAGCTCATCCGGTCAGTCAAGGGCGTGCAGTCGATAAACCGAGGAAGAGGAAACACAAAAAAACGAAAAGTAAATCAAAGAAAAAGAAAAGAAGTCATGTGGTAGAAATACCAGCAGTCGTTCCTGCAACACCACATCAAGGAGTCACAGGTGCTGCTCAACCTTCGTTGTCTTCGGGAAATGAAGGCGGTCGAAGTTTGTCATTGGAATTATTTGATGATGACTCCCAATACAAGGATCACACGGATGCAATGAAAAGACGTGTCAAAGCTTGTCTGAAGCAACAGGGTCCTAGCGGATTCTCTGAGAATATTTTGACGGACGAACTCATCACTGCCGTCAGTCGTGACATCGAATCCATCTTCCGCCATCTCATGAACAAGGTTTTCATTGTTACTAAACTTTCTTCTTCTGGAACCAGTCCTGACTTCAGCGAGCAAGAAACGTCAGACAAACCATCCTCGGGTCCTATACCAAGGGTTGTTGACGTCATGGTAAATCTTTTCCTACGTGACTCCGGGTCGCAGTTGACAAAGAAGGTCTGTATCTTGGATGCAAAGGGGCTGACAACTCGTTTCAAGGAGTACAAAATGAAAGAAAAATGGAACTCCTTCCAGTCAGCGCTCAACTCCGTTATCAAAATCAATGAAAATACCACGGCAGGCGAAACACAATTCACCCGGGTTCAAGGACAAGACGAAGTAGCGGAAGGCACGTCACATTCTGTCTGGGCAAAGAATGTGGTTAACTACGACACCATACTGAAGTACATGAAAGTGTATTTAAGCTTACTGCGTTGGTACGTACGTTGTGTCCAATTCCCCCCTGCACCTTCACCAGAAACAGAAGGACCGTTTTTCAATCAACGATTTAAAGACGATGTAAAGAAAGGGAAGCTATATGTCCGGCAGATGGTCTCGTTCTTTGAAGGACTTTCCTTTAACCACGCATTGAGGCATTTTCTTTCCTCTAGTCACTCCTTTGATGAGTTGGTGAAACAAATCAATTATATTAGGGGTAAAGAAGTTGTTGGTGCACCAATAAGAGAAGGTGTCGCAGCAGTCGAGATAGTGCCCTTGACTGATTCCCCAAAATACCTCAAGTTGGAATGGCCGTCGGATGTGTCCAAGATACCCCTTGCGTTTCAAAAGGTCCTCATGTATTTGTGGGTATGCTTCCAACGACAGAAGGCAAGAATTTTTCAAGAAATCAGCCTTCACCACTTCGCTGACGAGTCATTACTACATGACAATTTGTACAACGAACTATTGCCCAATCTCTATGAGTCTTCGTTTTTGGTTGGAAAATACAAAATACCAGGAGTGGACAATAAGGTGGGGATTATTCGATTCAACCTGTTATCTTCTCTTCACTTTTGCAAGATTATGGAGCACCGGAAAACTCTTAACCAGTTTTACAGAGTAGGCGTTGACTTTGCCAAACAATTGGTCACTCTTTCTACTGAAAAGAAAACGGCCGAACGTGACATATTTGTGGACAATTACGATCCTGAGGACGAAGTTCACGTGAAGACATTGTTGCAACATTACCTCCTGAGTTTGTCCTGTGTTGACAATGTTGTTTCCACGCCAGACCAACTTGAACAGGTGAATCTTGTTTGCGACGAATTGCTTGACTATGTTCTAACATCTCGTTTGTCACGTGATCCTAATGGTACACGTGTTCTGGTTTGTAGGGTTATGGTTTCAAAGGCAATAATGAAGGCTGTACTTGGCAACGAAGAAAAAACTTCTTTTAACGTTGACCATGCACATGAGTGTCTGGACGATTATTTGAAAGCAGAGCGAAGGTCTTTGTCATCGAACTCTAATCCAGGTGAACCTCACCGCAAAGATCGGTTATTCATTTTCACCAGTGACAGTCCTCGATCCGTTCAATTTGAAGAACAAAGTCCGCCTAAGCTTGTGAGAGGTAAGGAGTGTCGACATACTTACCCTATCGCAAAAGAGGACTACAGCTTATCTGTCACAAGGTTCCTTAATTTTGATGAGAACTGCACGTACACGGTGGACGATCGATTGTTTTGGGAACATACAAGATTCGTATTCCGTGATATTTTCATCACACGACCGGAAATAGTACTCGAAGGTTGTAAGTTTTTTTAGAGGTCTTTGCGGGTTCTGACAACTTACAATTATCTACCTGAAGGGGGACAATTGTTCGTCCCCTTGACAAAGGAACTTTTGTGTTCGGTTTTCAAGAACAAAAATCACGTATTGGAAGCAAACTTGCAAGTAAGTTTTGTTTCAGGAGAGGATGAAAAGACTTTACAATCTGATGGCAACTCATTGATCAAACTATTTGAAAAAATCAAGGTACCCAAGAGTCAGAGTTACAGAGCTACTGACATTGCAAAGTGGGACTTCATGAAGGTGCACTTGAAGAACTTCGAGACGTTCATCGAAGAGAATGACACGTATTCCGTCCGATGGATAGTGTTCACTAACACAGTGATCGATGGAATGGAATCGTTCTTTCAATTTCCTTGGGAAGCCAAATCGACCGACAGCCCTAGTGATAGCTCAATTGATGGAGGTAACACAAACAATGATGATGAAGAAGAAGAAAACGTATAAGTAGTAAACGGCAACGTACCTACAACAGAACCAAACGCAGTTAAAGACAACGCATCAACAAAGTCAAAGAAGAAGTTGTTCCTCAGGAAACCAAAAAAAAAAAAGACTGCATCAGACGAATCCAATGGAGAGCCGGAGTACAAGGAGAGGAAGGTTTCTCCGGACCTTGGCCACGTTGAAGATCTTGGATAACTTCTGCAAGTTCCTCGTCCAAAACCAGCCAACGTAATAAGACAGAAGCGCTCCGGAAACGTTAAGGTGTTGTTCGCAGATCCTGACCCGGTGATCTCGTATCCTAAATTCGCAATTGGTAGTGAGGTGACAATCACGGGTCTGCCAGCACCTGGAACTGGTGTTGTGAAGAGTTATGCATCGAAGAAGAAGGACCATTATCCTCAATACCCAGGATACATGGTGCACAAGAAACTACCGGATGGTACAACAGTGAAACGCGCAACCTGGTTCCCTTATGACCGTGTGGGGTCGAATAAACCACAGTTCACCAAGTTGTCGGAGGTCTTCAAATAATGAAACAATGCTGTATTGGGTAAATGTTCATAGCCTTCACCACGCACCACCATAGAACATAAGAGCAAAGAGGGCCTAAGCGGGAAAGAAGTTATCATATTACTACAACGTCCTCACTACTAGTCCTAGTAGTTCTTCTTCTCCACATTGGATTCAGATTAACCAAAAAATGATTGTGTACGTAAGAAATATTCATAAGTAAAATTGAGTACCTAGTACTACTAGTGGAGTACTACTAAAACACGCAGTACTGGATCATTTGAATTTTTTCATATTAGTCTACTATTACATGTTCTTGTAATACTGTAGTCGTAGTAGTAGATGGATGTTCATAGTGGTTAGTAGTTCAAATTTCTCAGAAGGTTGTTACTAATACTAGTACTAGTATTAGTAGTACAACCAATACATAATTCCAATCTGATAGTAATTTGCAATTAGAAAATAGAAAATCTAACATTTAGTGTGATTGGTCCATGAATATTGTTCCTGTTATGGGTGAAATGAATCATGCAGGAAACATAAGTGAGTTATTATCTGTCATAGTTTGTGTGTCACCACGTAATAACTTCATTTGGGTCCTGGATTTGGAGGAAAAATACACAGTAATTTGCAATTAAAAAATAGAAAATTCAATATTTTGTGTGATTGAACCAGGAACATTGTTCCTATTATGGGTGACATGAATCATGAAAGAAACAGAAGTGAGTTATGTTTCAAAGTTTGTGTGTCACCACCTAATGAGTGCATTTGGGTACTGGAGTTGGAGGCAAAATGCACAGTAATTTGTAATTAGAAGGTAGAAAATCTGAAATTTGGTGTGATTAGTGCATGAATATTGTTCCTGTTATGGGTTAGATGAAACATGAAAGAAACAGAAGTGAGCTATCTGTCATCATTTGTGCGTCACCACCTAATAAGTGCATTTGGGTCCTAGATTTGGAGGGAAAATACACATTAATTTGTAAATAAAAAATAGAAAATCCAATATTTCGTGTGATTGAGCCTTGAATATTGTTTCTGTTATGGGTGAGATGAATCATGAAAAAAAGAAGTGAGTTATCTTCCATAGTTTGTCTGTCACCACTTAATAAGTGCATTTGGGTACTGGATTTGGAGGATAAATACACACTAATTTTCAATTAAAAATAGAAAATCTGACATTTAGTGTGATTAGTCCATGAATATGGTTCCTGTTATGGGTGAGAGGAATCATGCAGGAAACAGAAGTGAGTTATCTTTCATAGTTTGTCTGCCACCACCCCATAAGTGCATTTGGGTACTGGATTTGGAAGAAAAATACACACTAATTTGCAATTAAAAAATAGAAAATCCAATATTTTGTGTGATTGAACCAGGAATATTGTTCCTGTTATAGGTGACATGAATCATGAAAGAAACAGAAGTAAGTTATCTTTCATAGTTTGTCTGTCACCACTTAATGAGTGCATTTGGGTACTGGATTAGGAGGAAAAATACACAGTAATTTGCAATTAAAAATTCCAAAATCAGATATTTGGTGTGATTAGTCCCTGAATATTGTTCCTGTTATGAGTGAGATGAATCATGAAAGAAACAGAAGTGAGTTATCTTTCATAGTTTGTCTGTCACCACCTCCTAATAAGAAGTACATTTGTGTACTGGATTTGGAGGATAAATACACAGTAATTTGCAATTAAAAAATAGAAGATCTGACATTTAGTGTGATTAGTCCATGAATATTGTTCCTGTTATGGGTGAGATGAATCATGAAAGAAACAGAAGTGAGTTATCTTTCATAGTTTTTGTGTCACCACCTCCTAATAAGTACATTTGTGTACTGGATTTGGAGGATAAATACACAGTAATTTGCAATTAAAAAATAGGAAATCCAATATTTCGTGTGATTGAACAATGAATATTGTTCCTGTTATGGGTGAGATGAATCATGAAAGAAACAGAAGTGAGTTATCTTTCATAGTTTTTGTGTCACCACCTCCTAATAAGTACATTTGTGTACTGGATTTGGAGGATAAATACACAGTAATTTGCAATTAAAAAATAGAAAATCCAATATTTCGTGTGATTGAACAATGAATATTGTTCCTGTTATGGGTGAGATGAATCATGAAAGAAACAGAAGTGAGTTATCTGTCGTGATTTGGGTATCACCACCTAATTATTGCATTTGGTTACTGGATTGGGAAGAAAAATACACAGTAATTTGCAATTAAAAATTCCAAAATCAGATATTTCGTGGGATTGAACAATGAATAATGTTAATGTAATGGATAAGATGATTAATGAAAGAAACAGAAGTGACTTATCTGTCATGGTGGTTTGTGTGTCACAACCTAATTAGTGCATTTGGTTACTGGTTTTGGAGGAAAAATGACCAGCGACAAAAACTATTAAAACATTCATAAAGACTACTAAAGTATCAGCCTTAGAATTGTCAATATACTTTTATACTCTAACCAATCCATAGAATGAACAGTATTCATCCTTAAAACTACATAAACTAACAAACTTTTGCACTCAAAAACTTAGGAGCAATCACTATTTAGGTTACTACTTCATACAAAAATAAAAAAATAGAACTAGTAGGAACAAAAAGTAAGGAGGGAAGTACTACGTATGGACCGTTCTAAGGGGGAGTCGAACCACAAGACACAGTTACCTCAATATAACCGAATCCTTGGGAGGTGACGAAATTTACATGACTTAAAGTGCTGTAAGAATTATTCATTAACAGTTTACAACGAGTAATTGAACGAAAATACCTCAGTATTTGCAAAACGTAAATCATTATTACAACGAAGAGCAAAATGGAGAACACAACAACACAATCAGCATACAAGAGGAAGCCTTTGAAGCCTAGGTATCTTTTGGATTTGGCGGAGTACTGTGCAAGAATGACTGAGCTAAATGACGGTGACGAAAACAACGAGAATAATCCATTCTTATATCATTTTGAAACTGGGTTCGATGCGCTATGTGCCAAAAACGGCAACTTGGTACTCACAATACTTAATGGATGCAACAAGATAGACGACGTTAGAGATAGACTCGACAGCCCAAAAGGGCATTTCGATGAAGAAGAAGCTTTAGAAATTTGGGAACAATGCTTGAAGTACGTAACTGAGGACATATTTCCTTTCTACAAGGAAGGCGACACTGATGCCGTTGACCATGTATGAGCTTTGGGTATCATTGTGGCACACATTTTATGCGGTTATCCAGCATTGAAAGGAACGGAGGACATACAGTGCTACAACAACGTGGGTATTGGACAACCAGTACAATCAGGAGAACGAGAGAGGCTCGAACTCAATGGTCATACATTTCCACCAAAAAATGGAGTAACCTGACGCCGGAAGCCAGAAAACACATAAAGCAATGCATACATTTTCACCCGGGTAACCGTCCCTGTCTGACAACACTTTGGTTCAACGAGTGGCGCACAATGACTGAAGAGGCAATCATTGAAAAGTACAGTATAATGTACATCGAAGAAACCAAGGACAGAAAGGAACAAAACAAAGAAACGAAGAAAAACAACAAGAATAAGAACAATTGGAATTCATTCATGAACAAAGCGAAAAAGCAGTCTAAGAAGAAAAAAAGAAAACTCAAACAATTTGCAAACAAAGAGAAAAGGGAGGAAGAGGATAGAAAGGAGAGAAACATTGTGCACTGGCTATAACTTTACGAAAAACGTTGGAATTCACCGGAAGATTTAGAGGAATACAATAACTATCCCGTTCCTTGTGGTGCGTGGGGACGTGTGAAATAGTGCTAGTAACAAGCTTTACTATGGAAAAACTTACCCCTACTTACCACGAATACGTGCACAATCCTGTCCTCGTTAAATACGTAAATATAAAAATTAACTACTGTGAAAAACGTTAGTTACAAATGAAAAAGTCAGAATTGCCGTTCCAGAAAACTCAATCTGAAACGGCGTTCCAGAAATTTAAACCTGAAACGCAAATAAAGACGTTCTGTAGTTTTTCCCAAACAGTGAATTGTTATCTACAACACCGTTCCAGACACATAACACGGAAATGCCGTTGCAGAAATCGTGCTTATTTTCCATTACAGGCGCATCAATGCAACTAGTAGTTCCTTACAAATGAAGAAGTCAGCATTGCGGTTCCAGACAACTCAATCGGGAACGCCGTTACAGAAACTTAACCTTAAAACGAAAATGCATATGTTGTGCGGATTTTCCCTAACAGAGAATTGTTATCTCCAACACCTTTTCATACAATGTGCCTGTTTTCGGTTCAACAGATTTCAATATGAAGTGGTGTGATACGGTAGTAGGATGGGGAACATCAAAATAAATTGGTATCGTACAATCTAGTACCGATACTAGTACTACTTGTTTGGAAATAAGAAGCGAATGTACGGAAGAAAAAAATGGCGCGGCTAGGCAGACAGTTCTTTTTGGTTGGCCCGCGCTCACAAGCCCGCTTAGACAAAGACAAATGTATTGCAAATTGCTGAATTTGTACAATCAATGCCAAAACAAGGCAGCATAAAAATTCACAAAATTGCCAAAAACACCGACAATTGAAAAATTATCAAAACAAGATGCCGAAACAAAAATGGTCCAATCTACCCAAGGCAAAAATAACACGTCTCCAAGAAAAGAAAATAGCAGATATGGCAAACGCAGTCAGGGATGGAGACACTAGAGATAATACCAAAAATACAAGCATTACAAACATGTCCAGCGAGACGAACATAACAATTGCAGCAACACAAAAAGGCACCACCACGGCGGAAAGAGAAACACCACTAAAAAGAAAAACGGAAAACATTAGCATGATGGACAGCAGCGACAGTGGAAGTGACACTGACAGTGACAGTGACACTAATTTGGTTAGTGAAGACAATGATGGGAGCTCCAACAAGAATAAGGATACTAGTAGAGAAAATATCAAAGAGACAACAAAACAAAAACTACGGAGGGCGGACTACACAAAAAGAAAAACGTGAACCGAACAGTGAAACAATTAACAGAAATAGCGAATGAGGATCCAGATCTACTAGAGAATATCCTGAAAATGGCGAGACAAGGTAAGAAGGGAGAGAATTCTAAAGAGGATGCTGCAAAAACTACCGACATGGTTCCATTGAAAACAGTGTGGGGCGGCGATAGCGTTGATAAAGTGAGTACGTTGAGTTGTGGAACTATACATAGTATGGAAACGGAAACTATGAAACTATTGAAAACATGTAAAGATACAGTTGAAGGACAGGTGAGGGCATATGTGAAGAAGGAATGGTATGGTGGCCTGAAATTTATGACAACAAACACACTCTCCAATAAAATAATTGTGCAAGGAATTGATGCGTGTGTAATATCCGTTCCAAAAAATATACCCATTAAGAAATTCTGTGCCTACTTTGATAATGCAGTACCATCCATATGTGCCTACGACCAACGTACAACTAACCCCACCATACTATGATATCATACTGCCATTTGTTGTCATCACCGCAGCTGATAGTGAAATGGCAAAAGTGCCGGCATCATTCCCTGGTACTGTAGCTCTAAATACGGACTCGATGGAAATTCTGGCGAAAGAGTACTGGCGATACGGAAATGCGGCAAATGAAGAATTTTATTATTTTGTGACAAGAATCCTGTCTGTCATCAATCCGGGAAAGACGAACTTTAAGCTGAGGAAGACAAAGGATCTTATTAGTACCATCATTACTGTTACGGATGAGGCTTTTACCCTAATGATAATTGACAACGAATACAGCAATTGGGAAAAACAAAAGGAAATGAAACTTGATGGAACATACACGACACAAAAGAAAACAAAATACATGAAAAAAAATATTGCGATTCAAAAAGTGGAAGTGCAAATGGATGGGACAAAGAAGGACGGAAAGTGTTCACTAAATTGTGCAAGAAGATACAAACGTTAAGAGAAAATCCCAAAACGGGTATAAATTTGGAGAAAATGATGCTACAAAGATTCAACTCAGAAACCAATCCTACCAGTACTGGGTCAAAATATGGTGGCACTGTTGCCAGTAGTCTTGCTGAAGAGGAAAGTGAGGATGAAAACTATATTGATCCGGCATGGAGGCAATTGCTTGACGAAATGGAGGAAGTTTAGGTCTTGTTTTCAGAATCGATCCTGTTCATTGTGTCAGTCCATTCACTACTAATTTGACGAGGGTTGGTTCACACCTACGACACGGGTAAATCTTCGAGGAAAGTGATTAGTAGGGTAAAAGGTACATATCTTACATACGTTGCATACCATGGTTGCAAATAGTAGATTGTGTGACAAATACAATTAAATTGTACAGAAGGAAGTATTCGTACATATCATACATATTTTGCATAGGATACTACTAGGCAAATTCTTGACCCGAATAATTCAACTGTAGTGGTAGGTAGTCGCAAGCGATGATATTAAATTTTAAACGTTGTTTGTTGCGAGCACAAATATTAAATTATAAGGGTAGTGTGTAGCGAGCAATGGAGATACATTTTAAGGGTTGTGTGTCGCGAGCACTAATGTTAAATTATACTGGTTGTGAGACGTTACCTTCCGTATTTCATTTTTGTAGGTGTGATTCGCAAACGTACGGGTAGGTGATATTAAAATTTAATAATAATTATTCATGACCCAAGGGAAAAAAATATCGCGAACCAGGTATTGAGAGTTATGAGGGCGGGCTTGATACTGACCCAGTGAATCGCACGGGGACTTGGGTGTGAGTCATGACCTTGCGTATTTAATTTAAAGTACATGCGATTCACAAACGTAGGGGTACATGAGATTAAAAATTAATAGTAATTATTCATGACCTGATGAAAAAAAATATTTGCGAACCAGGGGTTGAGAATACGAGAGCGGGCTTGATACTGACCTAGTGAATCACAAGGGGGACTCGTGTTAAAATTACACACAAAAAGGGGTTGCGACAGTACCTTGCGACAAAAAAAAGGGTCGCGTGACAGTTATCGGACGTTTAGAATAACAGCCGCGTTATGTGTTAACTTGCAAGGGGGAAGGGTGGCGCCTCTTGCCACAGCACCAACTGTGTGTGTTGTAGGGGGAGTTTTTTGGCCCTGAGGGGGGTGTTGTTGCTGGAGTTGTTGTTTTCGAAACGACCAGGAGGATCAATCTGCAACTTGGGGGGCATCTTGGACTTGATAAGTATCAATTTACCCTGTAGTGGGGCCTGCTGGTTGTTGCCGTGAGCAGGGGAATCCTTGTTTCTGCTGTGGGGGAATTTTCGATGTTGTTTTTTGGCCCTTGGGGGTGTCAGTGTGGCTGGGGCTGTTTTTTTGAAAACGACCAGTTGGATTGAGCCGCAACTTGGGGATCTTCTTGTACTTGATAAGTATTGATTTACCCTGTAGTGGGGCTTGCTTGTTGTTGCCGCGAGCAGAGGTATCCTTGTTGCTGCTATGGGGGGATTTTTGATGTTTTTCCGTATTTTGCCCTTGGGAGTGTTGCTGTTGTTCCACCTGATTTCTCCTATACCACTCGGCCAATCGATTCAAAACTTGCGGGTCTTGTTGATCTTGGTGTAAGGAAGGGAATGTCAAGTAGCGGGTTGATTCAATGCTATGGTTAAGGAATGGGTTGGTTGAGACCACTTGGTATTCTGATGGGTGTGGTAATGGAGTTTTTTGTGAACTTTTTGTGATATTCTTGACCGGAAGAATCATAAAGTCCGAAGGGGTTCCGGGGCGCAACCCCTGCAAATTGGGTATCTATGGAAAGCTCTTCCTCTTGCCAATTCTGGGGTGGTGATTACTTTGGTCAAGAAGTTCCAGGTGGAGAGTAAGATCAATAAGACTAACAGGACCCAAATTGATGGGTGTCGGGTCACCCTATTTTACACTCTTACTCGTACGGAAAGAAATTCATATAGTCGGAACTGGTAAATTGGAGTAACATAACATAAAAGCCAAAGACACATAGATTGAGCGTAGAAAACGGCAGCAATTCAATTGGAGCGCCAACAACAACTTCCAAAGAAACAACCAATTTCTTCTCCTCCGAGGAAATCATCGAAGAACAGTAGCGAGATGGATCCAAGCACGAACGAAAAATATTGTGGAAGCGACAGCATAAATGTCATAGTCGACGAGTCAACCAATCTGATACATCACGAAGGCTTAGAAATGGATTACAATGATTCCGATGGTACAGACGACGAGGAAAACATTTGTAATTGGGACGACTTTGAATACAGCTGCACATGGAATCAATATTTTTTCTCGTGGCGATTCGTCGAGTTGATATTCTGCGTAGTTCCTTTCTTGGCCATGGGAACTTATTACGAGCTTGCGGGAGTCGTACCACGGATGAGACCAATACCCTTTCAGCAAGTCAAGGCGGTACCGACAACTCTCGATGTCGGCAGCTTCAGCGATACGAGTGGTGTTACATTTTCGGAGGATAGCGATAGAAGTTATGAATCTTACACCAACATAGTTTGGAGTTTTGTGAACTACGAAAAGTTTCTGGGAGAAACCGTGTCTCACAAGGCTTATAAAATTTTAATGGGTTTCTGTCCTTGGCTGTTGCAGCTCTTCCTGGCTTGGTTCATGGCGCCAGTTAAGCAACGTGCCAACTATTTAAACCGAGGGGAGGTTGTTCACCGGACGACATGTGTCTACTTTGTCGGAATTGGGTTGACAGATCTTGTCACTAACTGCGTAAAATACTACGTGAGTAATTCTGTTTCGTCTATATGGATTTGATTTCTCGGTGACCATCGTTTGTCTGAAGCATCTGTTTTTTCTTATTTTCAAATTGTTTCTCAACGCATTTTCTCAAACGACTATCATTTTCTACAACTACAACGGTAAAAGGTTGGATACCTTCGCCCAATATTTTTGGACATGTGTCAACCATATTACGACGACGAACAAGCCATGGTCCGGTGTTTGGACGAGGACGACCCTCGTACTCTCGATGCTCGCGTCAGTTTCCCATCAAATCATTCCGGATGGGGGTTTTGTGGAATGTTGTTGCTGTCGCTGTACCTAGAACAGCGGTTCGGTATGAGCAGCATTTCAAACAGCGGAAACAAGTGCGCTATCACCAACGATCCTTCGAACATTACTCACGGAAGAACAAAGAAATCGTCGCGGTGCCAACATGGAAAGAAGCAACAGCGGCAGCGGCGAGATCGTCAATCTCGTTACCGTCTGCTATCACTTATTTGCTACTCGCCGATGCTTCTCGCAACCTTCGTGGCAGCAAGCCGTGTTGTGGACAACAAACATTTTCCAGCGGACGTCGTCTGCGGGGCTGTGTTAGGCGGGTCTATAGCATCGCTCGTCTTCGGCATTTGGTTCCCGCAGTAACGTGTTGACTGATCCGTATTTTCCATTGCGTACGCCACTTTCGGAAAACCAACATAACAGTTTAAGCACCAAGGAACTAGGCGCAGAAGATTTTGAATTCTCTATGTAAAGTAGTGAAGACTGCATAATTCCCAGATAGTTTCTATTGTACGGTACGTGTCTGAACTCTATTTTGTTTTATTCGTAAACGGAAGATTCGATTCTGTTGTCACTCGTTACAGGTACAAAATAATAGACTGTTAGAACATGCCTGAGACGTTCAGCAAGGAAGGGTATTCGGGGCTTCAATCGTTCAACTAAGCTGTGATTTATTTCTAAGGTCAGGCAACAACACTTTTTTATAGCATAATAGAGGCACAACTACTAAGCCTTGCTGTTGTCAACCCATGCTGTCGTGATGCTTTCCAATGCGGCACTTGTAGTCCGAAAAAAGCTGTGGGTGCAAGTGGAACTCCGCCCCTTCGCCCCACGCATTGACCGGCAGATTTTTCGGTTTGACCGTAACTTCCATTTCATCGATATATTTTCGAAGTGTATCAGCTAGTGTATGACTCATGTGCAACTATTGCCTTCTTTGCTTTCTACATTGTCAGGTTTTTCATCTCCATGACTCGTGCACGGTAAATTCAAGCAACAATCGGATCCTCCGGATTTCATCACCACCTTTCTTTTCTTCTTTCCGTTGTCTTGGCCTTCGAATTTGAATGTGCTACTGTTGTTCATTGCGAGGTTTTGTCGGGCTTTCAATCGTCGTTTGTGATCTTTAAGAGCACCTGCTACCTTTGTTCGTATCTGATTCCTATTCGTCATTTCCCTCCAGCAACCACGATTGTCCCAGACCAAGAACCTTCCATTCTTACTTTCAACTTCTGCTATGATATCCCAGGTCAACTGGACCTTTGCATCAGTCGTTGTAGCACTGTTGTGTTTGTCGTATTTTGATTCTATCAAACCCCGAAACATAGCATTCCCAGGGTGACTGAGACACGCGTGTTTACCTCGAAAGATGACATCATTCATGTTTGGGCAATCAATAGCAAAGTGGATCGCCGAATTGTCGCTGCAATCTGAATCGGATCCAATAACCTCGTGATTGCCATAGTTCCTGGAAGACTCGAGGTATTTTCGAACCCGAATCCATTGAAATAGATTTTTGGTTTTGATGTTACCGGTGTCTGTTATAGGTATTTGATCTACTGGAATCCCGTAGCCATGAAGATGATATTGTATTTCGATCGAATCTCCTGTTGTTATTATTGTGCGATGAAAGAAGCCCTAGACTGAGAATTCACATCATGCATCCTCAATTTTTGGATGCGAGTGTCATTCGCAACGTCAACACTTACCACAATGGAATTTCAATCTCGACGAAAAACCTTTCATGCTCAGAGCTATTCCAGACCGCAGCATATGGTAGATCGGTTTGTCTGGAAGGCATACATGAACACCTGCTATTCGTGCCGGTGTACATTCGAACATTCGGGCACTCAAATTCAAATGTTGCGGTACTTCACGGGGCGAATACACAAAAGAAAATTTGTCGGGTGACACGGCCTCCTTACTCGATGGCCAACAAATTATACCAATGACACCCTTTCGTTGAGTTTCCTCGTCTGTGCCAACGGCCCAAAACAGGTATAATGTAATTCGTATCTTCATGGAGAAAAGTAACAACATGTAAAGCACAGCAACAAGACAGCATTGTTCCTTAGAGACACCCCCAAAATTGCGAATCATTCATGATACCACGTAATCTGCAGTTATATCGTTTCATACATACCCGAACTTCCAATGGAAATTGAAGGCCAAAGTTGTTCATGGCAACCACCAACCGCCGTCCACTCCGGTCGCGAAATGGCATCGGCTGTGCATCTCCCATTCGGAGCATTTCCATTTCCAATTTCCCTAGATCGCACAATTGGATCGGCCGAGTCAGGGCAACTGGCCCAAAAAGTTCGTGAGTCAAATCGAGATATTTCATCATTCGCACAGCAGCTTTTTTCACAACGAAAAGCTCGCATCTCAAAAACCGAAGCCTGATTTGCATGTCATGGACGTATTGATTATATGCCCCTCTGGTTGCCTCCACGTACGCTACATACTTGTGTTTGATGCGATCTATTTCTGCGGACATTGCGAAGAGAGATTGTTCAACGAGTTCGGGCGTTTCTTCCGGAGCCAAACTTGCGACGCCGTGAATTTCCTCGTAGATTTCATTCCTGGCCTTGAAAGATAACTTATCAATTTCGCGAGTCAACAAGTTTTCAACACTTTGAGGATCCATGATGGCCTGATTAAATTCTTGAAAACTGGTTCTGGATTCCTCGACATAATCACAGGTGTTGTTATCCTGACCAAATTGACAGTTGAACATACTGAATCAATTCGAAACCCGATGCGGCAATTCGATTCTTTTGGCTCCTTCAATCGGTGGTAGGATTGGCAACCAATGTAGAATGACGGACTCTTCGTCAACACACCCTTTTGTTTCTTTTCTCAAGTTCACGGATCTCGACCAGACTCTCCTATCTGCAGATGCTCTTCGATGCAAGCAACCTGTCAATGCATTGATAGAGACAACTGTAGATCTTGGTACCTGTACAAATTTCTGATCCAGTGTCAATCGAGTGAAATTAGAGGCCCAGAGAGAATCGTGAATCTCGTATTATGGATGTAGGGCAAGAACAAGCGTCTCGAGGACACCTAACAAATTCAATCGAAAAACCGAAGTAACAGGAAGAGCTGTATCGACTTATGGGACGAACTGCAATGGATTCATATCATCGATTGATCTAAACGGTACTGACGAATTCTAGAGGGTTCGGAAACGGTGGTTAAAAAGAAACACTCGGAGAGGTCTTTAATAATTCGTGCTTCGTACCTGCATCATCAAAGGATAACCAATCTTAATTTCTTGGGAAGTTTAATCAGTGTACCGTACCATAACATTACGTACGGTACGTACGAGTACCATTACCATAATTCTTTACCGACAACCCAAAAACCAAAAAGTGTTAACAATTACTGTATCTTGTAAACTTGTTCTGTACCGTACGGAAAATTCGGAATGCGAATACCAAAAAATAATTATTATTCCACTTTTTCGCATCCCCTTTTCGTCCCAGTGATCTTTACCGTACCGAAAATTAGGTGCAATAAGTACAAAGAATTGTCTTCGTCCAAATATTTTGGTACAAATGTGACGAAATCGTACAAAGATATTGTTGAAGTATCGATCCAGTTGAATTGAGGTTGGGAAGAAAGGAGTTTTGTTTTATGTTCGTACCGTAGTTACCTTACTTCGTAATATTATTTATTACTGTATGTGATTATCATTATTTATCAGAAATAGAGAGAACACCATTACCATGTTGTGTCAGGGTGACGTATATGTACCGTCCATAGTATCGTGTATTAAAACTGTAGGGTTGAAATCAATAAGTACGGTACCGAGTGTGTGATAGTAACATAAATAATAATTCAAAATTGTAATTAATCCTATCTTCTTATGTTGTCTCCCAAAAACCAAACACTTACGGGGAAAAAGCCTAAAACATAATGATGTATATATGAGAAATATTTTTAAATAATCCTCAACATTTTCCTTCTTCGTCCTTTACTACCGGTCTATGGCACGCGTCGGGTAACAATTGTAACCGTCGAGTAGCAACGATATCCCTTGCAACCAGGCGCGCGAAGTTTCGTTGTGTCAGGGTGACGTACCGTACGAGTACCGTACATAGTAATACAAAAAACTGTAGGTTTAAATCGATAAGTACGGTACACTGAAATGGGATGTGTGATAGTAACATAAATAATAAGAGATTATATATACTAAGTCAGAGAAAAGTCAGACCTCGGTCTGTAGGATTGTGTGCAGTTTAATGGTTAACTGTCATTTCCTCTGACTTGGTTGAATAACCACTATTCGCAATTCTAACCAATCAAATTCAACCATTTCAGAAATTCCAACCAATCAAATTCAACCATGTACGCGCAATGCCGGCCTGGTCTGGGTTTGGTTCCAATTTTGAACTAATGAAATGCAACTGTAGATAAAGGAACCCGGATATATGGTCGGGATTGAGTAATTGCAGTACAAAACCTACACTGACTTCTGTAAAATAATTCGTGTTATTAATTGGTTCCAGTATTAATAAGTCAGTTATTATATACTCAAGTCAAGAATTTTCATGTGCCCGCAAGTCACAAGTCAGTCAGCGAGTCTGACTTCGACCCTTTTTTGGTATAAATAATGATAATTCAAAATTGTACGAAGTAATAAATCCTATCTTCTTATGTTGTCTCCCAAAAACCAAACACTTACGGAAAAAGAAAAAAAAACATAATGAATGCGCTGGTACTGGTGGTATGAAAAATATTTTTTAAAGAATCCTCAACATTTTCCTTCTTCATCCTTTACTACCGGTCTATGGCACCTGTCCCGTCGGGTAACAATTGAAAATTTCCCGACTGAGGGACAGAAGAAGCACACTGTAGAATTTGTACCGGAAAAATCCCTTCACTAGTAGAAGTAATTGAGTGATTCCCACCAAATGAAAACGAATAAAATTAATTGAAAAACACATAAAAAGTATGTGCTTTCTATTTATCCACTTCCAAATATAATCTGTCAGTTGCTGTGTATCCGACTAACAGATTTTTATATTTTATGAAATCAGAGTTTGCTCACCGAAGAACAATGGCAATATCGTAAGACAGGGATTGCTCACCGTTTATGCGCGATGGGAATCGATGCGCGGTGGGAATCGATATGCCGTGGGAATCGATTACTTAGATGGATACGGGACTCATTGATTCATGCGCATAGGAAATCTACCCTTTGGTAGCTTTGGTACTTCTGGTCACGAAAGGAATTTAATAATTTTATTCACTTAACTAACACTGAAAAAATTTCAACGGAATCTTAAAATTGTCACCCAACGCATGAATCAATCCTGTGCACCTCTTGCACCTCTTTTGCCGGGCACGCTTTGCACCTTCATTACTTGGAAACCCTTAAGTGGTAAAAAAATTACACTTAAGATTACAAATGAAACAGGTTAAATGATTGGAACAAAGGCCAAATCGATAAGTAAACACTTGGAACCAATATGTGTGTTCAAAAGAGTACATATATCAGCCCAGGACGAGGAAATTACTTATTGCAATCATGAAAATCAATACGGGATCGGAATAAGCCTCATTTATTCCATATATCACAATCAAGCAAAAGGCCCATTGAATAAACTACTTAATCTCACCGGCCAGCCTTGCTTGCCAAAATAGGCGGGTAGGTGATGTTGTTACTCTAAAAATCGACCAAAAGGTATAGGATAATTGAAATTTAAAGAGAAGTGAGGAGCTCAAGGTGAGGCTCTTAATTTTTCTATGTTATTCCTGTAGTTGACCGGTATCCCTGTGTTATACCGGTATGTAGGGATGTCTGAACCGGTCATAGATCATGTGCAATTCGTTAACAACTGTAATTCCGGATTATGAGTTAATTAATCTATTTTCTGTTTTTTCGAATACTTAATCGGATTTCACATGCAATCCCGTGTTAAGCAATCCTCCATCATGAGACTGCACGTGTATTCTCGTGTTGTAGATTAACTAACGTTTCATCGGTAAATTCGTTGGAGAAACATGTCTCATTTGTTTGTTTCTAACATAATTGGGCTTCGCGTATCCATTTTGTATGTCATTGATATTTCCCATATTTCATTGATATACACATGTATATCATTGACATACTTAGTATTGGATCCTATGCCTCTGAATTTTCGTGTACTACTTTCTTGTGATATTTCGCTGTGTCCGATTCTTCTATCAATGATCAATTCATTTGGTCGTGACTCATTCTTTTGTTTTCTGTGATAGACTACCTTCGATACTTATGTTGCCTTGTTGGTCTTCATACGCCCGAGTGTCTATCCATCAGTAATCTAGTCTCACTCCTCATTGCATTCATTGTATTCGTAAGAACGTACGTACATTGTCCGTAAGACCGTACATTGTTAGTTTCGCCGCACATCTCATTCGTGTATGTGTGCACGTCGATCTGTTTTCTTATTGGTTCATATTTAACCGCACGTAACGGTTATATCTTGTTTTTACTTAACAACACGATTTGCCGGTTGTTCTCCCCTAAATCCATGATCTTGGTTTCGATTCCTATGGAATTTTTAGAGGGAAGCATACAACATAGTTTTTAGACATGGATTTTTAGTGTGGTTGTTTTATTACTGAATTGTGGTACTTAACTTTGTTTTTACATTGTCATGAATTCATTTAGGAGATTCCTGAATGCATTACTGTTTAGCGGCTTGGTCAGAATGTCGGCATAGTTGTCCTGTGAGTTAATATGGCTGATAGATACGACTTTTCCAGCTTGGTGTTGTCTGACGAAATGGTAAGCCAGTGCGATTGATTTCTTGTTGAGTGAACTTGCAGGGTTGGTGGAATTGATTACTACACTTTTGTTATCCACATAGATCTCTGCTGGTTTGGTGATTACAACTCCCATCGATCTAAGATGGTATCTGAGCATGATAGCCAATGCAACCGCGTCTTTCAGGGCAGTAAATTCAGCTCCAAATGTACTTGTGTGAACTGAGGTTTGTCTCTTAGATTTCCAGTAGACTGGCATACACCCAACGAATGCAATCAATCCAGTGATACTCCTTCCAGTAACCAAGTCGTGTGCATGGTCGCTATCACAAAATATGTTCAAGTCCATTTCAGGAATTAGAGGCACCGGGAACATTGGATCCAATTCTTCCTTGTAATATTTGTAATGATGTGTAAATTCTTCGTATTTGAGCTTGACATCACCATTTGAACTGATCCTTGGAGATCTTGGATCTACTAGAATTCCTTTCTTCTTGTACTTCTTCAAATATCCCAGGATGTGCCTAGCCATCTGCAAATGACCTTCTCGCGGTCCGGCTGCAAATCTTGAGAGAGATGATACTGCAAATGCAATATCAATTCTTCCAGATAACACCAACCACTGCCCTAAACCAATAATGTGTTGGAATTCCTTGTGTTCAGATACTGACAGTAATGGCGAATCATCCAGTTCAGGGTGACAATCAGTTTTCATCGGCAAATTTTCTTTCTTGAGGGTCACTGAATATTTCTCTTGATATTTTCGAATCACTTCACTGATATATTTAGTAGAGTTCATCAACAATCGTCCATCTTTGATTCTTGTAAGACTTGTACCAAGGTAATACTGAGGTTCGGATTCAACATTTCTCAGTGCAAATTCTTGTTCAATTCTGGCTATCCAATCTTGTGGTTTCTTTCCTATTACCATAAGGTCATCGACATGAGTACCAATATATGTGTAGCTTTCTCCTTCTTTCTGCAGCCATAAATCTGGATCTGCTCTTGACGGTCGGAAACCCAAATTCATGAGTGTATCAGCCAGAAAATCCATGAAAGCTCTACCGCTACCTGCCAGTCCATACAGCGCTCTTTGTATTTCTACTTCGCATCCTTTCTTTTCACCAAACTCGTCTCCAGCCCACACCCATACTTTTTCCTGAACCGGCGCAGTTGGAAAAGCATTTCCCACATCTGCTGTCATCAAATCCAGTTGTTGGTGTTGGGCAATTAGAAATAGTAAGTACACAGATAAACTATTGATTTGACTGGAGTATGTGTTGTATTCACTCGAGTCAACTCTGTGGCCTCCTGCTACTAAACGACTCTTGTACCTGCCATCCTCGCTCTTGATATCCCATATCATCTGCAATCTTGCTTGTTGCCAACCTTCTTCTTTTGGAAATTCTTTTTCTGCTGAGTGGTATTTGAAGCATTTTAGTCGTTCCAAATTATCCATCTCTTTCTGAATTGAGTCTTTCCATTTTGTATTGCCAGCTTCCGCATCAAATTGCATACATTCTTCATAGGTATTTGGAATCTTCTGTCCAAACTTTTCGCGATTCTTCTTCTTTGCCATTCTTTGATTCCTAGATGGTTTCTTCTTGACTGCACGTTGAACACTCTTGTGTATCAGGGATTTCATCAATCGTATTCTTCTGACGATACCAGATTGTTGTTTTATTACTTGCTCTGCCCATACATTCAGCGGCCTGTTGTTTCCTCTCCGGCTTTCAACAATGTACTCCTTGATGTACTTTGCGCATGCCAGTGGTTGATCTTTCTTCAATTGTGGGAATGGGGTATTCAAGACTGTATTTCCTTGCAGTTCATCAATGAATTGTGCCTTGAATACCAAAATTCCATTTTCCCAGAAATGATCCAAAATCTTCCTGAAGTCCATATTCAAATTCATTTCTGTGCTTTCCAAAATGTCCTGGTGGGTTTCAGCATTGTTGCATCCATCTATATCACTTGGTAACGTTTCTTCTTCCATATCCAAAGTGTTTTCCGGATCCACATCCTCTTCATCTGCATCAAGCTCCCCTGAAACCGTATTGTCATTTTCATCCCTTCCTTCCGTTGGATTGGTGCTAGTTGAATTTTCCATTCCTTCAGAGCTCGTGACAAATTTCTCCCCTGAAGATAACAATGGGACTTCATCAGTGCTCTTGATATCTTCCATGTTCTGTTGGTGCTCTGACAGAGAAAGAGTGAACTTCTCTGCCTCCGGGTTGTTGTTCACATATTCATCTTTGGTGCCAATTTCCTTGCGTCTTGTTCTGACTACCGATCTCATCAGCACTTGTCTTTTCTGTTTTGGTGTATCTGGTTCAGTCAGAATATAATAAGTCATTGCATCCCCCGTTGATTCAGCAAAACCCAGAAATCTCCCTTTCAACATGTTGTTTTTGGGACTCTTGAATCTTGGCTCAAAATACCACACTGGTTCATAGAAATGAAATCTCAGATGGGAGATATCAGGTGTCCAACCTTGGTGCAATTCGAGTGGTACTTTCCAATTCAGAGACTTTTGGGCTGCCAAATTGTTAACTGACACGCACCATTTTGCACACCAATGTGCTAAACTGACTGGCGCCTGAAACATATGTAGGCTGTTTTGTACCATCTTGGACGATCTTCCCCATTCAGCTTCACATAGGTTCTGATGACTGTGATGTGGTTCGCTTGTTCTGGTTTTGATCATATTTTCTCGAAGAATTTGAGTCCACTTTACCCCTGTTTCAGATCTTGCATTATCACTGAGGATAGTATCCGGTGCTCCATGTTCTCGAAGATAATCCTGTAGGGCATTTGTACATTGTGATTCTGTTTTCAGAGGATGAAAAGACCAAAGCTTTGTCTTGGTGCCACTAAAAAATTGTCCCCCGTTGTGTCCTTGAGATGTCTTCTTCGAAAAGTATGTGTAATCAGTGCTCACTGTTTCATTTTGTCTTCTGTAATGGAATGCCTTGAATCTTTTCCTGTAATGTTTCCTGGGGACTTCTCGATTTTCTTCTTCTATTTCTTCATAGTGTTGGGTAGTATTTTCCAATGTTTTCAAAACAGTCAATTCTGGTAACATAGCAAACCGCTTTCGTAGTTCCAGCATTGGAAGTTTTGCAAATTTGAACGTCTCTCTTGCTCTCTTCCTTCTCAACATGGGATATTTTCGCATATCTGGAGGTGCAGGACTGTTCAGTTCAAATTTTTCCAATGTATCTACTTCCCCTTCTGTTGGTTTGGTAATATGAAAATATACTTTTTCATCGTCATATGAAAATGGTAGGAATGTCGTTCCGATTGTAATCCCACATTTGCTCAACTGTGGTTGCACTCCATTCACCAGGACTCCATGATCACCCATGTCGATTGTTGTCAATAGCGATTCACCATCCGTTTGATCTTTATCCTTGGTGACAAAAGTTGCATAGTGGACCATTAGAATTACTGGATCTTCTCTTCCTGGAATAAAAGCCTTCGTTACAGCACTGCAAACCGGATGCTCCACATAGGCATTGGTATCATTACTCATGTACGGCCTCATTGCAGATGTCATTCCAGTTTCTCCTCCAATTCGAAGCCATGCTTTTTCTGTAACCGTTGGTCTTCTTCCTCCACCACTGTCAATCACTGCAATGTTGTCATTTTGTTGAACCTCTCTGTATCGATGTATATTGATGGTTGCTGGATTTCTTGTTGCTCTTCTCGGTCTTCTTTCTTGGTAAATTTTCCTGTTTACTGTTCTTTGATCCCGTCGTTCCTCATTCTTGGTATCATTATCGTTGATTTCACTTTCATCGTCCGAGTCAGGTGCCATTCTTGCAACAAGATCCGGTACGTCTTCTCCATGACAGTCCTCATCCTCATCCTCATTTTCACTTTCACTTTCATCGGATTTTATTTCCATCTTGTTTCGTCGTGTTGTGTAAAAATAAGATGATGCATTTCTTCTTGGTGTAGAATTCGCTGCATTCTGCATTGCCTGATCCGCACCATCATCCCCCCCAGAATGTAGATGAAATCGAACTGTTTTGAGAGCCGTGGAACCTGGAGGGAATAATTCAGTTTCATCAATGGTTCCAATGCTATCCTGATCACTACCGACATCCGGAGTTTTTGACGCAGTGGTTTCTGCTGATGTGTGTGACCCGGCGGGCGGCGACGGTTGCGATGCCGGTGAGGTCGTTCCGGGGGTGGGTGCCATTACACGCCGAACCCGACGTTGGCGACTGGATTTGGGAATAAAATGATTCAGTCCATCATCTTGTGGAGACCCAACAATAACCCCCTCTGGAGTGGGAGGTGGAGTATCACTGTGGCGGATAGCTTGGTTGTATTTGAGTACCCAATCGCGATACGGTTGAGAAAGCTCGTGCCATGTGTCTGGAGGGATTCGGATGATACCTTTGAGGTTAGGGTGAATAGTTCCTGTAAGAGTGCCAGTGCCGTAGGAGCCCGTACGTTGTCTTTTGTTAGGACCATCAGGGGTGCGGCGGACTCGTTTGTGGCCTCCTCTGTTGCTATCAAATGCAGTGCGAGCAAGTTCTTCATCATGGATGCGAAGCTTAATAATCATTTCTTCTAGGGTCCTGTCGGTTTTGTGTTCCAGCAATTCTTCTTTGAATCTCTCCAGGTTGGGGTCACGAATATTTCGAGCAAATATGCTTTTTGCATCCCATTCAGTCATGTGGTATGGTGGAATTTTTCGGAGTTTATGATAGGTCAATTCAAACGTGTTAATGTACTCAGAAATATTGCCATTGGGATGCAACAGGTTGTATCGTAGACGAAGCTTCAGTGTCTCAGCATAAGATTCTCGCCGGTTATCAGAATCATACCAGCCCAATAGTTCTTGCCATGCCGCATGACCATCAAATGTATCTTCATGCTTGATTATTTTGGAATGGGCACTACCTCCACTGCACGCCGACAGCAATGTTCCCCAAAGTGCCTTGTTTTTGCTCGGTGCATTCCGGGCCGCATCTGCATCATTCATAATCTCCTCATGTCCTGTGGCCGCAAAGGTAGCTATTGCATCGGATTTCCACTTGGTCCAGTTTTCTTGTTGGCCGTCAAAATCATGGATTGGTTTTGCCTAGAGTAGCTGCTGACCCGTTGCCTTTTCTTTGGCCGACCTCACTTCTTGTCTAAGCGCTTCCATCTCGTCATCCTTGTTGCGTGATTCTTGAATTGTTTGTCTGAGAGTGTTCATTTCTGCTTCATATCTTCTTTCTTTTTCTCGTCCTCTTGCTCTTGCGGCTCTCATTTCTTCCTTTAGTGCATTGATTTCTTCCATTTGACGTTTGGCTTCTGCTGCTTGTCTTCTGAGATTAACCAGTTCTGCATCTCTGCGTCTGCCAGGTCTTGAACCACTATCATCATCGTCACTTTCTGATGATGAAGAAGATGATGAAGACGAAGACAACGATGATGATAGTTCTTGATCGTAGTTGGCCCGTCTTGAGCGTCGTTTGCGTCGGGTCGGGGAACTGTTTGTTGTCGATGGAATCTGGTTATCCTCATTCTCAGTTGTATCCTGTGATACATCGGTTACTTCATTCTGTCTCCACCAATCGTTGTTTCTCATAATGTAGAAGGCCGGGTAAGTGACTGCACCCAGAGTTTGAAAGAATCTGTTAGTAAAGGTTGGCATGTTGTCGTGTATTTTCTTTTCGGTTGTTACGTATTTTTATTTTGTTTTTGTTTCTCGTTATGTATTTTTTTTTTTTTAATGTTGATATTCTTCTTTGTTGTTCTAGCCAATTCTCGGTAGTATCCGGTGTCTTCTGTTCAAGATAATGGCTTATTCCGCTGATTTCGTATGAGGGTATTAGATTTGAGTCAGTGGTACAAATAGTTAGAGTCCTCTGAAGTTCGCGATCGATAGATTCTAATCGTCGGTTGTTGTTAGTAGAAGACTTTATGTAGGAATCTCGTAGGTATTCCGGAATGGATTGTAACTTGTAGGTTTGTTTGTTATATATACTTCATATGAATCTGCGACTGTTAATCAACAACTGTAATTCCGGATTATGAGTTAATTAATCTATTTTCTGTTTTTTCGAATACTTAATCGGATTTCACATGCAATCCCGTGTTAAGCAATCCTCCATCATGAGACTGCACGTGTATTCTCGTGTTGTAGATTAACTAACGTTTCATCGGTAAATTCGTTGGAGAAACATGTCTCATTTGTTTGTTTCTAACATAATTGGGCTTCGCGTATCCATTTTGTATGTCATTGATATTTCCCATATTTCATTGATATACACATGTATATCATTGACATACTTAGTATTGGATCCTATGCCTCTGAATTTTCGTGTACTACTTTCTTGTGATATTTCGCTGTGTCCGATTCTTCTATCAATGATCAATTCATTTGGTCGTGACTCATTCTTTTGTTTTCTGTGATAGACTACCTTCGATACTTATGTTGCCTTGTTGGTCTTCATACGCCCGAGTGTCTATCCATCAGTAATCTAGTCTCACTCCTCATTGCATTCATTGTATTCGTAAGAACGTACGTACATTGTCCGTAAGACCGTACATTGTTAGTTTCGCCGCACATCTCATTCGTGTATGTGTGCACGTCGATCTGTTTTCTTATTGGTTCATATTTAACCGCACGTAACGGTTATATATTGTTTTTACTTAACAACACGATTTGCCGGTTGTTATTCGTCGTAAGACAGAGAACACATGATGTGACGTAGATATCTTGATACTTGAAGTCATTTTATCTCTGGAGGAGTATAAGAAACTTTTTCAAGTGTAGAATGGAAGTAACTACTGTAGAACGTACGTAAGTATGTTACGTGTATTTTTGACCGACAACACACCCCTTGATTCAACATTTAGTGAAGGAGTGTTGAATTACAAGTCGGTTCTCCATCTTGTAGAACTCTAGAAACTTAAGTATAAGCTTGGATATTGGATCAAAGATTGTGATCGTAGAATAGAGAAGCGTGAGACATCAATGAGGAAGGAGAGGTGCCCAAGTATGTAGTGGTCGCAAAATCGATGAGGAGATTAACCTGAATTGATCTTAGAACCAGGTTGGAAACGATATGATGGGAGAAACAAATCGTAGAAGTCAAAGATAAGACAAAGGAGATCCTCGAACGTCTGAGTATTGTAGGGGAACAATGAATCAAGATCGTTGAAGGATGATAGCACGGAGTCGAAGCCGTGTGTATTGGTTGAGCTTGAGTACCAACTGAGTCGAAGGAATCGATCATAGTGGAATCCAAAATCGGAGGGAAGAGGAGATGTGCTTGGATGAAGCGTATTGGATATCACGGATGGGATAAAGAGTCGTCCGAGAGGAGGAATTGGCTTGTCGTTCACAATTGTACCGTAGAATCAAATATTGGTGCTGATCTTAGGAAGAAATGGAACATCAATAATCGATTGATTGGGCAATCATGTCGTAGAGAGGGGCCGTATAGACAAAACGAATGTTGATTTGTAGATTCGTAGCATTGTAATCGAAGCTTGGGGACGCCGGTCGTTGTAGGGATCGTTTGATTGTTGATATCAACTAGAACAAATCGTAGAAGTCAATATAGTAGGATAAAGTCAAACGTCGAGGATTGAATTGACTGCTTCAAGCCGTAGATTTAGAATTGAATGTGGTGTAGAAGAAGGGATTGACAGTCGACAGAGGGATCGACCATAGTATAAATTGAATGAAAAAATTGGAGACAAGACGGAATATTGATGCGTATCCTGGAAAAGGAGATTGGGGAGAGTGAATCGAGTCATAGAAAATTGATTGGCAGAGATCGAATATCAACGGAGGTTGGGGAATCAGGATCCACTCGTAGGATTGATGTGTTTTGGATCGTAACTCTGTCAAAGAGATCGGTGAAGAGATCAGCATGGGGAAGGACATTGACTCAATTTGAGTCTTCGAATCAATTCGGCTGCATTCGCATGATCAATTGGATCGAATCCGAATGACAATTGGATCGAATCGGATTGGCAAGCGAAGTGATCCTTGACTTGTGCATGTAACTTGATTCAAACGTTCCGTCGGGTCATTCCAGATTAATTTGATTGATCCTAGAACGAATCATAATTTTATCATAGCTTGAGTATCGATTGGATGGGTAATGAGTTCTCAAGCCGTAGTAGACGACGATGGATTGATTGTCGAATATGATTAATAGATCGTAGGAATCAATATGATTGGTCGTAGGGATGAATCGAGAGGGGACATCAACTCGTCAACGAAGGATTGTAGATAGTAAACATCGAATATCAACGGAGATTGGAGAATCCGGATTGACTCGTAGGACGAATTGTAATTTGATTGAGAACAATTGCTCAAATGGTTGAGGACAAAACTGAGTATGGGTCATTGATTGAGTGATCGAGTGATGAGAGATTCGGAATCAATCGTAGAAATTGATTGTGAAACGAATCATAGAGTTCATGCCATATCAAGCGTAGGAAAGAATTCAATCGGAGATCGCGGGAATCGATATAGTGGAATCGGATGTAGTCTTAGGTTCAATTCAATCGTTGAATAGAATCAAACGAGTCGATTACTGATGAGGTGGATGGATTAAATGGGAGAGGAAGGATCGATTGTGGATCTCAACAGATGGGAGTCATATTTGCGAAGATGAGATTGGCTTGTCGTAGAAACCGATTGAGTGTCAAATACATATGATAGATCATAGGAATCAATAATATCGTAGAATTGAATCGGAAAGTGTTGAGAGACTCAGATCCTTGAGGAGATTGGAGGATTGGAATCAACGAAGGATTGTAGGATAGAATCGAATTGTTGGGAATTGATTCTCGGCGGAGGGGAGATCAGCCTGTATCTGTCTCGATAAGAGTGTAGCGCAAATGGGTCTAGTGGGAGCCATGCTAATCAAATCCCATGGTTTTGGATTATAGGGATGTTTGAAGTCGGTCGAACGAGCGCGCGCTACGGAACAAATGAGACGTGAATGAGACACGAATGAGACACGAGTGAATGAATGAGACGCGAATGAGTCACGCAATCGATCGATGGAGTGGTCTTGCTTCTACAGGAATGGACCAACATGAATGGAGATGGGAATGGAAGTGGGAATGAGAATTTACCACTTACCGATTCCGGTTCTCCTTCGTACTAAAAATAGGTCCTTATGTACCAATTCTACGGGGCGCAAGGTGAATCCCTACAGACCATGGTACAAGGACACGTGCAGCACATCGGAGTATTAGCGGGTCGATGTGATTATTAGTGATTTAGTGTGTGCATTGGAGTATTAGCGGGCCGATGCACCAATATGGTGATTTTAGTAAAAGAGCAATTTTCTGCTCACAATTTCAAGTAACGATTTCATGTAATAACCAAACAAGTTAGAAAACCAACTACATACCGACTGTTTCACCTCCATTTTCAGAGCCCTCCAAACATTCTTCGAAGAATTACGGAGCGCTCCCGAGGTTGGAACTTGGTTGAAGAAGAAAGAGATTTTTCTTTATTTACATTGTCCACCAAGATCGGACTGCAGGCTGGCTAGCAATCGGAGTCAGCGATCTACTTTTTTATCCACGCGTTTTCAGCGGAATACTTTTTTTTGTCCAAGAACGGGCTGCAGGCTGGCTAACAATCGGAGCCAGCGACTTTCATTTTTTGTCCACAACATCGGACTGCAGGCTGGCTAACAATTGGAGCGCAGCAATTGATTTATTTTTTTGTCCATGAACGGACTGCAGGCTGGCCAACAATTGGAGCGCAGCGATTTATCTACTTGTTGTCCAACGCGATCGGACTGCAGGCTGGCCAACAATTGGAGCTCAGCGATTCTTATTTTTGTCCAAAGATTAGTGCTTTGCAGGGGCCCTGTGGAGTTGTTGAGTACGTAGTTATTGTATGTATTGTAAGTATGTGTCAGTAAAGTTATGGTAAGAAGTACTCATACAATAACGCGTACAATTTCTACTAGTACTAGTGTGCATCAAGTCAGATCAGAATTACCAAAGGTGTTCTGATCTGTACCAATTCTTACCAGTTCCAATTCTACCATTAGCCAACCAACCAAATTCATGTGTAAGCTATCAGCAAGGTATCTACATTCATTGGGTTGGAGTTAGATATGAACGAGTAAGCTGTACGAGCTACCGGTAATTACGAGCTGCCAGATCTACAAGCAAGCTACCTACCTTCATACCGATCATACCAATCGATTTATATTACTATTCAAGTGACGTCATTCGCGCAAGCTCTTTCTTAAATTCGAACAAGCAGGCTGTACGAGCTACCGGTAATAACGAGGTACTAGATCTACAAGCAAGCTACCTACCTTCATATTGATCATACCAATTGATCTATACTACCAATCAAGTGAGTCATTTGCACAGTGCAAATCTCTCCAATCCCTAACCAACATATAATTCAATCGTCAACATAGAACCCCACCAGATTTGAACACAGTGGAAATCTTTCCAGTCCCTAACCAAAATATAATTCAATCGTCAACCCAAAAACCCACCAGATTTGAACACAGTGCAAATCCTCCCGATCCCTAATAAAAATATAACTCAGTCATCAACCCAAAAACCCACCAGATTTGAACACAGTGCAAATCTTTCCAGTCCCTAACCAAAATATAGTTCAATCGTCAACCCAAAAACCCACCAGATTTGAACACAGAGCAAATCTCCTTTCCATCCCCCACCAAAATATAACTCAGTCATCAACCCAAAAACCCAACAGATTTGAACACAGTGCAAATCTTTCCAGTCACAAACCAAATATAACTCAGTCATCAACCCAAAAACCCACCAGATTTGAGCACAGTGCAAATCCGGCCAGTCCCAGACCAAAATATAACTCAGTCATCAACCCAAAAACCAACCAGATTTGAACACAGTGCAAATCCTGCCGGTCCCCGACCAAAATATAACTCAGTCATCAACCCAAAAACCCACCAGATTTGAACACAGTGCAAATCCTGCCAGTCCCAGACCAAAATATAACTCAGTCATCAACCCAAAACCCCACCAGATTTGAACACAGTGCAAATCTTTCTAGTCATTAACCAAAATATAATTCAATCGTGAACCCAAAAACCCACCAGATTTGAACACAGTGCAAATCCTGCCAGTACCTAACCGAAATATAACTCAGTCATCAACCAAAAAACCCACCAGATTTGAGCACAGTGCAAATCCTGCCAGTCCCCGACCAAAATATAACTCAGTCATCAACCTAAAAACCCACCAGATTTGAACACAGTGCAAATCCTGCAAGTCTCCAACCAAAATATAATTCAATCGTTAACTCAACAACCCACCAGATTTGAACACAGTGCAAATCTTTCTAGTCCCTAACCAAAATATAATTCAATCATGAACCCAAAAACCCATCAGATTTGAACACAGTGCAAATCCTGCCAGTCCCAGACCAAAATATAACTCAGTCATCAACCCAAAAACCCACCAGATTTGAAGATAGTGCAAATCTGTTCCATCCCCCAAAAAAATATAACTCGGTCATCAACCCAAAAACCCACCAGATTTGAAGACAGTGCAAATCCTGCCAGTCCCAGACCAAAATATAACTCAGTCATCAACCCAAAACCCCACCAGATTTGAACACAGTGCAAATCTTTCTAGTCATTAACCAAAATATAATTCAATCGTGAACCCAAAAACCCACCAGATTTGAACACAGTGCAAATCCTGCCAGTACCTAACCGAAATATAACTCAGTCATCAACCAAAAAACCCACCAGATTTGAGCACAGTGCAAATCCTGCCAGTCCCCGACCAAAATATAACTCAGTCATCAACCTAAAAACCCACCAGATTTGAACACAGTGCAAATCCTGCAAGTCTCCAACCAAAATATAATTCAATCGTTAACTCAACAACCCACCAGATTTGAACACAGTGCAAATCTTTCTAGTCCCTAACCAAAATATAATTCAATCATGAACCCAAAAACCCATCAGATTTGAACACAGTGCAAATCCTGCCAGTCCCAGACCAAAATATAACTCAGTCATCAACCCAAAAACCCACCAGATTTGAAGATAGTGCAAATCTGTTCCATCCCCCATCAAAATTTAACTCAGTCATCAACCCAAAAACCCACCAGATTTGAAGACAGTGCAAATCCTGCCAATCCCAAACCAAAATACAACTCAGTCATCAACCCAAAAACCCACCAGATTTTAACACAGTGCAAATCCTGCAAATCCCCAACCAAAGTATAACTCAGTCATCAACCCCAAAACCCACCATATTTGAACACTGTGCACATCCTGCCAGTCCCCGACCAAAATATAACTCAGTCATCAACCTAAAAACTGAACAGATTTGAACACAGTGCAAATCTTTCCAGTCTCCAACCAAAATATAATTCAATTGTTAACTCAACAACCCACCAGATTTGAACACAGTGCAAATCTTTCCAGTCCCTAACCAAAATATAATTCAATCATGAACCCAAAAACCCACCAGATTTGAGCACAGTGCAAATCCTGCCAATCCCCGACCCAAATATAACTCAGTCATCAACCCAAAAACCCACCAGATTTGAACACAGTGCAAATTCTGCCGGTCCCCGACCAAAATATAACTCAGTCATCAACCCCAAAACCCACCAGATTTGAAGACAGTGCAAATCCTGCCAGTCCCCGACCAAAATATACCTCAGTCATCAACCCAAAACTCCACCAGATTTGAACACAGTGCAAATCTTTCTAGTCCCCAACCAAAATATATCTCAGTCATCAACACAAAAACCCACCAGATTTGAACACTGTGCAAATCCTGCCAGTCCCCGACCAAAATATAATTCAGTCATCAACCCAAAAACCCACCAGATTTGAGCACAGTGCTAATCCTGCAAGTCCCCAACCAAAATATAACTCAGTAATCAACCCAAAAACCCACCTGATTTGAACACAGTGCAAATCTTTCCAGTCCCTAACCAAAATATAATTCAATCGTTAACTCAACAACCCACCAGATTTGAACACAGTGGAAATCTTTCCAGTCCCTAACCAAAATATAATTCAATCGTTAACCGTAAAACCCACCAGATTTGAAGACAGTGCAAATCTTGCCAATCCCCGACCAGAATATAATCTTAATTCATCAACCAAAGAACTAACCAGATTTGAGCACAGTACAAATCCTGCAAGTCCCCGACCAAAATACAACTCAGTCATCAACCCCAAAACCCACCAGATTTTAACACAGTGCAAATCATCCAGTCCCTTACCAAAATATAATTCAATCATCAACCCCAAAACCAACCAGACTTGAAGACAGTGCAAATCCTGCCAATCCCCGACCAAAATATAATCTTAATTCGTCAACCAAAAAACTAACCAGATTTGAGCACAGTGCAAATCCTGCAAGTCCCCGATGAAAATATAACTCAGTCATCAACCCCAAAACCCACCAGATTTTAACACAGTGCAAATCTTTCCAGTCCCTAACCAAAATATAATTCAGTCATCAACCCAAAAACCACCAGATTTTAGCACAGTGCAAATCCTGCCAATCCCCCACCAAAATATAACTCAGTCACCATCAACCCAAAAACCCACCAGATTTGAACACAGTGCAAATCTTTCCAGTCCCTAACCAAAATATAATTCAGTCATCAACCCAAAAACCCACCATATTTGAGCACAGTGCAAATCCTGTCAGTCCTCGACAAAAATATAACTCAATCATCAACCCAATTTTATGATTCAAGTATATAATTCAAGTATATCATTCAAGTATATAATTCACGATTCAATTTAATGATTTAACTCTATGATTCCAGTTTATGATTCCATTGTCTGACTCAAACCTACAATTCATTTCTATGATTAATTTCTATGGTTCCATTCTATTTTTCATCATTCTATGACTCAATTCTATGACTCAATGCTTTGATTCACTTCCATGATTCAATTCCATGATTCAACTCTATGATTTAAGTGTATGATTCAATTATTTGACTCAAGTCTATGATTCTTGTCTATGATTCATTTCTATGATTCAAGAGTATGATTCAAGAGTATGATTCAATTCTATGATTCAATTCTATGATTCACTTCCATTATTTGAGTCTATGATTCTAGTCCATGACTCAAATTTACAATTCAATTCTATGACTCAATTCCATGATTCAACTCTTTGATTCCACTCTTTGACTCAAATCAATTATTCACTTCAAGGATTCATGATTCAATTTCATGATTCAAGTCTATGACTCAATTGTATGATTCAAAGTCTATTGATCGAATTTAATGATTTAATTCCACAACTCAAGTTGATGATTCAAGCCTATGATTGAATTCTATGATTTAAGTTTATCATTCAATTATGTGGTTCAATTATTTGATTCCATTCTTTGACTCAAGTTGATGATCCAATTCCATGATTGAGTTCTATGATTGAATTCTTTGACTCAACTCAATGATCATTCAATTCTATGGTTTAATCCTATCTTGCGTCATACTTCGTTTTTGAGAGGGTGAAAGAAAGTATTTTATTTTTATTTTTTCAAATTTGGACAACCTGTGTTTGTGTGAGAGAGATTTTTTTTTTTAATCTAGTACGTCATGTAGAATTCTACATGATTTTGTAGTACTAGATAATTCGTACGTACGGGAAAAAAAACAATCTCGTACGTACGAAAAACTCGTACGTACGAAAAAAAATCAATCTCGTATATACTACCAATCAAGTGACGTCATTCGCGCGAGTTCTATTTTAAATTCGAACAAGCAAGCAAGTTGTACGTACCCGTACGAGCTACTGATAATTACGAGCGTACCGGTACCGATCTTTTTTGCACCTCGGTTTTATGATTCGTTCGTATCTTCGATTGAATAAATTCGATTCGTATGAGAGTACCTCAATTTCACTTTGGTTCCCTCCGTACGGGAATCCACATTTTGAAGAACGTGTGCAACCCCTATTAACCTATATACCGTTGGAAAGCTTATGAGAAGACGAACACGAATCTGCTGTTTGTTTCTGTTTCTTTCGAAGTCAAAGGGACATGATATATAGAAAACTTTATCTTCATTACTGTATATGAATATAAAAAAATAATCCATAATAGGAACAATATTCATGAACTAATCACCCAAAATATCTAATTTTCTATTTTCTAATTGCAAATTAGTGTGTATTTTTCCTCCAAATCCAGGACCCAAATGCACTTACTAGGTGCTGACACACTAACTATGACAGATAAGTCACTTCTGTTTCTTTCATGATTCATCTCATCCATAATAGGAACAATATTCATGGACTAATCACCCAAAATATCTAATTTTCTATTTTCTAATTGCAAATTAGTGTGTATTTTTCCTCCAAATCTAGGACCCAAATGCACTTACTAGGTGCTGACACACTAACCATGACAGATAACTCACTTCTGTTTCTTTCATGATTCATCATATCCATAATAGGAACAATATTCATGGACTAATCACCCAAAATATCTAATTTTCTATTTTCTAATTGCAAATTAGTGTGCATTTTCCCTCCAAGTCCAGGACCCAAATGCACTAATTAGGTGGTGACAGACAAACTATGACAGATAACTCACTTCTGTTTCTTTCATGATTCATCATATCCATAATAGGAACAATATTCATGGTTCAATCACCCAAAATATCTAATTTTCTATTTTCTAATTGCAAATTAGTGTGTATTTTTCCTCCAAATCCAGGACCCAAATGCACTTACTAGGTGGTGACAGACAAACTATGACAGATAACTCACTTCTGTTTCTTTCATGATTCATCTCATCCATAATAGGAACAATATTCATGGACTAATCACCCAAAATATCTAATTTTCTATTTTCTAATTGCAAATTAGTGTGTATTTTTCCTCCAAATCTAGGACCCAAATGCACTTACTAGGTGCTGACACACTAACTATGACAGATAAGTCACTTCTGTTTCTTTCATGATTCATCATATCCATAATAGGAACAATATTCATGGACTAATCACCCAAAATATCTAATTTTCTATTTTCTAATTGCAAATTAGTGTGTATTTTCCCTCCAAATCTAGGACCCAAATGCACTTACTAGGTGCTGACACACTAACTATGACAGATAAGTCACTTCTGTTTCTTTCATGATTCATCATATCCATAATAGGAACAATATTCATGGACTAATCACCCAAAATATCTAATTTTCTATTTTCTAATTGCAAATTAGTGTGTATTTTTCCTCCAAATCCAGGACCCAAATGCACTTACTAGGTGCTGACACACTAACTCTGATGGTAGACTGGATACAGTTTGGTATTCAACTCACGATGAACATATTAAGCCATAGAATCCAGCCGCTTAACGGTTGGAGGATTTATGACTGAAGGGGACTGAAAAGAATTCACCGTGTAACGCGTACTGTACGAAAAGTCATAAGGGCAAATAACCTTATTTGTAAGGTTATTTAACTTGAGTGAATAATCGTCGGCGTTTCCATGTGGTTTGTCTCTTTACCAAATTTCCCCATCAGCTCACTCTTCGAAGAATTAACAACTCTAAAACACTATCATGCCCTAAAACCTATGTACAACCTAGTACTAATTCTACGTAATAAGGTACAAATACGGTGATATTCCAATGAGAAATATCACGGTGAATTACACGGTAACGATACAAAGAAAGACCGATCGAAGATGGTTTTCGTGTGTTTCGTGTCTTAAGATTACATGTGTTTTGTATGGTAAAATTACACGATGACGACGAGTAATTTGAGGACGACGAGTAATTAACCTGTCGGTCGGCAAAGACGATCGAACCGTAATGATCTTGCTCACTAAATCAATCGATCGTAAGACCGATTGCATTTGTTTGTTTGTTACGACACACTTTTTATAGTGGTGCTGCCGCTAATACAGCACGTATTTTATACAGAAAACAAGTAACAAGTTCGTGAGCAGCGCTTCGAACCGCTGCTGTCTTCTCTTGAAAACAGCACACTTAACAAGAGATTGCATGTGTGAACCTCCAGTGTGTGTTCTTCTCCGATTACTAAGTATCAAACGTCGATCGTAAGAATGACTGTCGTTTGATCACTAAGTATCGAATTTGGGTGTCAGAATGACTGTTGTTCGATCACTAAGTATCGAATTTGGGTGTCAGAATGACGATTGCACCTCTGTTTCGGTCTTATTCCAATCTCACATAGAGAAAGAGGTAACCTTCGAGTCTCATTATTCCAAGCACTGAAGGTGCACTTTGACTCGTAGGATCGTATCATTCCAGCTGCAGTACTGTAAGCTACGTAGGAATGTACGTACGTAAGTTAGAGTACTGTAGTGTTCGCGTACGTGCAAAAGGAATTTAATATGCCCCATCTTCTCGCAAGTGATGAAGCACAAGCATTATCGCTGTGAGAAGAACAAACAAAAATGCCCTGAGTACGTATGTGAGGAACATGTAATATGCCCCATCTGCTTACTCGATAGAAAGGAAGAAACCTTTATCACAGGAAGAGTACCAAAGGAGAAGAATGCCCCATGATTGGGCATGGATTTGCATAGATCAAGATGCCCCATGATTAGGCATCGATTTTGCCTAGAGTAAGATGTCCCATGATTGGACATCAATTAATTGTAGATGTTGGATCAATCGGGGTCAGATCGGATCGAGGAAGGTTGGAAATCGATTGAGTATCAAAACATAGACGGTTGACGTAATTGGACATGTAGAATCATCGATCGTAGATCGAATCGTGGAAGAAAACTTAGATCAAGATCAGATGAAAGCAATTGATCAAAATCAATCGTAATCGAAGCTTGAATCGCCTTCGTGATCATGGACGTAAGTCGAAGATTGAAGCGTAGAATTTGTGATCTAAGCGTAGATCAAATCGTAGATCGATTCGTAGATCAAGTCGTAGCAATTAAATCGTAGCAATCAAATCGTAGCAATCAAATCGTAGCATGCGAGACGATTGAGTAGTCGTAGAAGAGTTACCAAGTAGATGATCACATATAAGATCATAGAAATCGATGTATCGTAGAATTGGATTGATCGGAGATGGAAGCATAGAAAATAGAAAATCCACTGAGTGTTGAATCCAAGAAGACGGTGGATTGATCGTATAACGAATCATAGAATCAATATGAAATCTGTATACGTAAAGGTAGAATTGATACCAATCGTAATCGAATCTTGAATCGGAGAATGCTGATGATGGATCTAATCGTAGGATCAATGATCAGAGACGAGACATCAGCTGTGATCATAGATCGAATCATAGATCGAATCGTAGATCGAATTGTAGATCAAATCGTAGTGCTTGAAAAGCAGCGCTTGATTGTAGATACGTCCAGAGCAGAGACGGGAATTGGGGATCAATGATGATTGATTGATCGATCGAATTGCAGAAATCGTAGTATCAAATTGGTATGATGGGTTGGGAATCGAATCGTAACATGATTGGAAAGGAGGACTTGCGAGTGGTCGTGATGGCTGTCTTGTACAGAAGAAGTGCCCCTGCAAGAGAGCCGGAAGGTAACAGGGCAAGTGATGACCAATAGAAACTAAGATCGGTGCAATTGTGCTGAACTTGATGCGGGTGGATCAAGTGGAGTATAGCAAATGGTTAGATCCTATGTCCATGTAACCGTAGGTCAAATTGCAGATTCGTAGCAGTGGAAAGATCGTAATATGCCCCATTTTCGTGCACAATAGGAACTTGATTGGTGATCTCATGATTCGGGAGGCAAGATCAAATCATAGATTGGGTCTGTCAGGTGACGTCGTCATAGATCCAATTGGCAATCAAGAGAGTAGCATGTAATTGATACAGCTGGATCTTGATAGCATCACGGTGCCGCTTGGTGATACAAACAGCAGGCAAAACGTAGGTCATAGGATGTGCTTCATAAATAGGATTCCCAACTGGATAAGCACATGGCTTCCGAACAGAACAAAATGATGCCCCATAAAGGGGCTTCCTAACTGAGCTGGAAATGACACTATCTTTAGAAGATGCCCCAGATGGTGGAAGTTGCAAAGAAGAATTGCAAGAAGGCTGGGGTGCAGAACGAGCACGAAGAAATACCACGGTTTCAGACTGAGGAAAGAACGTCCATCGGGAGTTGGCTGGAGGTGGATAGGAAGTTCGAGTGCGAGTGGAATGTGGCTCGCAGTTGCGTTTACATGGAACATCTCCCGTAGGAATGTCGGTGTGAACATTATGAGGAGTGGAGGGAACTTTGGTGAATCGAACCAAATCAGTGCTGGGGAAATATTTCCAAGTGTAGTAAGGGGTACTAGTGAAATTTTTGGGATTGTCATCAGTAGAGTGGTCAGGCGTTTTGCAGGCAGTAGTAGGAGGGCTGTTATGAACAGCGAGAGTGCTACCGGTGGAATGAACAGGCGCTTGAGTTGACACTTGTGGAGTTGGTCGAGGCGTCACGATATTGCCGACGACAGGAGGCCGTACCGGAACAGGACCGGGAGAGGACACTGGTGCTGCTGGAGGCATTGGATGTGGCACTGTTTTGTGGAGCGTGACAAAATCAAAGTAAGCCTGACGACCATCGCGTGTCTGTTGGTGGTACAACACACATGAGGAAGAGAAATCACCTTGGAACACATGCTGGAGGAGTGTCCAGAAGAATGCACATTGTTCTTTATGGAGGGCCAAGGGGTACCCTGTGAGCACGTGATATGGCCAGTATGGATCAAGGAATGTAGTGGGGTTAATACCAGTCGCGTCTAGTTGTGCTGTAAATTGTACAAGCCAATGTTCAAATGTTGCATCAATTTGTAGCACTGGAAAGGTGGTTTCGTCCCTTGGTGTTCTGAGCCATGATTCATAGTTGAGCTGAGCTATCGGTTTTGTCGATCGCTCACCATCAGCAGTAGAGGATCGTCTTGCGATGACGATTCCTTGACAGTAGTCCTTGAAAGCTTTCTTGGTGTAGTGCTCCCGTTCTTCCCAGTCTAGGCCTTGTTCTGTGAGGCGTCGACCAAAATCAATGAACCGCTGTAACTTTAGCTGTACATGCCGAGTGAGTGGTACTCTTGCACTCCCTGTTGTGATATGCAAGATCATGGATGTGTTCAATGTATAGGAAAGCTGACCATGTCCTATACCGGGCATTGATGAGCGCCGCACACAAAGTGCTGTGGGATTCTTTTGGGACATCGAATGAGTCGTGTAGGAATGTGGCTAGCGCTGGATCAAATGATGGGAAAAGTGATGCGAGATCCGGGGTATTCATGATGAATGAGCGATATCTCGTTTACGGTGGGGATGTATTGAGACAAGATGGTAGTTACGATGGGCTTCGGACGGGCGAAACGAATTGCTGCGGACGAATTGCTTGGTGTAGTCTCGCCGTTGGAATTCTCTGTTTCGTAGGTAGGTGCCGTTTTCGCAACACGTCGTCCGTATTCGAGTTGATCGATGATCTCCTGTCGAATTGTTTCTTTTATCAATGGGATATCTCTGTCAATTCTGGGAGATAGAGGACCAGAATGGTACCAGCGTGTTCGCAATATTGAGAAGAAGCCGTTTCCGATGAGATACGTCGTGCGGGCGGTGTGGCGAAGCAACGAAAATTTGCTTATTCAGGTCGTCGTTGTTGTTGGTAAATTCTGGGATACTGGAGATGAGGGATTTCTTCTAATACTAGGAGATGGGGGGTCGTTTTCGATGGGATACGACGTGCCGGTGACGCGGAGAGGCAAAGAAAATCCGTTTACTGCGTTTGTTGTTGTTGACGAACGCCGTCGTTTTCTTGCATCGAGAAAATTGGATATCTTTGTCAGTTCTTGAAGATATGGGATCAGAGTGTTACCAGCGTGTTCGCAATGTTGAGGAGAAGCCGTTCCGATGTTTTGATAGTCGTAATGACGTGGACGGCGTGTCCTAGACGTGACAAATCAGCGAAAGTTCTTTGTTCTGCAAATGAGATTCGATGTCTTTCTGAGAACTTGGACTTCGATTACTGGTGTGGTATCAAAGGATCTGTTACTGTGTAAAAGAGGGTGGTGAAGCAACGAAATTCGTTTTAGTTTCGTTGCGTTTTCGTTTTCGTTGCGCCGCTGGTTGTTGCTTTTGTTTTGCAATCGGTGTCTTTTAAATTGCCTGGCCTCGTGCGCGCAATGGACGTTGTTTTGTAGACGAGAAGATGTAAGACGGTTACCGTTGGAGTAGTTGTAGTCGTTGGGTTTATGGTGCTTAGCACAATCAAACGATGGGCGTCGATGTGTCCTTGGCAAGATGGTGTCACAAGGGGTGCAGACGCGAAAAAAATATGGTCCTTGGATGGAGGGATTGCGATTGGCGTGTCCAATGCAATGGGCTTCTATTAAAGACGAATGGCTTGTCCGTTTGGTCTTTGTTATGCTGTAATCGGATCAGAGAACTATCAATCGTCGTCCGTAGTTGAGTCAATTGATGATCTGCTGTCGGATTGTCGTCGGCTTCGAGTGCTTCTACTGTCGTCTTCTTTTGCAAGCTTCAACAAGCTTGCGACTGTTAATCTGTTAATTTCCTTCTGAAACTGGCTGTTGAGCTGATCCAATCCAAAGGCAAAGAGGAGCAACAGGAGCTTTAGCTGCGGGCCGGTTGAGGTGCCGGTCCGTTGTTTCTAATATTTCTCTGATATCCACTACGACTGGATGCGAATCCAATCAGATCTAATCTGACTATCGACCAATCGACGCAATCAGTTAGATCTTAGGCTTGTAGTTCTACAAAAGGGACGCAAGAACGTCCAGTGCAAGGTTTAAGGTTGAATAATCAAATAATCTAAAAGTATAAGATGAAGAGGTGTTTCTTGCTGGAGAGCAAGTGTCTCTTCTAAAGATCGGTGCTGCCACTAATACAGCACGTATTTTATACAGAAAACAAGTAACAAGTTCGTGAGCAGCGCTTCGAACCGCTGCTGTCTTCTCTTGAAAACAGCACACTTAACAAGAGATTGCATGTGTGAACCTCCAGTGTGTGTTCTTCTCCGATTACTAAGTATCAAACGTCGATCGTAAGAATGACTGTCGTTTGATCACTAAGTATCGAATTTGGGTGTCAGAATGACTGTTGTTCGATCACTAAGTATCGAATTTGGGTGTCAGAATGACGATTGCACCTCTGTTTCGGTCTTATTCCAATCTCACATAGAGAAAGAGGTAACCTTCGAGTCTCATTATTCCAAGCACTGAAGGTGCACTTTGACTCGTAGGATCGTATCATTCCAGCTGCAGTACTGTAAGCTACGTAGGAATGTACGTACGTAAGTTAGAGTACTGTAGTGTTCGCGTACGTGCAAAAGGAATTTAATAATAAGTCACTTCTGTTTCTTTCATGATTCATCATATCCATAATAGGAACAATATTCATGGACTAATCACCAAAAATATCTAATTTTCTATTTTCTAATTGCAAATTAGTGTGTACTGTCTATGTGGTACTTGCATTACTACTGGTAGTAGTACCGTACCTGTAGTAGTACTTGTACTGCTTGGCATGTACTTGATGGTCTGTCCTTTTTCCGTTTTTATGGTCTGTCCTTTTTCCGTTTTTATGGTCTGTCCTTTTTCCGTTTTGATGGTCTGTCCTTTTTCCGTTTTTTTGGTCCGTCCTTTACCCCTTTTTTTGTTTTTATGGTCTGTCCCTTATCCGGGGCTGGCATGCGCGCGCGTGCGCGCGCAGGCATAGCCAGAAGAATCAGGTAAAAAGCTGTTATTTTAATTACATTAAAAACATCTGGTTCTCCAAAGTTTTTTTTGGGGTGTTTAGATAAGCCTCTTTTTTTTGCAGGAGTTGATCTGGAGAACCAGACATTGCATGGTCATTCTGAAGCAAACTCGTAACAATAGAGACTTTCAGCTGTTTGGGGATATTTTCAGAATTACCAGGCGATGTCTGGTTCTTGAGATCAACTCCTGCAAAAATTGGCATTCCCGAAACGGAGGGAACCTAAGTGAAATTGAGGTAGATAGCTGTAAGTACATCAAGTCCGACTCTCATCTGGCAAAGATGACGACTACAGAAAAAATTCGATTCGTACCAACGACGGGCCGATGATGACGACGATGAGAATCGTATGATTTTTATCTGTATTCAGGTTAAATCTTATGGTTACTTGCAACCATAAAAATGAGAGTTTGCTACCATAAAAATGAGCGCGCGCCACTAAATATTACTATTGCTTTTAGAAGAAGCATCTCATTTCCGTAAATAATTATTTGGGTACTGTTTTTAACAATTTTTAGTCGTAGCGTTTGTACCAAGTCTACTTGTTAAAAACAGATTTTTTTAATATTTCTACGTATTTTCCCCCCCCCAAACCCCCCCCACATAAACTCCGTCTACAAGGTTACGTTGTCAACTCTTAGGGTTAGTGTTAATTAAACGTTCAACGAACAACTCCACCAATTGGACTGCAGGCTGGCTAAACATCGGAGCCAGCGACATTCAGAAGCCTTAGGGCGTAGGACATACATCCCTTGATTCACCAGCAGGGGAGAAGTGTGGGAGTGCATGGAGGCACATAGACAAGGAAGGAGTACGGGGAGGTGCAGAGTAGACACCGGAGCAGAAGCGTTGAGGGGAAAGCAATCAAATGTCTGGTTGTAGGGTGCATAGAGTCGTCGTCGGAAGACACGGAAGAGAGGGCACGGAGAATTGGCGTACGGGCGAGGAAGGAACCAACAAACGGTAGGGGAGAGGAATAACTTGGTTGATCATACGAACTGAGTGGATGTGGATTGGTCGAGCGTAGAACACATCGCAGGTTTGATTGTGAGGTGGGATCAAAGCGGACCAAACAAACGTATGTCCAATTGTAACATCAAGTCGTGGAATATGATGTTTGGATATCTCCATTTGTAGGTTTGTAGCATCGTTCCAAACATAATGCATAGGGTGGTATTTGGAGTCATACCGTGTATATCGAACTCGTAGCTGCATGGGGATTGATTGTAAGAGACCAAGGAGGATGACAAACCAGTTTAATCATACGGGACATGGAATGAAACGTAGAAGTCGGTGAAGATTGAATCGGAGACGGTTGATAAAGGGAAGAAGGAAACAATGCCCCTGCAAAAGACCCAGAAGAATAACCGGGGAGCATGTGTTGTATTTGGTATACACCCCCTGAGACAGAATGGATGACGCCTGTCGGAATGGAGGAGAGAATTCCAATTACGGGAGCAAAAAACTGTGTTACATTGATTTGCACGAATACAAGGGAAAAGGCGCGGCTGGACTGCAGAGAGGCACGTCGTCGCAACTTGATTATCCACGCTTGAGCATGGATTGGCATAGAACAAGCCATGGGGACAGGAGCCGGTTGGTTGTAGAAGAAATCATAGGAAGTGTTCCATTGCAACACCAACTCGTAGAGGATGGTTTGATATCGCGGTTCGTAGATTCCATTGGTGATACAAACTGATTGGACGTAGATCAAATCAAACCAAACAAACGTCTTGCGATTGTCAAACGGAGCTTCAAGAAGAGAACGATTGAGGGATCGTATATTGGTTGGAGATCAAAGCATAGGGCGTCGCGTCAAATTTAGGTCTTGACGCATAGAGACTTGATCGTGTCATTATTTGATGCCATAGAATAGGATTGGTCTGAAGGAATGCAAGGAGAATATCAGACAAGGATTGAAGAGCGGGGTCCAAAGCCGACTAGTAGACTCCTTCTGTTTGAGGTCTCATGGTTTTGGTACTGGGTATTAATTGTGGTATTTTTATCTTGTACACTCACCGTACGGTTCGTATGTCCAGCAGAATCACGAGTGAAGAATGTCAAAGAAAGGGTACCGGGTCAATCTCACACTTTTTTTGGTACATTCATACACTTTTGCCATACACTTTTCAACTACAACAATACCAACGAAAGGTATGATCATATGTACAATTCGATCCTTTGACCTCATTTGCTCAGCCACTATGGTAATGAAGCTTTGAATCATATCTTTGTCTGGACACTTGAACTCTCATTGATGTTTTCAGCACCTGAATTCGCTCGTGTTAACCGGCAACACCCCCCTGGATGCAACACTTGGTGAAGGAGTGTTGGATTACCTGCCGGTTTGTTGATTTGTTTTCAGTGGGATCTTTGTTGCGTGCGTGGATGATAAGTAAATTTGATAAGTAAATTTGTTGAGGCTTATGAGGGAAAATGCTGGGAGTTAAACACAGCGTCACGCAGTTAGCCAACGCACACCCCTTGATTTAGATGCACACCCCTCGATTCAACACTTATGGAATTGAATTCCATGGTTCAATCAAATTCCATGGTTGTGAATGATAAGAGACAAAGGGAGTCGTGGATGCCAAGGATTGACTTAATCAAATACAGTCCAATCATATAATGGGATCAGATATCGAATCACAGAATTGTAGACATCGAAGGCAATTGTAAACCGGATCGTGTATTGGTTGGAGGCCAACTCGAAGATCAGAAAACGATTGGTAAATCAGATGTCCTGATAGAGGTTGTGAAGGGATTCTGTGCATCGGTCTGGTACACTTCCCCTGGAAGAGAAATCAATGGTAGAATCGATGGAAGTGACAAAATTTGGCTCAAATGTAGATCTTGGAATCCAAGCGATGACAATTAATCAATCGTAGAACGGATCGTAACTTGACACGTTTAATTGTAGGGTCAATCAATGTATCAAATGTATGTCGCAGTGTCGCTCAAAAAACAGGTGATCAAACATATCGAGCATAGGCGTAGTATCAAAAAGGATCACCGGATCCCAAGAATCGAATCGTGGAGTTGATATGGAAGACAAATTGTGGAAATTGGTTGGACGTATGAAGTAGAATCGAACGGAGCTTGGATCCAATAGGGGGCCATAGAGATTGTATGAGAGGCATTAATCACAATTGAAGGTTGAATTGCCTAATTGATCGTAGCTTGAGGATTGATTTTGCTGCTACACGTGTGTGGTAGAAAACACTAGTGTTGTTGGTGGAATCAGCGATGTCAGTTGAATTGTCCAATCAGGATAGCAAACTGGTGTCGTCATTGATCGAGTGTTCGGAGATTTAAACAGGAACGAGCAAGTTGTGACGGAAGAAGGGAGAGCGATGGTTTAAGGCAACTAACTATGATGGAGAAGTTGCAGTCGATTGCCACGTTCAGTCAAAGGTATTAAATTCCTTTCATGTTCGGTATATCAGTATGTAACAATGGTACAATGGTATCTCATTCTTTACTTCCACGCGTACAGATTGGTTGCGCATGAATCATGATGTTTAACATTATGGACCAAATGGCTCAATCTGTGAGCAAAATATCTCATTTTTTGACCAAATGGCTTGATCTTGCGAGCCAAGTATCTCATTATTGACCAAATGGCTCAGTCTTGCGAGCCAAACGATCGTCACTCGTACGATCGAATTATTTGATACTTAGAGACTGAAAGAAAGAACACGTGTCAGATACTGGCATCTGCTATCTTCTGTTAAGTGTTCTGTTTTCAAGAAAAGACAGCAGAGGTTCGGACGCTTGCTCACGAACTTGTTTCCTGCTGTACAAAATACGTGTTGTATTAGTGGCAACACGGTATTTCCCCGTAACACGGTATCTTACCGTATATTTGTAACAAAGTGCTGTATTAGCGGCAGCACGAGCGCTATCTTGCTCTTCAGCAAGACAAAGCGCATACTTTTAGATTATTTGATTATTCAACCTTAAACCTTGCACCGAACGTTCTTGCGTCCTACTGTAGAACTACAAGCCTAAGATCTATCTGATTGCGTCGGTGTCAATAGTCAGAATAGATCTGGTTGGATTAGCATCCAATCGTAGTGGATATCAGAGAAATATTAGACCACAACAGACCGGCACCTCAACCGGCCTGCAGCTAAAGCTCCTGTTGCTCTTCTTTGCCTTTGGATTGAATCAGCTCAACAGCCAGTTTCAAAAGGAAATTAACAGATTAACAGTCGCAAGCTTGTTGAAGCTTGCAGAAGAAGACAACAAAAGACAGTCCGACAGCAGATCATCGAACGAACGGCTACGGCGACGATCGATGCTTCTCTGATCCGATTACCTGTCAAGGATACGACGACGATCAACCATTCTCTGATCTAAAAACAAACGCTACAAACGTATGAGCAATCCTCGAGGAGGAAGGACAAGAAGCAAGACCACCGGACGCTTCCTCTCCCTCCGTCCTGGTAGCGCGGCAACCCGATCACCTTTAACACCACCTGCAACCATGCCCACCGGTCAACAGGATGATACAGGTCAAGAAGGTGAGGAGGACAATGACTCCATCTCGGACCTCTTCCCTTCATTCGACCAAGAACTAGCCACCTTCCTACATGATTCCTTCGACGTCCCAAAGGAATCCAACAGCACCCTCTGTGACGCACTCATTGCTGGCCAGTATACAACATGGTCGAATTTCCTATTCATAGAGGAGATCAACGACCTAACATATCAAGATAGAGGAGCAAGAGTATCCCTTACCCGACATGTCCAGATAAAACTACAGCGATTTGTTGATTTTGGACGACTCCTCACTGAACAAGGCTTAGACTGGGAAAATCGAGTTCATTACACCAAGGAGGCCTTCAAGGAATACTGGAGTGGAATGGTTAGGGCTAGACGCGACTCCACGGCCGATAGAGTGGTAACGGAAGACCGCAGATCAGATGATGGCGCAACTAACCGATCAGCAAAGCCAATGGATCAATTAAGATACGAATCTTGGATCAGAAAATCTCGGGATGAAACCACTTTCCCTAAAGCTCCTGTTGCTCTTCTTTGCCTTTGGATTGAATCAGCTCAACAGTCAGTTTCAAAAGGAAATTAACAAAAGGTGTCATAGAACCAATTCATTGACATGAGATTAGCATACAAGTGATACATCTTTATCTTCATGGCATCCCGATGTCGTTTGGAGTCGGAGGAGGACAGGCTGATGGTAAGGTTTGAAGCAATGCTGGTTATGGCATGGGGATTGCAATGATCGTACGTATGCATGAGCGGCGGTTGGAAGGTCAGTGTCCTCAGCTGGTAGTAGTTGAATGCGCGACGAAGGCTGGGGTGAGGGAACTGATTTTGGCAAGCGGCGGAATGTTGCAATTTCATTCTGAGGGTTGAATGTCCATCCAAAATTGGCTGGTACAGAAGGTGGATCAGGGTGATGACCAAATATAGTCAATGCAGATGGCGTTACGGATGGTGCAGTCACGGTGGACTTGTCCTGACGTTGGACAGGAATTACAGTGGACTTGTTTCAACATTGGGCAGGAGATCTTGAGGAAGGGATGCGTCGGAAGGAGAGAGAGTTGGATCGGACTCGGTGGAAGGAGACCAATTCACTGTTGGGAGAATAAGTCCAGGTCCAGGTGTAATGTGGTGCTTTATCTGGCATAGGAGCATTGGCAGTGGGAGTATCGGCAATTGGACCAACTGGCTGGAGGGGATCCAAGTTAGCAGTCACCAGAGGAACGCTTGTTGTGGTATTGGAAGGAGTGGCCACAACATCTGAATCAATCAACTTGATAGTAGGCAAGTCAGTAGTAGCCGAACAAGAGGTCACACAGGATGAAGGAACTTGGATAGCCGTATGGGCCTCGGAGTTGACAGGTTTGATAGGGACAGTCAAGATGGCAGTGTTTGGAGGAGCGCTCGGACCGGAGGAATGTGGAGTGGTAACTACGGCATCTGCGTTGGTATCTGTGGGGATGTCATTGTCGTCTGTATAGATGCTGTTGAAATAATTGGCAGGATCATCAGTCTTCCAGTTCCTCTTGAATTTCCATTGGTTGATATTAAATAGAACTGTGGCAAGTGGTTCTGGGTTGTTAGTCGCTTCGGCTCGTCTGACAGCTTATCTTCCTGCAGAGTCGAACTTGTGTGGGTTTCGGATCCTCTGGTTTAGGGATCCGGGTTTGACAAATCGTACTGGGCATGAATCAATGAGCTGGGCTATGTGTCCCTTCTTCAGTTCATCGATGTTGGCCATGTCCAAGGTGATGCTGTTGCAGAAGGCTTCCCTGAGTGCAGTGACTGGGGCTGGACCAAGGATTCTGGGGCCTTCGTCATTCGCGTCCGATGGGAATAGAGTTGATATTTCAGGTGCTGTAAGTGGTACTGTCTCTGCATAGGAGCCATTGAGAGAAAGGACTTCTTGGGGGTTGGTGTCGCTTTGGAATTTGAATGCAATCCCATACACATTGGACCAATCGTATGCTTCTGGTGGAGGGACCATGGTGGATTGGGTTAATCAGCGTCGTCGAAATAACTAATTGTCAAAATAACTAAGCGGTGAATTAACTTCGGAATGTCCGCCGGAGAAAGAATTATTTGATCTTCGATCTGCGGTGCGACGGTCGTCGTCTATTGAATCGTTTCGTCGTCGTCCGTCGATGGTGGAAAAGTTTGATCAGAGAAACAATCGAGGGAGATTAAAAGTGAGTTGTTTGGTAGGGATTGATGGGTGTGATTGTTGGTAGACGGATGGTAGCAGCGAATCAAGCGGTTGGTGTTTGCCTTTATCGTTCAATGGCATCGTGTGTTTGATTCAATTGACGGGTGTCGTCGTTGTTGTTGTAGGGTCGGAGAACGATCCAAAACAAAGAACGCGATGCGAAGAAGTAATCGAACGGTGACAGTCGGAGTGTCGATGCGAAGAGTTAACTGAAGGGCGAACGACGGTGGTGCGGTCGACCGGTAGGACCGAAGGAATGACCGGTAACGGAAAGAATTAACCGAAGAAATATCGACCGTCGGAGAAGACTGTCGAGTATTTGAAGCGGAGGAGATAATGAAAGATTGGAAGGGATCGCTCAACAGCAGGCTCACAACAATCTGGATTAGATCTGAGGGATTCCTTTAGTGGATGTTTTGTTCGGTGTTGTATTTTCGTCGATGGTTAGACGGGGAATTAATCGAAGTAAATTGAAGTATGGATTATCGGCGTCAAAAACAAACTACAGAAAACCCGGCGCTGGAGAAAGAGCCGGCAAAGAGATAGCCGATTGGCGGAGAAGCAATCGGAGTAGATCAGAGGGATTAATTGATCCGTTGTCTCGGAATGTCCGGACTAGGATTGATGTTGAAGGCCGTGGAGGTGAGAGGGATAGAGATTGCTGTTTGGATTGGAATGGCTCGGCGGTGCGCAGAGCAAGTGATGGATTACCGTGGTCTTGGATCGTATTGCAGAAGGAGATTCTTGGTAGAAGGATCTGTAGACACAGTAGGTCGGGGATCGAAATATTGAATTATCGAGTGATTGTCGGAACGATCCTCAGAGGTGCAGAAATAACCGAGGAATGTTCGCCGGGGAAATAATCGTATCGTCCGGAGAAACCGAAAAGAAAGAACTGGTGTCATCGGCAGCGGAGAGAACGTTTGTCGGAGGAACCAAAGAACGGTCGAGGCGGAAGAAATACCCAGAGGATTGTCGGAGAGACAATCGTCCGAAAAAGGGAGTTGTTTGATTGGTTCTTGATATATCAAGATGTCGAGAAAGGTGTGGGTCGAAATATCGAAATATCGTCAGAACAATCCGAGGGGAGATGGCTGGCAACGAGATAACCAATTGCCGGAGAAGCGTAAAAGGATTAACCGAAAAGACCGTCAGGACAATCCACGGTTGTTGCAAAGGAAGAATCTGTGAATCAGATAGATCTTAGGCTTGTAGTTCTACAGTAGGACGCAAGAACGTCCGGTGCAAGGTTTAAGGTTGAATAATCAAATAATCTAAAAGTATGAGATGAAGAGATGATCCTTGCTGGAGAGCAAGTATCTCTTTTAAAGATCGTACGAACTGCCGCTAATACAGCACGTATTTTACAGCAGAAAACAAGTAACAAGTTCGTGAGCAGCGCTTCGAACCTCTGCTGTCTTTTCTTGAAAACAGCACACTTAACAAGAGATTGCATGTGCGAACCTCTAGTGTGTGTTCTTTCTTTGAGTACGAAGTATCAAACTTCGATCGTAAGAATGACTGTCGTTTGATCACTGGACCGAAGGAACGTTCGCCGGGGAAATAAGCGAAGTATGGATTAAAGCAACTATCGAAGGATGAGTTACAGTATGTTGTGGTTTGAAGTGGTGTGTAGCACAATCAAACGGGCGTCGAAAGTCCCTTATGTGGACGATGGACGCGGAAAAAGATAAGGAGAGGTGATTGCAATCAGCGTGTCCGTTGCAATGGGCTTTTATTAAAGACGGCGGTGGTCTTTGTCGTGTAACGTTGTAATCCAGAGAGCTGGTTGTGGGTTACAAGGCTTGTGATAGCGAGTAAGTACACCCCCTGATCCACAAGCAGGGAACAGAAGGAAGATGTACGTCCAGGGTGCGGCCCGTAGGAGGAAGGCGCCGCAAGGGTGAAACCTGGAGTGGAGGCCTAAGAGTAGCACACGGATGGGCGTCACTACAAGTGTCCTCTGGCGGTAACCGAACAGTTGAGGTGTTGAATGGGCGGAGATAGATATAGCTTAAGGTAGACACGATCCTACGGATGGGCAGCAATCGTGTGAGTTATAAGGGCTCTATAACCTGTTGTTACTCTAAAAATCGACCAAAAGGTATAGGATAATTGAAATTTAAAGAGAAGTGAGGAGCTCAAGGTGAGGCTCTTAATTTTGCTATGTTATTCTTGTAGTTGACCGGTATCCCTGTGTTATACCGGTATGTAGGGATGTCTGAACCGGTCATAGATCATGTGCAATTCGTCGTAAGACAGAGAACACATGATGTGACGTAGATATCTTGATACTTGAAGTCATTTTATCTCTGGAGGAGTATAAGAAACTTTTTCAAGTGTAGAATGGATGTAACTACCATAGAACGTACGTAAGTATGTTACGTGTATTTTTGACCAACAACAGGTGACGCGGATAGTAGTGATTAAACAGACAGTTATGGTTTCTTCCTTAGGGATTCCAAATTCCAAATTTGGCAGTTAATAAAAGTATTCGTTGGTTGGGTGTGCCAAAAATCTATTCATTCTATAAACTTCCGAATACTTTTTATTAACTTTTCATTCTATTCACTTTCGTTTGGTGGGAATCACTCATTGACTGTTTCAATTGTTACCGTACATACCAGTACCTGACGAGTACGAGTATGTGTGTAAAGTAGGGCGGCCATTTTGAGACCACTTTTCCCCGGCCTCCCTCCTTACAAGCATCTATTTTGGTCCTGTTAGTCTTATTGATCTTACTCTCCACCTGGAACTTCTTGACCAAAGTAATCACCCTGCCAGAATTGGCAATAGCAAGAGCTTTGCATAGATACCCAATTTGCAGGGGTTGCACGCGCCAGAACCCCTTCCAACTTAATGATTTCTTCGGTCGAGAAAAAGATGAAAATTATGGAAAAAACTCCATAAACACAACCTCATCATACCAAGTGGTCTCAACCAAACCATTCCTTAACCATAGCATTGGAGGCGCCCACATTTGGAAGGTCTTCCTTATACCAAGTCCAAGAAGACCTGTGAGTTTTGGATTGATCAGCCGAGTCCTTTAGGACAAATCAGCTGGAACAATAGCAACACTCCCAAGGGCAAAATTTGGAAAAACATCAAAAATCCTTCCATAGCAGCAACAAGGATCCCTCTGCTCGCGGCAACAACAAGCAAGCCCCACTACAGGGTGAATCGATACTTCGTCTTATCAAGTACAAGAAGACCCCCAAGTTGCGGTTCGATCCATTGAGTCGTTTTTTTAAAAAATAGCAAGAACAACAGCAACACCCCCAAGGGCAAGATTTTGGGGACAAAAATCTCCCCATAACAGCAACAAGGATCCCCCTGCTCGCGGCATCAACAAGCAAGCGCCACTACAAGGTAAATTGATGCTTATCAAGTACAAGATGCCCCCCAAGTTGCGCATCAATCCCCCAGGTCGTTTTGAAGAAAACAGCTGCAGCAACAACAACACCCCCAAGGAAAAAACTCCACCCACATCAGCAACAAAACACATAGTTGGCGCTGTGGCAAGGGGCGCTTCCCTTCCCCCTTGCAAGTTAACAAATAACGCTGCTGTTATTTAAACCATTCACACACTGGTACTATCACTACAGCTAGTACTGCTATATAAATAGCGGGATTTACACAGGAGGAGAGCAAAAATTGGTCCCTACAGAAGAGAGTATTGCGGAAGAAGGCAAAGCTCTTGGAAGAAGACAAGAAAAAGGCTGCCCCCCCTCCCCCCCAGCACAGCCGCCGCCGCCACCACCACCACCACCACCTGCTGTTGTTGTTGTTGGATCGAATGGTAGCAGCGTTTTGCTTCTAACAACTCCAAGTGGAGTACCCCCCCCCCCCCCCCCCCCCCCCCCCCTCCAAAAAGAAAACCTCCAACAGCAATAACAAGAGAGCACATATGGCCTCCAGCAACAGCAATGGGAGTACAGCAACGGCGGCGGTGGCGGCAGCAACATTGGCAGCAACATTGGCAGCAACATTGGCAGCAACATTGGCAGCAACATTGGCAGCAACATTGGCAGCAACATTGGCAGCAACATCGGCAGCAACATCGGCAGCAACATCGGCAGCAACATCGGCAGCAACATTGGCAGCAACATCGGCAGCAGAAGCGGCAGCAGAAGCGGCAGCAGAAGCGGCAGCAACAGCGGCAGCAACAGCGGCAGCAACAGCGGCAGCAACAGCAGCAGCAACAGCAGCAGCAACAGCAGCAGCAACAGCGGCAGCAACAGCAGCAGCAACAGCGGCAGCAACAGCGGCAGCAACAACGACAGCAACAACGACAGCAACAACGGCAGCAACAACGGCAGCAACAACGGCAGCAACAGCCAGCAATGCCCCCAGGAGCAAGCACAGCATCAACCACAGCAGCGTTTTTGGAAAACGCTGCCTCTCCCCCAACTTCCAAAAAGAAGAAACTCACTCCACCAACTCCGTTGTTGCCTCTGAAACAAACAAAACGGGCTCAGCACCAAGTCTTATGTGCTGCCGCGAATGAGCAAGCTATCAGGGTTCAATTTGAGCATCCTGGAGGGAAGCATATGCAACCTTGGTGCAGCAGCTCCAACTCCCAGCAAATCAAAAGGGAGTGTCACGCATCCCAGCAATGGTTATCTGTGACGCCATAAATACAACGTACGGTACAAACACCAATCCAAATATGTTGCAGAACCATGTTCGCGAAGGACTCATGGGTCCGCCACGCAAGGGGTAGCCACCAATCCTTTCACCAATGGTGGAGGATGCGCTTGCCAAAGCGCTCACAACTTTTGTTACATTGACTGCATCACAGATGAAGGACAAACCGGACTGTCAGATGCTCCTACAAAAGGTCACAGCATGCATGAGCAATGCGTCCTAGAACTGTTTCTCTACCCCCCACGGGCTATCGCGCGGTATTTTTAAAATTCTTGACCCTATTTTTAAAATTTCCTATCTTTTTAGGTCGCGTGTCTACTAAAAAACCTCGCGCCTCACACACCTTTACTTTCGAGACAATATCTCGTCACTCCTCAAATAAAATAACTATTTTAGGGTTAAGGATATCATATTATTTTCGTGACAAGCACTATTTTGTGTAAAACTTATGCACGAATGACTATTTTCATCTGCTCAACTTTTCTGTTGACTGTACTGGCTGTGCACTACTAAACATATTGTACGAGGAATGTTGCAATCATCACTAAGTAGTCATGCATTTACTTTACGGACCATTTTTGCAATCGAAGTATGGTAGTAAGGAAATCTACTGTACAAGAAAACACATCACACACAAAATAATACATTGAATTTTTTCCTTTCAACGATTCATCTTTTCGACCTCCGTCCTTTTGACCCATTCTACTGATATTTTCCTTCAAACAACTCAGCAACATCATGCCTCCTGTTATTAAAACCTCTCTTCTATTCTACTGCCGTGGTTGCTGGGATAAGAAAGGAAAAGAATCAAAGGAGTTTTTAGGATATAAATCCATTTCAAATGGTAACTTGAAATACGTCTCCACCGGCCTAAGAAAACATCTCTGGCATAGAGATACGTGCCGCGATTTTTACCATGATCAGGGTCTAATTAAACGAAAGATCTATAACCTCTCCACCTCCATCAAAGTGCAGCCTACCTTGCCGTCTGTTCAACATTCTCTGTCAGATTTTGGGATGACTATGACACAAAACGGTCCATCTGTTCCCCCTTCCCATCTCTCCCAGCACCACACCGTCACAAGTCAATCAGCCACCGGTCTTCATTCTGTTCTAAACCAACAGATTGTACATGATGTCTTTTTACCGCCAATGGATCGGAACACCATTGAATCTTATCTGGCTGTTTCTGCTGTTCAAGATGAAGATGCATTCCCGCTGAATAATGATATCGCCAATTCCGATGACAAGGATGACAATGACGATGACGTAAATGAAAATAACGACAACAATTCTACCAATAACATAGATTGTGGAGACAACGAAGAAGATCACACTAATGGTTCTGATGTTAACGTTGCTACTGCTCAGCCAGCCCCTCCACCACCATCTTTTCATGAAATCATTAATCTGAACGAAAGAGAGGATACATTTCAAAGCCACACAAAACTACCGCCGCCCAATCATCTTCTTGCAGAATTGGAACTCATGAATTTAATGGCCAGACATAAATTGCCACTGAACACATTCAAATCCATTTTCCAGTGGGCAAAGAAAAGTCAAATGAGACCGGGTTTTGATTTTTGCGATGCCAAAATTAGATCTCGGAAAACAATTTTTGACAATCTCCAATCCAATCTGGGTCTCTCCAATATGAAATTTCATCCTCATATACTGAATTGGTTACCTGATAATAAGCCCACTCAGGTGTATGTCTGTTCTTTTAAGGATGCCATTTATTCTCTTCTTTCTGACCAGCAGCTAATGATAGAAGAAAACCTCTCATTTCCCGACTATTCCACCCCTCTATCTCCCGACAATAATCCTGAGTTGAATCCTCATTCTGTAATCTCAGAATTGCATCATGGCTCATGGTGGAAATCTTCTTGGAAAGAAATTTGCAATCCCAATTCGCAAGAAATTCTTGTTCCTATTATATTTTACATGGATGGCATCTCTTTGGATGCGCACGGACGACTTACGTTAACACCATTGAACATGACACTCGGTATCTTTAATGTGGAGACCCGTTCTTGACCTGAAGCATGGACAACTATTTACTTCCATCCTGACCCCGAATGGGAGTCAACCAGACACTCTCGTCCTGCCACTTCAAAGGAAAAAATTCAGAATCTTCACAATGGTTTGGAAGTAGCGTTTCGTTCCTTCAAAGCCGCGTGTAACGAAGACGGTGGTATCGAATGGAATTATCTTCCGTACGCAAATCAACAGTGGAAGGTAAAAATGAAATTTGCTATTGCCTATGTTATTGGCGACACAGAACTTCATGATAAATTGTGTGGAAAATACGGCTCCTTCAATAAGGGTGTCATGCGGATGTGCCGTCACTGCAACTGTTATTCTCCGAACATAAACATTCCTTCTGTTCAACCTGCAACAAAGAATTGGTCACCTGTTGATTTTCATTGTTTTCCCGGCACAGATCTAAACGATATCAATAAGAACTTCAAAAACAACTCTCATCACAACATAAGGAATGTATTTCATGATTTATGCTTTGGTACAAATCAGAACAGCATTCATTTTGCAACTCCCAGTGAATGTTTGCACATGCACCAGCTTGGCACTGCCAAACGGGCCGTCAAGTCAATTCAATTGTTGCTCCGCGAAAGTGTTCCATGTGTTTATGCCCCCAATTTGAATCACGGCGTGGCTGTTGCTAACAGTATTGGTCACATAGCACAACGGTAAGGTGGTTTGTTATCACGCCAGTCTGATAGAGATTTTCCTCGCACCAAATTTGGAACTCAGCTTTTATCAACCACGAAGAAAGAAGGGCATGATTTCTCTGGAATGCTTATTTCTCTTCTGATTGCTATGGTTTCCAAACATGGATCTGACATTATTGGTGACCATCGTTTTGTAAAGAAACAGATAGAGGTAATTCAGCTCATTCTATCAATGGAAGAATTTCTTAAACACGGTCGAGTGAAATATGGTTCCTTAAAGAATCTCCCAAAAACAATTGTGCACTTTATTAATTGTATAAACTCAACATGTCACAGGAAAGGGATGGGAACAAAACTAATCAAGAATCACCTGTACTTTCACCTACCAGATTATATCTCTTTATGGGGAAGCCCCGCAGGCTGGGATAGTGCTCCTAATGAGTCTCACCACAAAACTGAGATTAAAGCTCCTTCCAAGAACACGCAAGGTAATGCTGCATCACTAATCGGTCAAACGACCAAGCGAAAGTCAGAGAAAATGATGCTAAGCCAGGCAACATATCACTACAACTTGAATCCGCCTGACCCTCCTACAATTGAGCGCCCTGATGGTGGCGGTTCTCATTTTCAAATAATGAGAACCGAGAATGGGGAATCAACAATGAAGTGGCTTCGTTCTACGAACAAAACCAAACCATTTTTTCCTTCTGACATACTTGACTTTGTTTGTGATTCTGTGCTACCTTTATTGGAGAATCCTTTGCACATTTGTGGAGTTACAGAGCACAATCGTTTCGATGTTGCTTGTGGGTCTAATTTTATATTTCGCTCGCATCCTTCATATAGATCGGACAGTTCTCTACTCAACTCCGTATGGATGGATTGGTGTTATATGAAATTGGACTTTGATTTGAATAACAATCCAAAGCTCATACCGTGCCATCTGCTATGCTTTTTAACTGTACAGAGTTTGAAGCAGCCATACAGTAGTATTGGTGGCTATCCAATTGATACAAACGGAATGTATGCTGTGGCTTGCCGGTTTCAAGATGTGCCTAAGAAAACAGCTTCTGAATTTGTCAAACGTGGGCGCCTCATGAATTCTCTCTACCTATTTCATGCCGACACTATCCATTCTGAGCTGGCAGTTGTCCCAGAGCAAGGAAAAGGTGGCTGCATAACCAATTGTGATTGGCTAGTGATATCAAATCGTATATCGTGGCTCGATTTCTTTGAAAGCAAAAATGCTGCTACACCCCTGTCTTATGAATGTTTGTACAACGCATGCACACTACAGGGCGACATCCAGTTGGAACTGTTTGAGATGGCATTGAATGATAACGAATCCAGTGATTATGTATCCAGTTCAGACAGCGATAGTAGTTCTGACAGCAGTTCCAATTGAGTAGCAAGGGTGAATGTAACGGCTAACTTGAAATTATTGTTTAATATTACTATAGAGGGTTAGCTCTAAGTACAGTTTTGCGAGATACATAGGTGCTCATAATATAACAGCCTTCGTATTTCGGATTCGAACAGCTATGTAATACTAATGGATTGAACAATAGAGTATCGCCTGACCTCAATGGAACTTTCACTCCATACGTGGGGAAGACAAAGTAATAAATCACCTCTTCATCACTTACATGTTTTGGAGCAATAACTGTCAGCCTTGTATAGAACATATTGGCATCGGTATGGCATTTTGAGTGATAATCCTTTCCAATAGAAAAGGCCATTGCGTGATGGCCGATTGCATTCAGCGTTGTACGATTAACAACCTCATTCATCACAGTCGTTTCAAGGCTGACAAATTTGGACATTTGAGTTAAACAAAGCTGCATTTCCTTCACAATGTGTAGGGCTTTCTGTTCAAGGTTGTCTTTTGTTGTCGAGTCCACATTGTTTTTGAAAACATACACACCATTTACTGATTTCAATCGATTTGGTCTCATCCCAATAATAGCATATCCACTGTTTACACTGTCACATTTGGTTCCTCGGCCTATTTTGGGTTTTGATTCAACAATCTGCCCAGCGAATGTTCTTGTGATTTCTTTATTTTTGGGAGTACCCAAGCGTTGTTTTGCGAATTGTGTGGAAGCTTTTGCAAAGATTCTCAATGATGGTTCTGATTCTGCAAACGCTAGAACAAACTTCTCGTCAGTACTATCCAATGTCTTGAAACTGTCTATAGACACAGCTTGTGCCAAAGAATATTTCTTCTCTCCAACTGTTGTCCGGCCCAAATTTGTATCCAGGAATTTTCCTTTAAACCCATTTTTGTTAACTGTTTTCAATGCTATTTCCTCGACATGTTTGAAAATTGCTTTTGTATCTCGATTCCTGTCCCCTTTTGCTGTCTTGTTAGGTTTTATCTCCGACAAGTGTTTGTAAGTCTGGTGGATTGTTGATGATGACGGTGCTGCGTTTTTGAGAAAATTTGAAGTCATTTTCTTTCTAAATGTCTTCCCATGTTTCCTCTTTGATTTTTGCTTGATTGCTTTTGCTGGCAATTGCTTTGTTGTTGTTTTGAATCCCATTGTTGTTGGATCGATTGTTGTTGGATCGATTGGTGTTCCGGATCAATTGGTGTTCCGGATCGATTGGTGTTGGATCGATTGGTGTTGGATCGATTGGTGTTGCGTATCGATTGGTGTTGGATGGATTGGTGTTCTCGATCGATTGGTGTTGCTGTTGCCGACGATTGGTGTTGCCGATCGATTGGTATTGCGAATCGATTGGTGTTGGATCGATTGGTGTTGCCAACAATTGGTGTTGCCAATCGTTTGGTGTTGCCGATCGTTTGGTGTTCCGGATAGATTGGTGTTCCGGATCGATTGGTGTTCCGGATCGATTGGTGTTACCACCCTCCTAATAGGGGTAGGAAGCGCCGGTGGATGAGGAGGGATTTGTGTGGAGGGCCGGTGGGACGGTTTGTTGCCGTTGTTGCCTCCTACTAGGGGTTGCGCCGGTGGAGGAGGATCGGACGAGGAGGGATTCGGATGATCGTTTCCGGTTGCGGTTGATTGTTCCCAAGGAGGAGCGATTAGATACCGACGATTTGTTGCCGGATGAATCCCACTGATCGATTCATTGCCGTTCCTATTCCAATACATGATAATTGAATAAAATGGGTGAGTATCTATTGATGTAATAGAGTAAATAATAACAACAGAATAATATAATCTACATGCCACCAACCTACACTGTTGGCCTCCGATCAATTCGATGATGACGATTCGTTGCCGTTGTGCCAAACGTTACGATCCTCCAGGGAGTTGCTTGCTCTAGCTGTTCCTTCCGATCCGTTGCTTTCGATTCGATGGTTGCTTCCGATTCCGATTCGATGGTTGCTTCTGATCCGTTGCTTTCGATTCGATGGTTGCTTCCAATTCGGATTCGATGGTTGCTTCCGATTCCGATTCTAGGGTTGCTTCCGATCCGTTGCTTCCGATTCAATGGATGCTTGTTGCAGCCTTCGTACTCCTCTGTCACGAAAAACAGTACCTCGTGCCTGTTGATATAGAAGCAATGGATGCAGATTTATTGCTCTCAAGACGTATATGTTTGGGTGATCAAGTCCAAGAACACTACTATCTATTGAGCAAACCACCTCTTCTCCAATGCGAGCTAATTCTTTTTTCAGTACAAGGCTGTTATTTCAGACTAAAATATTCAAGCACGGATAACCTGCCTAATGCTGATCAACGATCAAGGGATCATTGAAAAGGATTAAGTGGAATCCCACGCTCACTGACAGAGTGCCGATTAGCAACTCTACTCAAATAAGTTGGATGTAAGAAGGCAGATTATGAAGTGATTGTTTTTTTTTGTCGCGAGGTAGAAAAAGTGATTTTTTTTGTCCGGAGGTAGAAAAACAATTACTGTGTGTGTGTGTGTGAGAATTTTTTTTTTTTTTCGAGGTAGAAAAAAAAATTCATCGATCAATCGAAGTAGAGGATACTTCTACTACTCCTGTAGAGTTCTACACAATTTTGTACTAGTGTAGATTTATACAGGATTTTAGTCCTAGATAATTTTCGGTATTGAATCCGCATAGGTTTCTACACAAGAAGATGTTTACACCTTACTAGATAATTTTTGGTATTGAATACGTGTAGGTTTCTACGCAAGTAGATTTCTACACGTTTTTAGTACTAGATAATTTTTGGTATTGAATCCATGTAGGTTTCTACACGAGTACATTTCTACACGTTTTTAGTACTAGATAATTTTCGGTATTAAATCCTTGTAGGATTCTACGTGCGTACATTTGTACACGTTTTTAGTACTAGATATTTTCCGGTATTGAATCCGCGTAGGTTTCTACGCGAGTTCATTTCTACACATTTTTAGTACTAGATAATTTTCGGTATTAAATCCGTGTAGGATTCTACGTGCGTACATTTGTACACGTTTTTAGTACTAGATATTCTCCAATATTGAATCCGCGTAGGTTTCTACGCGAGTACATTTCTACACGTTTTTAGTACTAGATAATTTTCGGTATTAAATCCGTGTAGGATTCTACGTGCGTACATTTGTACACATTTTTAGTACTAGATATTTTCCGGTGTTGAATCCGCGTAGGTTAGTAGATTTTTTGTACTAAAAAATATCCGGTACTGAATCATCCTAGATTTCTACACCCGTTGATTTCTACAAACTTTTTGTACTCGATACATACTAGTATTGAATCAGCATACATTTCTACGCAAGTAGATTACTACACGCTTGTTGTACAAGATACATACTAGTAGTGGATCCGCGTAGGTTTCTACGCGAGTAGATTACTACACGCTTGTTGTACAAGATACATACTAGTAGTGGATCCGCGTAGGTTTATACGCAAGTAGATTAATACACGCTTGTTGTACAAGATACATACTAGTACTGAATCCGCGTAGGTTTCTACGCGATTAGATTACAAGTCGCTTGTTGTACTAGATAAAACTTATTGGGTAATGACTCAAAAAGTATCTGGTCCAAGCCATGAATACATTCATCATGACTCATCAAATGCATATTGGGAACAACTTTGTCACACAGAATGCCCAAAATGTTGTGGTTTGACTCTCCAAATGGCAAAAATGAGGGTATTTTTGGTGCAATTCCAGGGCACAAACTGAGTTATTGGGTAATGACTACAAAAGTATCTGGTCCAAGCAATGAATACATTCATCATGACTCATCAAATGCATATTGGGAACAACTTTGTCACACAGAATGCCCAAAATGTTGTGGTTTGACTCTCCAAATGGCAAACATGGGGGTATTTTTGGTGCAATTTCAGGGCACAAACTTACTTATTGGGTAATGACTCCAAAAGTATCCGGTCCAAGCCATGAATACATTTATCATGACTCATCAAATGCATATTGGGAACAACTTTGTCACACAGAATGCTGGAAATGTTGAGGTTTGACTCTCCAAATGGCGAACATGAGGGTATTTTTGATGCAAATACAGGGCACAAACAGTCTCATTTGGTAATGACTACCAAAGTTTTTGTACCAGGCCATGAATGCATATCACATGACTTACGAAATGCATGTTGGGAACAACTTTTAAATGCATATTGGGAACAACTTTGCCACACACAGTACAGAAAATGTTGTGGTTTGTAGATACAAATGGCACACAAGACAGTACGGTATGTTAGGTGCAGTCTACGAGATTCTACATGTGACTAGAGGATTGAAATACATAACCTTAGTGTGATCAAAAGTTTCCCTTCTGAAAAAATTATGGCGCGGGAGGGCTGGCTGGCACAGGTACGTGATCTACTTCTACAAATATATAAGGGCGCGCCCAAGCCAGACAACACACAGAAGAAGTTAGGGCAAACATGATAGTACAGAACCCACGGAAAAACTCTACACACAAAATATTGTACACATACTACATGAAACACTGTACACACACACACACACGACACACACAACACAAAACAACGTACACAACCCAAAAAAATTATTAGTACACACACAAAACCACACAAAATGAAACACATGATTCTTGATCGACACCATATTCAGAAAATAAAATAAAAAAATATGAATGCTATCGGAAAGACACGACGAAGCAAAAAATCCGAGGGGAAGACCCTTCGAAACAACAAAACCATCCGGCCCGGTGATCATCAAAATACAGGGGACAACAACGGTAAGAAAAAAAGAAGAGTGAAAACAAACACCGCAATTACTAACAAAGTGTGTAACAGTAATACCACAACTATGAACGCATCAAAGGGCAGCAGTAAAAAAAATGGTACCGGCAACACAATTTCTACTACTACAAACATGGAAGAACAAAACACCATCAACCAGAGTAACAAACCAGCACTGAGCATTACCAACACAACCAACACTACAGTAATAAACAAACAGAAAGAAGGAACAAAAACCAATGTGGTAGAGAAAACATCTAACGGAGAATGCTGCGATTTAGAGGATGTTGCGGAACTTGTCATGAAAAAAATCCAATATGACAAATTGGCACAGGAAGTGGCAAAACACTTACGGCAACAAGAGAGGGAACCACATATAGGGGTGGGAAAGGTAGTAATGGTACCTAAACAAACGGAGGCAACCATGCAGGGAGAGGGGACTGATAATGCCGGCGACACAAGAGAACGAGCAGTAAGTACAATTACAGACGAATATGGGCTTATAACAGACAACGATATGCTTAAGGCTTTGAGTGATATGACTGAAACACTGGACAAGCAGCTAAGAGATTACGTCAAAAAACATTGGTACCACAACATGAAGTTCCCTATCAATGCCAAGGTAACGGCGCATGTAATAAAAAAAGCTGTTGGAGCAAGTGCGGTTATGAAGCCACCAAATATTCCACTTGCGTCATTCTGTTCCTTTTACAGGAAACAAGTAGGGACAGTACTGACTGCATTTAGGCACAACTCACAAACATTAGCGAGAAAAAACTGGAGGTGGGAGAATTGGTTGTTGAAATTAGGAATTTTGGAATCTATTTTTGGTCCGACAACACTAACATGCTGCCCGTTGATACTGATGATACTTCCGTACAGACGATTACAGAAAAGGTCGAGTCCCTATCACATTCCCTGGTACTGTTGCAGTTATTCAAGACACAGAATATGAGGACACAGGTATTTTAAACCCTAAATACAGAAAATACAATGACGCGGAAGATGAAGATTTTTATTATTTTGTTACAAGAATCATGTCGGCAATCAATCCAACAAATTCCAATTTCAAACAACGGAAGGAGAGGCACTTGCTGAGTGATATATTAACTATAGCAGATGAAGCATTTGCATTGGTACTGATCTACAATGAGCATCATGTATGGGTGAACCAGCAGCGGCAAAAGGGTGATGCCATGATTCCACGACAAAAAAAAATTCTGCGATTCAGACAGTGGAAGCAGAAATGGATGGATGGAGGAAGGACGTGAGTTGTTCAGTGACTTGTGCGACAAAATTGGCGAGATGCAAAAACAACCAGAAACAGGAAGGAAATTGGAAGAAATGATGAGGGACAGATTTAGGAACGAAAGCTCAACAGATTACACCAACAATAAGCATGGTGATGCAAATATTACTAGTAGCAGCTCCACTAATTGTAGTGGACCAAAAAAGAAAAAGAAAAGAAACGTCTATATTGATCCGGCAATAACAGCACCGATGAATGAAAGTTTATCTATTGGTGAACTAATGTAGAAAATAACAGTACATACATAATACAAAACTACTACTAATCTTGAACTTAATATTGAGAATATTAGAAATAATGGAGGATTCGTAATACGTTGCAATAGGAATAAATCAAGCATAATAGAATCTACATTTTAAAAAGGGAATATTGTAGTCCAGAAATAGAATTCACAATTAGGAGAGCAGAATCGAATTGTTATTTGGTAGATTAATATTTTGGAATTAATACTGAGTAAAGATTTCTTTTTTATTCGTGAAAAGAAGTAAGTGTTGTTCGTACGGAATAATAATTGGGTTCTGCTAGAGACTGAAATAAATTATTTTTATTCGAGAGTAGAGTAATGTGCATCACGCGCACAGAAATAGTGCTCTGTTAATTTATAGCCCGCCACTTACTCGCAAATTTCAGGGTGTCCAGAAATATTGCCCTGTTAAAATCACGCACAAAATTTGTGCGCAAGAAGTAAATTTGAACCCCGCGAAACAGTTCTCGGACGTGGTGCAATCCCATCACCAGTCACTGATCCAGTTTCTTTATTGAGAAGGCTTCAACCATGGTTTGTGATGGGGTGGAAGTCTCTAACCTGAATTCACAGATGGAGGAACGCCGTGCAACATACGGAACCCATAAAAATATTAATCAATGGTTTACAATCCTAAAAGAAGTTTTCCTTGAGATGGGCTTTGCACGGTTGCCAACGGATGAGGAGATTGCAGGGGGGCACAAAGGAGAGCTGTATTTTCCCCCTGAACAACTTCAACAGATAATCAATGTGGATGAAAATGGGGCTGTCACTGGACACAACAACGACCAAGTCCGGTGGACAACCTGTGACCCAGTACCAACCAAGTAGCAGGGACCTCCCCATGGGTGCAAGCCGTGCCAATAAAAGCAGTCACCGCATAGCACTCCTCTGTGGCAGTTGTGCTTGAGGAGATCCCATTGTTCCCCCCATTTTCAGTTAAAAAGTATGGCTAAAGATGATGCAAACAAGTGAATCCAGGATTCGTTTTTGGAAGAGCTCAAGCACAACACGGTAACTGCAACATGAGGATTCAAAAAACCAGCAGAGCGATGGAGTACAGTGAATTGCAATGCTAGTACGGGGATGGATAGTGCAGAGTTTACGAAGGTAGTGAAGGATGCATACATGCCGTTATTTCCAGACCTTCGTCCCATAACTGTCCCGCGACCCTTTTTTTTTTTGGTCGCAAGGTACTTTTGCAACCCTGGCTTGTGTGTAACTTTAACACGGCCCCCCCTGTGATTCAGTAGCCTAGGTATCATGCTCATTTTTAAAATTCTCAATCCCTGGGTTGCGATGTTTGTTTCCTTGGGTCATGAATAACTATTATTAATCTTTTATAAAACCTACCCGTACAATTAAATTCTTGTGTTTGCGACACACACCCACTAAAATTAAATACGTAAGGTCATGACTCATCACCAGTAAAATCTAACATTAGTGCTTGCGGCACACCACCCTTAAAATGTATCTCCATTGCTCGTGACACATTACCCTTATAATTTAACAATTGGGCTCAAGACACCCACCCTTAAAAATTATCTCCATTGCTCGCAACACACTACCCTTATAATTTAACACTTGGGCTCGCGACGCACAACCCTTAAAATTTAACACTAGGGTTTACGACCACCTACCACTACAGTTGAATTATGTGGGTCAAGAATTATACTAGTAGTATTATATCCAATATATGTATGATAGGTACAAGTACTCCTTTCAGTACATTTTAATCATTTGTGTCACAGAATCTACTATTTGCAACAACGGTATGCAATGTATGTATAATATGTACCTTTTACCCCAATCACCTCTCCCAGAAGATTTACCCGTGTCATAGGTGTGAACAAACCCGCGTCAAAGTAGTGAATGGACTGACACAATCAACAGTAACAATTCAAAAAAATGCCTAAACTTCCTCCAATTGGCCAAGCAATTGCATCAATACAGGATCAATATACTAGTTGCCATCCTCATTTTCCTCATCAGCAAGACTACTGGCAACAGTGTCACCATCTTTTGATACAGTAGGTTTTTTTCTGACTTAAATCTTTCCTGCATCATTTTCTCCAATTTTTACCCGTTTTGGGATCTTCTCTTAATGTTTTTACGTCCTTTTTTGTCCCATCCATCTGCACTTCCACTCTTTGAATTGCAATATTTTTTCTTTGTTTGTGCCACGTCTGTTCCATCAAGTTTCCTTTGCTTCTGTTTTTCCCAATTGCTGTACTCATTGTCAATTATCATTAGGGCAAAAGCCTCATCCGTAACAGAAAATATGTCACTAATAAGGCCCGTTGCCTTCCTCTGCTTAAAGTTTGTCCCCACTGGATTAACGGCAGACAGGATTCTTGTCACAAAATAATAAAACTCTTCATTATCTGCATTTCCATATCGCCAGTACTTGTTTGCTGTAATTTCCACCGAGTCTGGATCCAGAGATATAGTACCAGGGAATGATGCTGGCACTTTTGCCTTTTCACTATCAGCTGCGGTGATGACAACAAATGGCAGTATGATATCATAGTATGGTGTGTTTAGTAGTATCTTGGATGTAGGCACATATGGAAGAATGTCAACAGCACAAGAATCTCCGTCCAATTCAACCATTACACCGACACTTACCAAACCATTTTTTTCTTGCCAATGTTTGATTATTTTGCCTCAATTTTGCCAGGGCTTTAGGTACTGCATTATCAAAATATCAACAGAATGCCTTAAAGGGGATATCTTTCGTAACGGAGATGTGGCCCGCATCGATGCCTTACATCATCACTCTTTCGGAGAGTTCTTTTTATATCAGAAATTTCATGCCACCATACCATTTATCCTTTACATAGTCTCATCTGTCTCTCAATTGCCTTTCTACTGTATGTGTTTTCATCACTTTCATATAATCCATTGACATATGTATACTACCATAACTCAATGTACTCACTTTATCCATGCTATCGCCGCTTCCCACTATCTTCAATGGAACTGTGTTGGTGGTTCTTGCAGCATCCTCTGTAGAATTCTCTCCCTTCTTACTATCACTCACCATTGTCAGTATCTTCTCTGGTAGTTCTGGTTTCTCAGTCAAACCCTCTCCTAGCTTTTGCACCAGGAGGGTCACGTCGGTCTTTTTCTGTTGTCCACCGTCGTCCGTAGTATTTTTTTTCTTGTCCCGTGGATATTTACACTACTACCTGTATTCTTGTTGGAGCTCCCAACATTGTCTTCACCAACTGAACTTGAATCACTGTCACTGTCACTGTCACTGTTGCTGTCCATGACGCTGATGTTTTCAGCTTTTCTTTTTTGTGGTGTCTCTCTTTCCACAGCAGTGGGGCTTTCTTGTGTTGTTGCAGACGTCGTGGTCTTCATGGTGGACATGGTGGTAATGCTTGTATTTTTGGAAGTATCTCTAGTGTCTCCTTCCCTGGCTGCATTTGCCAGAGCTTCTATTTTCTTTTCTTGTAAAGGTGTTACTTTTGGCTTGGGGAGCTCTGACCGTTTTTGTTTCAGCATCTTGAATTGAGATTTTTCCAATCATCTGTGTTTTTGGCAATTTTGTGAATTTTTATCACACCTTGCTTGTTTTTGCAGCGATTATATGAATTCAGCAATTTACATTAGATTTCTCTTTGCGGAAGCAGGCCCGTGAGCGCCGGCCAACCAAAAAGAACCGACTGCCTAGCCGCGCCAATTTTTTCACTACATTCAATACTTATTTCAATACTAATAATTTGTACGATAACAATGTACTGATGTATGTAGAATGATCTACCAAATGATGTGACACCCACACCCTATTTCCCCCCAAGTCAAGGACAAGAATTAACTCATTAGGTGGTGACACACAATCTATCAAAGATTTCTCACTTCTGTTTCTTTCATCTTTCATCTTATCCATAACAGGAACAATGCTCATGGACAAATCACAAAAAAAATGCTATTTTCTAATTTGTAATTGCAAATTAGTGTGAATTTCTCCTCCAAATCCACAACACAAATTCACTCAGAAGCTGGTGACACAGAAACTATCACCAACAACTCTCTTCTATTTCTTTCATCATGAATCTTATGCATAACAGGGTCCATGTTCATGGACAAAACACACCAAATGTCTTTATTTTATATTTCTAATTACAAATTAGTGTGTATTCTTCCTCCAAATCAACATCACAAATGCACCCAATAGGTGGTGACAAACTAACTATCAAAGAGGGATTACTCACTTTTGTTCCTTTCATGATTCATCTTATCCATGATAACAGGAAAAATATGCATAGACAAATCACAAAATATGTCTTATTTTCTAATTTCTAATTGCAAATTATTATGTATTGTTGTTTTTCCCAATCCATGACCCCAATGCACTCATTGTGTGGTGGCACACGACCAACTATCAAAGATAAATCACTTCTGTTTCTTTCATTATTCATCTTACTATCCATAACAGGAACAATATTCATGGACTAATCTGAACAAATATCTGATTTTCTATTTTCTAATTGAAGAAGATTAGTGTATATTATTCCTCCAAATCTAGGACCCAAATGCACTCATTAGATGGTGACACACAAACTATCACACATAACTCACTTCTGTTTCTTTCATGACCCATCTAATCCATAATAGGAACAATATTTATTGACTAATCACCAAAAATATCTGATTTTCTAATTTCTAATTGTAAATTAGTGTGTATTTTTCCTCCAAATCCAGTACCCAAAATGCACTCATTAGTTTGTGACACACAAACCATCACACATAACTCACTTCTGTTTCTTTCATTATTCATCTTATCCATAACAGGAACAATATTCATTGACTAATCACAAACAATATCTGATCATTGAATTTCTAATTGCAAATTAGTGTGTATTTTTCCTCCAAATCCAGTACCCAAATGCAATCATTAGGTTGTGACACACCAACCATCACACATAACTCACTCCTGTTTCTCTCATGATTCATCTTATCCATAACAGGAACAATATTCATTGACTAATCACAAACAATATCTGATCATTGAATTTCTAATTAATGTGTATTTTTCCTCCCATACCAGTACCCAAATGCACTCATTAGGTTGTGACACACAAACCATCACACATAACTCACTTCTCTTTCTTTCGTGATTCATCTTATCCATAACACGAACAATATTTACAGACTTATCACCAAAAATATCTGTTTTTCTAATTTTTAATTGCAAATTAGTGTGTATTTTTCCTCCAAATCCAGTACCCCAATGCGCTCATTAGTTTGTGACACACAAACCATCACACAAAACTCACTTCTGTTTCTTTCATGATCCATCTACTCCATAACAGGAATAATATTCATTGACTAATCACCAAAAATATCTGATTTTCTAATTTCCAATTGCAAAGTAGTGTGTATTTTCCCTCCAAATCCAGTACCCAAATGCACTCATACTAAGGTGGTGACACACAACGTCCGAAACTGTCAAAGATAACTCACTTCTATTTCTTCTATGATTCATCTTATCCATAACAGGAAAAATATCATCTACAAATCACAGCAAATGTCTTGATTTGAAATTTCAAATGTCAAATTAGTGTGTATTGGGATCACTTGCCAAATTTCCTTACAGTCTCGCCTATGTGAACAATTTGACCATTTGCACAATGGTTTCATCAACGGGTACATTTGGTCATATGACAGTTAAGTACAATGCCATCGCGTTTGGAACAAAGAGAGCAATGGACGTCTGACAGAAGAATGTGTTGAATGTCTCATCATTTCCATGTTAAGTACATGGGAATGATAATTCCTCCATGATGTCCTCCACAATTACCTACACGACGCTATCCTCCACAATATCAACAAAGATGTACTCAACAATATAAACCACAATATCATCCACAATAGGTTGTGCACTGGTTTAAGAGAGACCAACGTGGGAATGAATCTGTTGGATAGCTATTAACAAAACAACTCCTTGCCCTACTAGCAATACCACTATAATGTATGACACACAAAATTTCTGAAGACATTCAAAGCAACTAACTAGCCTTCCTCATAACTTTGGTCTTCATCACAATTTACATTTCTTAGATCTACTCTGGAAACAAAATGGCAATCATCTTCTATCAACAGTCACCATGGCAATTCCGGTGTCATATATGTATTGGGCTCTCAAAGGGACACATTCCATGAGTCTGGCTCTTCAAAGGGACGCCTTTGTTGAGCACTGGTTGACCTGTGGGTAATGATGCAACTAATTGCTAGTTGCATGCGCAATCATTCACGACTGCTGATAGATGGTGAGAACCATCAATGACAGCAGTGGTTCCTTTGGATAGCAGTTGAAGATGGCAATTCAATTGTTTTCCTTTGGCAACTGGTGATTTGTTCTGGTTGCACTTGGCAAGTTATGATTCAATAGAGTGCATGTTCCGAGTTGCAGTGTGTGTCAAATTGATTGTCAAATGAACGGCTTTTGCAGTCCTAAGTTGCCCGTTTGGAGATTCTTTTGCATTTTATTTCTTTGTTTGCAGGCAAGATCGTATGGGCCTCTGTTTGGATTCGTTGGTTGCAGTGTCTACTTTGGGTTGCATTCACTTTTGGTTGCTGATCTACGTTGGTTGCAGTGTCTATGTTGGTTGCAGTGTCTACGTTGGGGAGGAGTGTCTACATTGATTTGCAGTGTCTACTTTGGTTGCAGTGTCTACGTTGTGTTCCATCTAGGTTGGGTTACTGTGTCTACGTTGGGTTGCAGTGTCTACGTTGGGCTGTGACAAGTGGGGCAAGTACAAGGGCAAGCCGGTGGGTTTTGGTGTGTTCATTTGGCTTCTACGTTGGCTTCTACGTTGGCTTCTACGTTGGCTTCTACACTGGCTTCTACGTTGGCTTCTACGATCGGTACTTGTCACAGATAACTTTGCTTGCCACCGGAGATGATTCAGGATGCACCAAATGCTGTTTTTCTAAACAGGTACTGGATAATCCCATCAAAAGGACAGGCTGGCTGACAGACTACTGTTAGGGTTTGTTGGTTCCTTAACAACTGGATGGTGTCCCTTTTGCATAATCCGATTTGTTTGTTGGATGAACAATAAAAACTAGGTGTGGTTTGTACCTGCATTTGCTTAAGAACCTGGTGTCATTGGTGCCCTTGACTACTGTACTTGTACGGTGCGGTCATGAAACCATTTTTGTTGGGTACCTCCCCGGGACTCAACAATCAGCCATTAGGAGGTATTTTGGTTGAATATGGTTGGTGGATATTATTTTTTGTCTGACCTATGGGTGGGAATGAGTGGACGAGCTGATAGTGGATATGATATCGATACTGTGGATGCTACATATTTACTGGGCGTTTGTGTACAAAATATGTAGAAATTGTACCAGTACATACCACGCCCGACACATACTCAAGAGGGTGATTATTCTGTAGCCAAGGTCATGGGTTTGATTCCCTCCACGGACACTAGTAGTAGAGGCTCGCGAATCACTCACCGGCTGCTGTAATAATCTACTGATTATACCAGTACACTAGTAGAGGTTCGCGAATCACTCCCCGGCTGCTGTAATAATCTGCTGATTAATAATCAGCCTTGGACTAAGTAGATTTTTTTTCGTACCTATGTAGGTACTGTATGGTATAAACGCAGGCATGAACTATAACGGTTGTTAACGGCTAGTAAGTGACTGGTAGGCATTCGCGTTCGCAAATTCAGTACTTAAAATATAGCTTAAGTATTTTTAATTAACATTCTGAAGTAGTTGCTTAATTAATTATTAATATACGTCCGAGAACTGTTTCTCTACCCCCGCGGGCTATCGCGCGGTATTTTTACAATTCTCGACCCTATTTTTTAAATTTCCTATCTTTTTAGGTCGCGTGTCTACTAAAATACCTCGCGCGTCGCACACCTTTACTTTTGAGACAATATCTCGTCACTCCTCAAATAAAATAACTATTTTAGGGTTAAGGATATCATATTCGTTTCGTGACAAGCACTATTTTGTGTACAACTTGTGCACGAATGACTTATTTCATTTTCTCAACATGTTTCCACCATACCGGTATAATGGGCTCCGACCCAAATCCTCCAACTCCAACTCAAATCCCATCTCCAACTCCATGTCAACTCCAAGTCGAATCCACCCCAGGCGGGCTATTGCACTCAAGGGTTTTGTTCCTCTTTAATGGCAGGAAGATCCGCTGTATTTTCAGAAGCTACAATGTCGGAATCGCCACTCAAATCTTGTTCGCTCTTAAATAACCCGCTTGGTGGATTGATGCTGCTGGTTACATTCGGAACCACTTGATGATTGCTAGTAGGATCGACGCTTTCATTTTTAACATTTGGATGATTGCTTTTTCCTGCACGAATCTTACGCATCATTTTTTGGAGTCGAGCAGTCTCTTTCTTGTGATAAACAATCATTTTCCGGACTTCTTGTTCGAGATCGGCTGGGTGTTCCTGAACCACCTTTTGTATTTTGTAAATTCCCTCCATGGTTGGTTCGACTGTCGATTGGAAGATTAGTATTAGTAGTATCAGTAGAGTAGATTATCTATTCGAAGATTAGTTAGTAGTAACACCTAACACATTGGTATTTGTTTTCCTTGTCGGAAAGAAAATGAAATAATGAATTATAATGATGAAGTACTAGTGAAAATAATGTATTACTAGTATCTACTAGTAATAACTCATGCAAAATAGCGTAGTTTGTTTTACCGGTACATGAAAGTCGGAATCAACTCGATCGCAATCAACAAAACAATTGTCCACGATTTCCATTTCGATAATCAACAACGCAATTGTCCACGATTTCCATTTCGATTAAGTACTAGTGAAAATAATGTACTACTAGTATCTACTCGTAATAACTCATGCAAAATAGCGTACTAGTTGGTTTTACGGGTACATGAAAGTCGGAATCAACACGATGGTAATCAACAACACAATTGCCCACGATTTCCATTTCGATAATCAACAACGCAGTTGTCCACAATTTCCATTACGATTCACATTTCCGTGCACCTTATGGAAGAACTGACGCGCCTGCCAACGAATTTTTGGAAGAACTGATTGACACGTCCGGCGCTGTGCATTAACCCTCTTAATGAGTTGATTGTACGTACTGTTCACTACTAAACATATTGTACGAGGAATGTTGCAATCATCACTAAGTAGTAATTACTTTACGGACCATTTTTGCAATCAAAGTATGGTAGTAAGGAAATCTACCGTACAAGAAAACACATCACACACAAAGTAACACATGTAATTTTTTCCTTTCAACGATTCATCTTTCTGACCTCCTTCGTTTCGACCCATTCTACTGATATTTTCCTTTAAACAACTCCGCAACATCATGCCTCCTGTTATGAAAACCCCTCTTCTATTCTACTGCTGTTGTTGCGCGCTGAATGGCAAAAACTCCAAGTTTTTAGGATATAAATCCACGGCAAACAAGCAGGGTACTTTGAAATATGTCTCTGTTGGCCTAAGAAGACATCTTTATTGTCTTGATGAGTGCCGTCATTTTTACCATAGTCAGGGTCTAATTAAACAAAAGATCTATAACCTCTCCACCTCTATCAAAGTGCAGCCTACCTTGCCGTCTGTTCAACATTCTCTGTCAGATTTTGGGATGACTATGACACAAAACGGTCCATCTGTTCCCCCTTCCCATCTCTCCCAGCAACACACTGTCACAAGTCAATCAGCAACGGGTCTTCATTCTGTTCTAAACCAACAGATTGTACATGATGTCTTTTTACCGCCAATGGATCGGAACGCCATTGAATCTTATCTGGCTGTTTCTGCTGTTCAAGATGAAGATGCATTCCCGCTGAATAATGATATCGCCAATTCCGATGACAAGGATGACAATGACGATGACGTAAATGAAAATAACGACAACAATTCTACCAACAACATTGATTGTGGAGACAACGAAGAAGATCACACTAATGGTTCTGATGTTAACGTTGCTACTGCTCAGCCAGCCCCTCCACCACCATCTTTTCATGAAAGCATTAATTTGAACGAAAGAGAGGATACATTTCAAAGCCACACAAAACTACCGCCGCCCCCTCATCTTCTTGCTGAATTGGAACTCATGAATTTAATGGCCAGACATAAATTGCCACTGAACACATTCAAATCCATTTTCCAGTGGGCAAAGAAAAGTCAAATGAGACCGGGTTTTGATTTTTGCGATGCCAAAATTAGATCTCGGCAAGCAATTTTTGACAATCTCCAATCCAATCTTGGTCTCTCCAATATGAAATTTCATCCTCATATACTGAATTGGTTACCTGATAATAAGCCCACTCAGGTGTATGTCTGTTCTTTTAAGGATGCCATTTATTCTCTTCTTTCTAACCAGCAGCTAATGATAGAAGAAAACCTCTCATTTCCCAACTATTCCACCCCTCTATCTCCCGACAATAATCCTGAGTTGAATCCTAATTCTGTAATCTCAGAATTGCATCACGGCTCGTGGTGGAAATCTTCTTGGAAAGAAATTTGCAATCCCAATTCGCAAGAAATTCTTGTTCCTATTATATTTTACATGGATGGCATCTCTTTGGATGCGCACGGACGACTTACGTTAACACCATTGAACATGACACTCAGTATCTTTAATGTGGAGACTCGTTCTCGACATGAAGCATGGACAACTATTTACTTCCATCCCGACCCCGGATGGGAGTCAACCAGACACTCTCGTCCTGCCACTTCGAAGGAAAAAATTCAGAATCTTCACAATGGTTTGGAAGTAGCGTTTCGTTCCTTCAAAGCCGCGTGTAACGAAGACGGTGGTATCGAATGGAATTATCTTCCGTACGCAAATCAACAGTGGAAGGTAAAAATGAAATTTGCCATTGCCTATGTTATTGGCGACACAGAACTTCATGATAAATTGTGTGGAAAATACGGCTCCTTCAATAAGGGTGTCATGCGGATGTGCCGTCACTGCAACTGTTATTCTCCGAACATAAACATTCCTTCTGTTCAACCTGCAACAAAGAAGTGGTCACCTGTTGATTCCCATTGTTTTCCCGGCACAGATCTAAACGATATCAATAAGAACTTCAAAAACAACTCTCATCATAACATCAGGAATGTATTTCATGATTTGTGCTTTGGTACTAATCAGAACAGCATTCATTTTGCAACTCCCAGTGAATGTTTGCACATGCACCAGCTTGGTACTGCCAAACGGGCCATCGAGTCAATTGAATTGTTGCTCCGCAGAAGTGTTCCATGTGTTTATGCCCCCAATTTGAAGCACGGTGTGGCTGTTGCTAACAGTATTGGCCATTTAGCACAACGGTACGGTGGTTTGTTATCACGCCAGTCTGATAGAGATTTTCCTCGCACCAAATTTGGGACTCAGCTATTATCAACTACGAAGAAAGAAGGGCATGATTTCTCTGGAATGCTTATTTCTCTTCTGATCGCTATGGTTTCCAAACATGGATCTGGCATTATTGGTGACCATCGTTTTGTAAAGAAACAGATAGAGGTAATTCAGCTAATTCTGTCAATGGAAGAATTTCTTAAACACGGTCGAATGAAATATGGTTCCTTAAAGAATCTCCCAAAAACAATTGTGCACTTTATTAATTGTATAAACTCAACATGTCACAGGAAAGGGATGGGAACAAAACTAATCAAGAATCACCTGTACTTTCACCTACCAGATTATATCTCTTTATGGGGGAGCCCCGCAGGCTGGGATAGTGCTCCTAATGAGTCTCACCACAAAACTGAGATTAAAGCTCCTTCCAAGAACACGCAAGGTAATGCTGCATCACTAATCGGTCAAACGGCGAAGCGAAAGTCAGAGAAAATGATGCTAAGCCAGGCAACATATCACTTCAACTTGCATCCGCCTGATCCTCCTCCAATTGAACGCCCTGATGGTGGCGGTTCTCATTTTCAAATAATGAGAACCGAGAATGGGGAATCAACAATGAAGTGGCTTCGTTCTACGAACAAAACCAAACCATTTTTTCCTTCTGACATACTTGACTTTGTTTGTGATTCTGTGCTACCTTTATTGGAGAATCCTTTGCACATTTGTGGAGTTACAGAGCACAATCGTTTCGATGTTGCTTGTGGGTCTAATTTTATATTTCGCTCGCATCCTTCATATAGATCGGACAGTTCCCTGCTCAACTCCGTATGGATGGATTGGTGTTTGATGAAATTGGACTTTGATTTAAATAACAATCCCAAGCTCATACCGTGCCATCTGCTATGCTTTTTAACTATACAGAATTTGAAGCAGCCATTCAGTAGTATTGGTGGCTATCCAATTGATACAAACGGAATGTATGCTGCGGCTCGTCGTTTTCAAGATGAGCCAAAGAAAACAGCTTCTGAATTTGTCCAACGTGGGAGGCTGATGAATTCACTGTACCTATTTCATGCCGACACTATTCATTCTGAGCTAGCAGTTGTCCCAGAGCAAGGAAAAGATGGCTCCATAACCAATTGTGATTGGCTAGTGATATCAAATCGTATATCGTGGCTCGATTTCTTTGAAAGCAAAAATGCTGCTACACCACCGTCTTATGAATGTTTGTACAACGCATGCACACTACAGGACAACATCCAGTTGGAACCACTTGAGATGGCATTGAATGATAATGAATCCAGTGATTCTCTATCCAGTTCAGAGAGCGAAAGCTCGGACAGCAGTTCCGATTGAGTAGCAAGGGTGAATGTAACGGCTAACTTTAAACTATTGTTTAATATTACTATAGAGGGTTAGCTCTAAGCACAGTTTTGCGAGATACATAGGCGCTCATAATATAACAGCCTTTGTATTTCGGATTCGAACAGCTATGTAATACTAATGGATTGAACAATAGAGTATCTCCAGAACGCAACGGCACTTTGATATGGTACGTTGGGAAGACAAAATAATAAATCACCTCGTCAGCAGACACTTCCGCCGGAGCAATGACTGTCAAACGAGTGTAGTACATGTCATCGTCCACATGGCATCTAGAATGGTAGTTGCGACCAATCGAAAATGCTGAGGCCTGCTGCCCAATTGCATTTAGCTTTGTACGAGACAGAATCTGAGACAACACATCCATTTCCTTTGCAACAAATGGTTCCACGTCAATTAAACTATGATGCATATGCTTCACAATTTCAACTGTTTTCTCTTCTAGCTCTAGTTTCATGCTTGGATCGACATGACTTTTGAAAACATACTCACCATTATTTGAATCCAATCTTTCTGGTCGAATTCCAATGATAGCATAATCATCATTAATACTTCCCCGCTTCACTCCTCTTCCAACGGTTGGTTTTGCTCCAACAATAGCAGGAGCGAATTCTCTCAACAAGTTGATATTATTCTTGGAAGCCAGGTGTCGTTCTGCTAAACCTCTTGAAACTTTGGCAAAAATGCGCAACGATGGTTTATAATCGTCAAATGCAAGAATATGCTCGTCTTTCGTACTATCCAACGTCTCGAAATTGTCGATAGACAATGCCAGTTCCGGTTCATACTTCTTCTTTCCCCCTATTTTGCCACCACACCAATTGGTTTCCATGTATTTACCTGCCACCACAGTTGATTGGTATTTGTTTTTCAGCACTATTGTCTTGACAGGTTTGTCAATGGGCTTATTTACCCTCTTCCTCTCCGGTTTTATCTGCGACAATTGTTTATAAGTCTCATGGCTGTTCGTCACTGGTGCTGCAATGGTCAGAAAATTTGAAGACATTCTCTGTTTATGTCTTCTCTCATGTTTCCTATTTGCTTTTTGCCTCCTTCCTCGGGCTGACAATTGCTTTCCATTCGTTGTGGTTGGTTTCATTGTTGCCGAGACGAATTGCTGTTGGAGGATGACGACGACGAATCGATTTGCCGATGGAGTGCCGCTTGCCGGTGGAGGAGGAGGAGGAGCGTTTCGCTGATTTGTTGCCGCTTGCCGGTGGAGGAGGAGCGTTGCCGAGCGCTGGTGGAGGAGGAGCGTTTCGCTCATTCGTTGCCGCTTGCCGGTGGAGGAGAAGCGTTGCCGAGCGCCGGTGGAGGAGGAGCGTTTCCGTGATTCGCTGCCGAGCGCCGGTGGGGGAGGAGCGTTTCCGTGATTCGCTGGTGCCGAGTGCCGGTGGAGGAGGAGCGTTTCCGTGATTCGTTGGAGGAGCGTTTCGGTGATTCGTTTTTGCTTGGAGCGATTCCCCGTGGAGGAGTAGGAGCGTTTCACTGATTCGTTGTCAGAGGAGCGTTTCGCTGATTCGTTGTCGGAGGAGCGTTTCGCTGATTCGTTTTCGCTTGGAGCGATTCCCGGTGGAGTAGGAGGAGGAGCGTTTCGCTGATTCGGTGATTTTTTTTGTCGCGAGGTAGAAAATAAAATTACTGTGTGTTTGTGTGAGAGAGATTTTTTTTTGCGAGGTAGAAAAAAAAAAAGGATACTTCAACTCCTGTAGAATTCTACACGTTGTACGTACGTACGAAAGAAAAAAAAATCAATCTCCTGTAGAATTTTACACGTTTTTTGTACATTCGTACGTACGAAAAAAAAATCAATCTCGTACGCGTACGTACGTTCGAAAAAGAATCTCAAAGAATCTTGTACGTACGACGTTCGAAAAAGAATCCAAAAGAATCTCGTACGTATGACGTTCGAAAAAGAATCTCGTACGTACAACGTTCGAAGTACGAAGAATCTCGTACGTACGGCGTTCGAAGTACGAAGAATCTCGTATGTACGGTATGTATGTACGTTCGAAAATGAATGACAAGTCCACATATAGAATCTCGTACGTACGACGTTCGAAGTACGAAGAATCTTGTATGTACGGTATGTATGTACGTTCGAAAATGAATGACAAGTCCACATATAAGAACAAATAATTACTTAATTTTCGAACAGGATGTAACCCTAACCATATTGGAAACAACTTTTCCACACAGAATGCCCAAAATGATGTGGTTTGACTCTCCAAATTGCAATCATGGGGGTATTTTTGGTGCAATTCCAGGGCACAAAATAACTTATTGGGTAATGACTCCAAAAGTATCCGGTCCAAGCAATGAATACATTCATCATGACTCATTAAATGCATATTGGGAACAACTTTGTCACATAGAATGCCCAAAATCTTAAGGTTTGACTCTACAAAGGGCAATCATGAGGGTATTTTTGGTGCAATTCTAGGACACAAACTGAGTTATTGGGTAAGGACTCAAAAAGTATCTGGTCCAAGCCATGAATACATTCATCATGACTCATCCAATACATATTGGGAGCAACTTTGTCACATAGAATGCCCAAAATCTTAAGGTTTGACTCTCCAAATTGCAATCATGGGGGTATTTTTGGTGCAATTCCAGGGCACAAACTAACTTATTGGGTAATGACTCCAAAAGTATCCGGTCCAAGCCATGAATACATTCATCATGACTCATTAAATGCATATTGGGAACAACTTTGTCACATAGAATGCCCAAAATCTTAAGGTTTGACTCTACAAATGGCAATCATGGGGGTATTTTTGGTGCAATTCTAGGGCACAAAGTAACTTATTGGGTAATGACTCAAAAAGTATCTGGTCCAAGCCATGAATACATTCATCATGACTCATCAAATGCATATTGGAAATAACTTTGTCACATAGAATGCCCAAAATCTTAAGGTTTGACTCTACAAATGGCAATCATGGGGGTATTTTTGGTGCAATTCTAGGGCACAAACTGAGTTATTGGGTAATGACTACAACAATATCTGGTCCAAGCAATGAATACATTCATCATGACTCATCCAATGCATATTGGAAACAACTTTGTCACACAGAATGCCCAAAATGTTGTAGTTTGACTCTACAAATGGCAATCATGGGGATATTTTTTGTGCAATTCCAGGGCACAAACTAACTTATTGGGTAATGACTCAAAAACTATCCGGTCCAATCCATGAATACATTCATCATGGCTCATCAAATGCATATTGGAAACAACTTTGTCACATAGAATGCCCAAAATCTTAAGGTTAGACTCTCCAAATGGCAAACATGAGGGTATTTTTGGTGCAATTCTAGGGCACAAACTGAGTTATTGGGTAATGACTCAAAAAGTATCGGGTACAAGCCATGAATACATTAATCATGACTCATCCAATGCATATTCGAAACAACTTTGTCACACAGAATGCCCAAAATGTTGTGGTTTGACTCTACAAATGGCAATCATGAGGGTATTTTTGGTGCAATTCCAGGGCACAAACTTACTTATTGGGTAAGGACTCAAAAAGTATCTGGTCCAAGCCATGAATACATTCATCATGACTCATCAAATGCATATTGGGAAAAGCTTTGTCACACAGAATGCCCAAAATGTTGTGGTTGGACTCTACAAAAGGCAATCATGGGGATATTTTGGTGCAATTCTAGGGCACAAAGTAACTTATTGGGTAATAACTCAAATAGTATCGGGTCCAAGCCATGAATACATTCAACATGACTCATCCAATGCATATTGGAAACAACTTTGTCACATAGAATGCCCAAAATCTTAAGGTTTGACTCTACAAATGGCAATCATGGGGATATTTTTTGTGCAATTCCAGGGCACAAAGTAACTTATTGGGTAATGACTCAAAAAGTATCTGGTCCAAGCCATGAATACATTCATCATGACTCGTCATCAAATGCATATTGGGAACAACTTTGTCACACAGAATGCCCAAAATGTTGTGGTTTGACTCTCCAACTGGCAAACATGAGGGTATTTTGGGTGCAATTCCAGGGCACAAACTACCTTATTGGGTAATGACTCAAAAAGTATACGGTCCAAGCAATGAATACATTCCTCGTGACTCATCAAATGCATATTGGGAACAACTTTGTCACACAGAATGCTGGAAATGTTGTGGTTTGACTCTCGAAATGGCAAACATGATGAGGGTATTTTTCGTGCAATTCTAGGGCACAAACTGAGTTATTGGGTAATGACTCCAAAAGTATCCGGTCCAAACTATGAATACATTTATCAGGACTCGTCAAATGCATATTGGGAACAACTTTGTCACTCAGAATGCCCGAAATGTTGTGGTTTGACTATCCATATGGCAAACATGAGGGTATTTTTGGTGCAATTCCAGGGCACAAGCAGTCTCATTTGGTAATGACTACCAAAGTTTTTGTACCAGGCCATGAATGCATATCACATGACTTACGAAATGCATGTTGGGAACAACTTTTAAATGCATATTGGGAACAACTTTGCCACACACAGTACAGACAATGTTGTGGTTTGTAGATACAAATGGCACACAAGACAGTACGGTATGTTAGGTGCAGTCTACGTGATTCTACATGTGACTAGAGGATTGAAATACATAACCTTAGTGTGATCAAAAGTTTCCCTTCTGAAAAAATTATGGCGCAGGAGGGCTGGCTGGCACAGGTACGTGATCTACTTCTACAAATATAACAGCGCACCCAAAACCAGACAACACACAAAAGAAGTTAGGGCAAACAACATAGTACAGAACCCACGGAAAAACTCTACACACAAAACATTGTACACATACTACACGAAACACCGTACACACACACACACACACACACACACACGACACACACAACACACACAACACAAAACACTGTACACAACCCGACAAAATTATTAGTACACACACATAACCACACAAAAAGAAACACATGATTCTTGATCGGCACCGTATTCAGAAAATAAAATAAAAAAATATGAATGCTATCGGAAAGACACGACGAAGCAAAAAATCCGAGGGGAAGACCCTTCAAAACAACAAAACCATCCGGCCCGGTGATCATCAAAATACAGGGGACAACAACGGTAAGAAAAAAAGAGTGAAAACAAACACCGCAATTACTAACAAAGTGAGTAACAGTAATACCAAAACTATGAACGCATCAAAGGGCAACAGTAAAAAAATGGTACCAACAACACAATTTCTACTACTACAAACACGGAAGAACAAAACACCATCAACCAGAGTAACGAACCAGCACTGAGCATTACCAACACAACCACCACTACAGTAACAAACCAGCAGAAAGAAGGAACAAAAACCAATGTGGTAGAGAAAACATCTAACGGATAATGCTACAATTTAGAGGATGTTGCGGAACTTGTCATGAAAAAAATCCAATATGACAAATTGGCACAGGAAGGGGCAAAACACTTACGGCAACAAGAGAGGGAACCACATATAGGGGTGGGAAAGGTAGTAATGGTACCTAAACAAACGGAGGCAACCATACAGGGAGAGGGGACTGATAATGCCGGTGACACAAGAGAACGAGCAGTAAGTACAATTACAGATGAATATGGGCTTATAATAGACAACGATATGCTCAAGGCTTTGAGTGATATGACTGAAACAGTAGACAAGCAGCTAAGGGATTACGTCAAAAAACATTGGTACCCCAACATGAAGTTCCCTATCAATGCCAAGGTAACGGCGCATGTAATAAAAAAAGCTGTTGGAGCAAGTGCGGTTATGAAGCCACCAAATATTCCACTTGCGTCATTCTGTTCCTTTTACAGGAAACGAGTAGGGACAGTACTGACTGCATTGAGGCACAACTCACAAACATTAGCGAGAAAAAACTGGATAGGTAAATACAGGTGGGAGAATTGGTTGTTGAAATTAGGAATTTTGGAATCTATTTTTGGTCCGACAACACTAACATGCTGCCCGTTGATACTGATGATTCTTCCGTACAGACGATTACAGAAAAGGTCGAGTCCCTATCACATTCCCTGGTACTGTTGCAGTTATTCAAGACACAGAATATGAGGACACAGGTATTTTAAACCCTCAATACAGAACATACAAAGACGCGGAAGATGAAGATTTTTATTATTTTGTTACAAGAATCATGTCGGCAATCAATCCAACAAATTCCAATTTCAAACAACGGAAGGAGAGGCACTTGCTGAGTGATATATTAACTATAGCAGATGAAGCATTTGCATTGGTACTGATCTACAATGAGCATCATGTATGGGTGAACCAGCAGCGGCGAAAGGGTGATGCCACGATTCCGCGACAAAAAAAAAATTCTGCGATTCAGACAGTGGAAGCAGAAATGGATGGATGGAGGAAGGACGCGAGTTGTTCAGTGACTTGTGCGACAAAATTGGCGAGATGCGAAAACACCCAGAACAGGAAGGAAATTGGAAGAAATGATGAGGGCAGATTTAGGAACGAAAGTTCAACAAATTACACCAACAATAAGCATGGCGATGCAAATATTACTAGTAGCAGCTCCACTAATTGTAGTGGACCAAAAAAAGAAAAGAAAAGAAACGTCTATATTGATCCGGCAATAACAGCATCGATGAATGAAAGTTTATCTATTGGTGAACTATGTAGAAAATAACAGTACTACATAATACAA